>CM074525.1:5133030-5733030 GCA_037379345.1 Perna viridis
TTAATTTCATGTTTAATGAATCAATCATTTTTCCTGGTGTTCAATTTTTAGGTGTGAAATTAAACTTGATGCATGATAAGGTAAGAAATTGGGATAATCATGAAGCCCTGTGCAATTGTATCAAGATTTGAACGTTATTAGTTTACGTTGTTGTGATTATTATTTCGCATATCTTGCTAGCCTATAAACAAGGAAATCATACTTCGAAAAAAAAAAGCAAAATCTGTAACTCAATTTTGCTTTTGTTTGTTTGATTATTTGTTTGTTTGTTTTTTGCTTTCAAATTTAAATTGTGTTTCCTAGATGTTGTTTCTATTCCTGTTTTGTTCAGACTCTTATAAAGACTGTTTTACTTTATGCATAAACAATACAATATGCACAATTTGTGACAACCAATGAAACCAGCATCTTACATTGAATTTCATAAAGGTAGCGATACTTGGCAGCGGTTTATTATCCATATAACATTCGTTTGGTTGTTTTTTAATAAAACTAATTAGTTAAAGACGAAATCAACACGTAACTATTTATTTTTCGAATTGCACCTGCATTGGAATGGTATTACTACTTTAGTACTGTTCAACATAAAATTCAGACATTGCCAATATTACAAGGAATTCGAAAAACAGAAAAAATAAATGAACAAGCCACGCTTTAACGATCTGCAGTAGCTATATTTCGCGTGTCAAAAGTCTTTTTTTCTGCAGACTGATCAATCAAATTGAGAACGACAACAATTGTAAAGTGCCGATTGCATGTATAACCAATATTATATTCATTAAAGAGTTATCAAAGGAACAAGGATCCTAGTGGTAATCAAAAGACAAGGAACAAATACATGAAAAAGAGACACCCACAACGAAGAACATAAAATAACCAAAACAATACATACAAAGTAACAAAAAGAAATGGGCAATTTGGACTCAATTTAATAATAGGAGAATGAACCGGATACCCTCATAAAAGGTCAGGTCAAGTGTAGCCAAAAGATGAAAGGACAAAAATGGGATAACCGAAAAAAGACAAACAGTTATGCGGTCTAAATTAAAGTGATTAAAGAGATTTCTTTCTGTTTTTGTTTTGTTTTTGTTTTTTGTTTTTGTTTTTTGTTTTTTTGTTGTTTTTTTTACATATACGAACCGCCTACAGTCTGAGAGCCTGCTATTAATCAATTTCACGGCAATTTACGTTTTTGCACTGACAAATATTTCATTAATACCATAAAGCTATGCAGCAGCTTTAACTTTCATTGATCTGATAAATGATAAATATTTTTTTTCATTACTGTTCTGATGTCATAACTAAATTATGCTATTCTAATTAAAACTAAAGAAAATTCCAGAACAATTTCAATGTAAATATGCCTATGACCTTATATGAGTACAATTACTTGTACAACCCATCCCTGGCAAACGATTATAATACTTCAAGATGAAAAAAGTTTTTCATTCAAAACAGGACAATTAAAAACATCTTGAAATTATAAAAGTTTATTTATTATCGATTTTCCGAAATCCAGACGCTTGCAAAACTTCATAAATTTAAGTATGGTTCTGGTAGAATACATTTTTTTTTTCACTTATATCCAAATATAATATTATCATCTTATGAATTGTTTGCAGATCATGTAGACTTCTGGAGGCCACCACTGTTTGCACTCAACGTTCAACGTCAAATACATTATTGAAAAGTGATTACAGGAATTCCTAAACGCTGTACTATTAATTAATTGAGGGAAAATCAAGACAACTAGGATGGTTTCGAACGGTTATCAAAAAGAATTGACGGATAACAACTAGACAAAAAACATGAAAATACCAATAAAAAAAGGCACATGTAAGGAAAAAGTATCATGGACCGGGTGCACCGGAAGGGTAAATATACTCATCTTTGCTTTTGTAAAATCACCTGCCAAGTTGCTCATAAAATGTCACATCAGAATAGACGCAGTAAATAAATATTCAAACTAAATGATAACTATTACAGGAAAAACGGAAATCGTACATCTGTTTTGTGTGAAACTAAAACCAATGTACCCAGTCTATTAAACATGTGATTGAGATCAACAACTTTCAAAGTAAAATCAAATGAAACGAAATTGGTTTCAGAGAGAACTGTAAAATTGTTACTGATATTTAATGGGAAAAAGCGAATTACCAAAACGTGATCACGTGCATTCGTTAAATCTTGCAAAAATGCACTTTGAGCATGAGTGTTGAACATTATATTTTAGTTGTATCGAATTTAATCAGAATTACCAGTTTGACTGCTGAAGACTTCAACGATATAGAAAAAAAAAACTATTTGATAAAGGAAAATGCAATGGGGATTTTATGAGGGATAGGGATTTTTCTATTGAAAATGAGAAAATCACAGCGGCTGATGGGGATGGGAATCTGGAATGGAGAATGGACGATAGTATATGGTGTAAATGGGAACTTTATACTATCAATAGTAACACAATGAAACGTGCAAAAATGTTCAAATATCTAAAATAGGCAGTTGCCGACAACTTTTATTTTAAACCATTAATTTGCAGTAATTTGAACCGGCAACAATGTATTTATAAGTTTTATAGAAAAAAGACAATTTATTCGGGTATTTGGGTCTCATTGTTAAATGAACCACTATTGTAATACTTGAAAACGAAAAAAAAATGAATTTACAAAGTCACAGTTTTTACTTGATGTATTGTCAAGCATTTTTTAAACTGTTTTAGAAATGTAGTTTGATGTTGTAGCCTGTCTGAAATACTTATAATAACAGTATCGCTGTTGTGCTGATTCGTCGATTTGTCTGCTGTAGTCTATTGACTATTGACAACCCATATGTTCACTTCCATGATTTTTAGGGATCTCATTTTCATATTTAATCTACTAAATATTCAAACAGCTAGATATGTATTTCAAAAATCATATTATAATATTTGTTGTGAATATTGCCAGTTGTTTCTCACTAGGGTCAAAGAAAGTAGATTTGATGCATTTTAAATTTTGAATATAAACTTACTATTAAGGAAAAACACATGTAAATGAACCACAGTCAAACCTCGATAGGTCGAACTCCAAGGGACCATTGAAATGTGTTCAACTGTAGTTTCATAATACAATGGACCTGATTAAAAGAATACTGAATAATCCAAAAAACCTTTTAAAGTTCCTCATATCATTTAAATTTAGTTTCAATTTTCTTAAAACGGATCCCTGTCGAAACCAAATAACATTTTAAAGTACAAAAGAGATTCGTTTAAGACGGATTGCACAGTAAATGTTTTATATAACTAGTACAATTAAAGGTTAACTCACATCGTTACAACCTTTCAAAAATGATGTGTACCGAGGTAATGTTCGGTTACAAACTGTAAGTATTACCAAACGAAGAAAAAAAGCTTTATAAATGAACATATTTATCAGGCAAAGAACCTATCCCAGTGACATAAAGTAACATTCTAGCACCGATCGTTGCTAATAAATACTATGTAGCATGCAATTCCATGGAGTGAATTTGTAGTCGGGCTAAAATGAATAATCGGAAATTTCATTTTCACGAGATTATTAAATAAATTAGCATTGTGTTTCAATCAAGACAGTGTTGTATATCTATGGACATTAATTGTAAACCTTTTTTCGCACAACTAATGTTGCAATAAATGAATAGGATAGGATCCCCTGACTAAGGAAATGAACTTTTAATGGGGCTTTAGGCCATTGGGAAAAGGCATGAGGCAATAGAAATCAGGGGCCATTAAACACACACAAAAATTAAGTCTTACCTTGTTTATTAACGAGAAACATTGTCTAAATAAAATAATATAGTAGAATTTCGCTACATTTATTATTTGTTGGTAAAGTATTGTGAAACAAAACGCGGAATATATAATGGAGAATTCCAGAAAACATAATTTTATCTACTTCTTATATTAAATCAGACGAAGTAACGCCATGAAAACGGGCTTTCTTTATACTGATCAGGGCCATGCAACATCTTTCCTTGAGAGTTTCAAGCTCCATGCAGCGACATACCTTTGTTTCATTTCTTACTAACCGCTGCAGACAGGCATTTCGAAATTCTAGGGCGTCATTCCATTAATACTTCATTTTACAATAGGATGACGTAGCGTAAAATCAATCACCTTTTTCCGAATTTGCAAGATTCCTGTATTCTCTGAGACAGCTGGCTGCATCGTTTAGAATGAATTCGGAATTTATTTTGCTAAATTAAGCAAATATTATACGCTAAACGCTATATTGTGTATGAGTACTGTTTGGGCACTCATTGTATAAATGTAATCCGTTTTCCTATACATTTCCGTCAAGTTATTAAATTTTTGATAAAAAAATATATCTTACCATCTTCTGCCATATAATGGAGTCATTTGCGTCAAATTTTGTTCAGAATTAAAAAAAAGTGTCCTTTGAGTCGAATGATGGGAGGTTACACTTGAGTGTGGTTGGTAGTTTTTTTTTATTGTAACAATCCATGACCACTGATAACAACAGTGCTCTTCGTGTGTTTCAAATATTGACTTATTACCAGCAAAATACAGAGGAAGATTTGAATTTAAAAAAAAAAGAGTTTTATACAAACATGAATTAAACAAAAGAAATGAAATGAAATGCATTGAAATATTATACTAATTTCAAAACAACGAATGACGCCTCAATTCGTAAGGCTTTCAAATTTTGTCATACTGCAAATTAAGGTAAATAATCATGAATGATATTAATGAGGTCGGTCAGAAAAATCTGACTACTGGACTGTTTAAATCCCAATAGCAGTAGCATCGACCTAGTGATTGCTTAATACAAATATACAACTCAAATTAATATTCACTTGTTATTGGCATACAAGAAATAACATTACCGTATCTCAAAACGATGTTCAAAATTTCACGTAAACATTACAAATCTGCCTTGGAGTAATATTATTTATCTTACATGTGAATCTTTTCTGGTATTTATGCATTTTTTAAAATTTATTCAAGTTATTTTATGAGCTGGTTTTACCACTAAGAAAGGCTACATATTTTTATATTTTTTATTAAGTTGCTTTATGGGTCTTTACTATGAAATTTGTAATTATTCATTCAAATCTGCCTGCTCTTAGGAGATAATCAACATTGAAAATCCAGTAGATTCTATTGTATTTGAGGGTCATTTACAGAGTTATCTCCCTTAATTTTGAAATCTACAGTGCATTCTATACAATTTTTATCTCCTAAGAGCACGGGTTATATGAAAAACCATATGTTAATTTCTGTTTACTATGACATTTCAAAGAAAATATTAAAGAAATATGTCGGCTTTTTACTCATGAAGCACGTTTTGCATGATCTTTAGTTGGAGTGCTACTTTAGTATTCAATAACCGTATACCAGACTTAAGATGTAATTAAATCAACTTTTGAATGAATTACATAAAGTCTACTAAAATATAATCGATGATTCAAAGCGTTTAGATAGAAAGAACACTGCTATTTTCAAGTTATATTCAAGCATCTTTTTTAAATAATACACGTATCAATAAAGAAAGTAACACATTTTATTTAATACAAACATGTTTATACAAACATATTAATCTAATAAAAATATTGTAAATAGGACAACAGCATAATAGCCAAATGCAATCCCAGCAAGAAATGCCTAAAATCTTGAGATGGGACCAAGAAAAGTAAAACAAAACAAAACAAAACAAAACAAAACAAAAAACAAAAAACAAAAACAAAAACAAAAAACAAAACAAAACAAAAACAAAACAAAAACGGAGACATCAAAACAAAAATAGAAACAAGAGAATATTAGTCTGTAAGTTTTTTTTGTACGAAACAGTAACAGGAAGAATTTGACGGACATAATTGTTTATGTAGTGACCTAAGAAAGCGCATATTACCACTTATAATTTCATTTTAGCACCAGCTATCTGCCTATATATACATTCATTATGTTCGAATAGAACAAAATAACAACTATCTAAACTGGTAAATAAAGGTACGCCATAACCCAACAGCGTAATCAATTATATCAGGCCAAAAAGTCGTAAATTAATTGTTGTTTCAAGTTCTTTAAATTTGTCAGGCATATTCCTTGCATAACTGATTTCATTGTTTATTTACTCTCATAACCACAATAACAAGGTTTCGACATTGGGTGTAAACATGGAATAATCTGACTCTTTCTGATTAATTTTCCGTCCATATATCTTCTAAGGGTAACTTATTAATGGATATTCTTGAAAATGTATAGGTATAGTAAAAATCGTTTACTGATGTGCTTAAAAATAATTATTGAAAGATGATGAAGGGAAAAACCCAATCTTGATGTTTACATTTTTAAACACAGAAAGGTAACTCTTACTAATTCATATAGTTCGATTTATTAGAAGGAAATACATCGCTGTATTGAAATGAAGGAACGAAATAATTACTACCAAATGCTGCCAAGAACGATAGCTGAAATGAGCAATTCGGACTCAACTAAAAACAGAGCATAGACTAGCTACACCAGTAGGGTAAGAGTCCTCTGTTTTTCTAGAAACACCCACCGAGTTGCTCATAAAAAGTCAAGTCCGGGGTAGACGAAAGAGGAAAGGAAAACTATGACATGATGAATAAATCAGTTTTCATGGTGCAGATGGATACACCATAACGATCCACGAGTTCAAATCACGTTGAATTCGCGTGAAACCTATGTTGCCTGTTTAGATTATATAAACGATTCGAATATATTTAAGTAGCAGTCTTTGTAAGAATCATAAAAAATCTGAAAAATTTGATACATCCTAAAAAATGGCTACATATTTCTGTTTTTGTTATTTAGTTGTTTTATGGGTGTATATTATGAAATGTGTAATTATTCATTCTAATCTGTCTGCTCTTAGAGGATAAACATAATTGAAAATCCAGTAGATTCTGTTGTATTTGAGAGTCATTAACAGAGGTATCGTCTTTCATTTTGAAATCTACTGTATATTCTATATAATGTGTATCTCATCAGAACACGGGTCAATGATAGATTAGTTATTATGAAATTTAACATTACGCACTTTATGTAAATGTATGATAGGGAGATAAAGGTTGTTCACAATATTCTTTATTCTACGTTTTAAAAAGAATGATATGTTGTCTGTAATTCTCAGTTTTCTGACAGAGCACCGTTGTCAGGCAGATGGTGGAAAAAAAGTTTTCATAGAAAAAAAATGTTTTTTTTCTTTTTATTAAGCAGCGACATTCAAAATTTTTTGACCATACAACTGCTGTCAAACAATGCTGCGCTGCGACGAGCCATACCGCGACTGTCTTACTAAAAGAAAAGAATTAATTTTCTTTCCTAGGCATTGGTGTGAAAGAGTAATCAAGAGTACCAAGTTTCTAGCGAACATCAAAAGTATATGCTTCAACGATAAGGATGAGACAGCGAAATATAGATAGGGTAAGCTTCTTCTGCTTTTCAAGAAATCCCCACCCCGCTGCGTTCATCATAAATATCATTTCGAACCTTCTCGATACGTCTGTACTCCTATGTGTAATAGGTAACTGACCTTCTTGTGAATAAGGAAGGAAAAAAATGTTAAGTTTCAAGTGAGAACGATAAACAGAAGTTCCTATAGTGATTTGTTTGATTTTGACCTTATTATTTTGTCGTTACAATAATTCAGTATTATCCATCCTATAAAAAGAGCAAAGTCCAAGTGGCAAGTTATTTTATACAGTTCATAAAAGCACGAGATTGCGTGACGTGAATGTGAATAGTCTTCATGACTATAGCAGACTTCCTTGTAGAATTTTCTTGTTTTACAGTCTTGCATCTGTTAGAGAACAGCTTAGAAACTGAAATAGAATGATTTCCAAAGAACAAAGAATGTATTTTGAATTAAAATGTATTATGTTTCTCTGATTCAATAGTGCATAACACGCGTCAACACCAGGAAGAGATCATGTTTACAATTTGAAATGTAAATTTAGTACAGATGCACCTACTGATTAAAAAGAAATACATCACATTTTTATACACATTCTATAGCCTATACTTGCGTAAGGAGGATGAGTAGACAAAGTGCGAGGCGGCACAAGTAATAACAACAGAAATACGAAGTTCGAATGCACACACTGCTCGTATATCTACTTGTAATTTCTTTATGTCAAGGCATCTGATCAATACAACTATTGAACAAATACAATAATTGTAATTTGTGTCCAAGTTATTAACTTTATATTTCAAAATGACATGCATATAACTGAAATACGGTGGGTTATATAGACTTATATATTTTTGATGTTACCATACAAATAAATATCGGCAAACAAACCATGGCATCAACCGTGGGATAATTCAAATACGTCATAATCCACAAACAAGAAAACATGAAATAAAGACATACCGATTAAAAAAAATTAAACATAAAAACTGAAAAGGGGAACAAGATGTCACACAAATAAACTAAAACATTAGCAATATGAATTCCCACAAAAAGAAAGACGGGAGTTACATCAGGTGCTTCGAGAGACAAGCATTTCCTTTTTCGCAATCGGCATCCACCATATTGCAAATGAGTATCCTCCGATAATAATCTAGCAACAACTATGCATCTCAAACAATTTTCAGGGCGAAATCGTTTTTAAAAGACCTATTGTACGGTTCATCTCCGTTTCAATTCGATTTGTTGAACGGTAATTACACAATTATTCAACAACAGATAAACTCTACGCAATAGGCAATAGGCAAAACAAAAAAGTCAAATAGAAAATCACGTACAACAAACGGCAATATAAAGTATGCACCAGAAATTGGAAACTACCGCAAAGCTGTTTACTTGTTACAGGCATTTTCAAAACATTATCTATCTTCAATTTTGAGTTCATTAGACTATTATTATATCATGCACATTTTGCAGTTCGTTTGGCAATCGTTATAAAACGAATTATGATTAATAAAGCTAATGTAGTCATGTGTATGGGAAATGAATTGCCTTGACCTACAAATTGTCTGTAATTAACGCTGAATTTAAAAAGTCGAAGTTTCCTGTTACATAAATCCATGCTGCAGATTTCTTTTATCAGTTTCTTTGTTTAAGTTATGTGGAAGAATAAAAAAAAAAAAAGATTTATTGTAATAGTATGTTTTTTCAAAGTTAATCGAATATAAAATGACGGAGTTATCAGAGGTTCCATGTAAGTAGATTGATTTTATTTTCATCAAATACAAAATGGCTTTGAAGTGATTACATCACAAGTGCTTCAAAGGTTTTAATTAAGTGACTTTTTTATGGAGGACATTAAAACTGTCCTCTGTTATTCCAGTTTAAAATCAGATCAAATATACATATGTCACACTTAAATACGTAGTCGCTTTATCAGAATCAATAAAATAGTACACATCCATGTAATAATTACGCAACTCGTTAAATCACAAAAAGGAGCTTTCAGAGCATCCAAGAATTAACTTACTTGATTTTAGGCTATGACTATGATGGACGGAGCTCAACGTATGTCCTCAAACATTGAGACGTTTATTACATTTCTACACAACCAAATATTTCCAAATTATTTACATGAGACAGAAGCGCTACCGTAGAAACATAAATTCATACCAACTTTCATTTTGTAAGCCTTGCTTCATTATTCTAATAACCTTCCTCTTCTGGATGTACGTTTGAATTGACTCACCCTGATGAGCTCTCTTTAAACCTGTGCTCAACATTTGGTTTTGAGTTTATAGTTTGAAGTAAGATTATTTAATTGGTGTTAATTATGTTTTAAATTAGTCAAATAATGCATCCATTGGTTTATTTAATGTGTTGTATTACATTCTGGGATGCATGTGATTAATTAAGATACGTCGGTCTTGTCAAAATAATGAAAAAAAAAACATGATATAAATTTTCACACTTAAATATCAAATTACACATTATAAATATCGAAATATATTCCATTCTTCATTAATATTTCAAATATCCATCAGAAATTTAAAACAACAATCGCAAAGAAATGAAATGACGCTACCCCCCCCCCCCCCAAAAAAAAAAAAAAAAAAAATATCTATGTCTATATTGAAATTATTGCTTTTGTATTGTGTTGATTTTTATTGATTTCAGTTGTTTTTTTAAATTATCTCATATTTACGATGAAATATAGTTCACGAAAGTTCATTACAGTAAAAATTACCTCGATGTTAGAAATAAGAAAAGAGTTAATGATCCACTTTAAAAGAACCCCTTTATCTTTTGTATTGCATTTCTGATGATGATCATATGTTTCTAATCGCAGACACAGATGTCAGTAATTACATTTGTCATTGTTTCATTCATTTATCATCCTTGACATGGTTTGTGTTGGCCTTTTTTATAAATGAGGAATATAAAGAGTAATTAAGGGAACCAAGATTCTAACGGAAGTCATAAAATGTAATTCAGGGACAAAGATCAGACATAAAAAGCAGACGACACAACAAATAGCCGAAATAATACACAGAAAGTAACAAAAGAAAATGAGGAATTCGGACTCCACCAAAAAAACTGTAGCATTGATCAGCTCCACCGGTAGGGAAACACAGCTGGCTAAAAATTGACTGTAAGGTCCATTTATAGTCAAATTATAACTGAAGCGTACAAATTGTGTCTACTTAAACGCTCATTTTGTTTTACTCAGTCTTATCAACACTTGAAATGTCCATTTAAAACACAATTTATCGAACTCAACACAGAAATGCGTTGTATTAGACAATCTGAAAACATCAAAGCAAATGCAGTGTTGACGTAGGCATTTTATGTCTAAATCAACAAAAAAAGTGTTGACATATACATTTTTAACCAACTCAACAAAAGAACTGTTGGCATAGCCGAAACATGTCTACTAAAACAGTTGATTATGTTTACATTGACACAAATGACTAATGCAACACTTTTAACCGTTGTTTGTTGACAGAATGTATTTTTCATAGACAGAAAAAGTGTTGATTGAAATATTTTGTGACTGTATCGGTCACAAAACGACTGTGGATGATCAAATCAGTCATTATTTGGTCCAGTAGTGTGTAAGCGTCTTCTGCTTTTCTAGAAACATCGAAATTTGTATCTCTACATAACAGTAAAGAAAATGCGTTTTATATATACTAATCCTTAAAAATCTCAATGTTTGTTTGTTTGTTGGGGTTTAACGTCCGAGCAGCAATATTTCAGCTATATTCAGACAATGAACATGAAATGGATGATAAAATGAACATGAAATGAAAAAAAATGAACATGAAATGAAAAAAAAAGGATGGGTCACAAGGATAATAGGGTCGACAAATTTTGATTGCCACTTGAAAAAGGGGGGATGGGTAAGGTCGGGCAATTTAGCCTCCTGTGGCGGAGCACAAAGGTTCCTACTCCTATCGAATACCACAGCAGGGTTCTTTAACGTGCGAGGAACGTGGCATCTTTCTCAACACGGTGCACCACTATGGTTTGCGGTCAGGTTTTCCGTATTATAAGCTGACAACCCCAACATGCAACACGCCAAAACTTCATATTTGTCTGCCTGTCATTACTTATTAGTTTTTTATTGTCCCTTGAAGATAGCAGCTATGTAAAAATGATTTAAACGCTATATCATAGACAGTGATTAGTTTTGTTTACAATAAATCACGTACGGAAAGGTGTTGACCGCAAATTTAAAATACCACGTAAACAATAAACTGTCCTAAGATTATATAATCAATATGGATTTCTCCTTATCATAATTTAGTTAAATGACGATTGCCCTACCAGTGCATCCGGTCTGTGTGGTTTGTTTTTATTTGTCCGAGTCTGAGCTTAATTGCTCTTGTTTAATTTTTTGTTTTGTGTGTCTTTTTCCATTGTCTGGTCTTTGTTCTCGCATTATATTTGTTTGATTTCTTCATGAATCTTGGCTCCATTTGACCTGTAATTCCTTACATTGATAATGGTATTAACGGAAATGTCTCTGACACTTACATTTCCTTATGGTATATAGAAATACACGCAAGCTTTGTTATTCTTTTTATCTGCAGTTTTCCTTTCCTCGTTTGTCTACTGCGGACT
This sequence comes from Perna viridis, assembly GCA_037379345.1. Classification (NCBI taxonomy): domain Eukaryota; kingdom Metazoa; phylum Mollusca; class Bivalvia; order Mytilida; family Mytilidae; genus Perna; species Perna viridis. Next base: position 5,145,069 of record CM074525.1, read on the forward strand.
TGACTTTTATGAACAACTTTGCGGGTGTTTCTAGAAAAGCAGAGGAAGCTTACCCTACCGGTGCATCTGATCCATGCTTCCAGTTTTTAGTGGAGTCCGAGTTACCCAAAATTTGTTTGGATGTTATTGTTAATTCATAGAAGGAACATATATTATTGCATTTCTCACAACAATCACTTTTGTTCTGAAAATGAATCCAATTGATTTCAATCATTGGTTTATTCGCAGCATTTGTTATTGCATTTAGGAAATAATTGTTGATCTATGTTCCATGTAGATAATACTGTATAGCCCAGCAGAGATTGTCTTTAACGTGTTGTAAATTCTGGATAACCCACGAAAACCACGAAAATTTATACCCGTGAGCAATGATGCATTTATAGTAAATAAGCTCCCATGCATCCATTTAGTAGTGCAAATCAATAATTTGTCAATGTTTGTTTAGCTCTCCTTGGTATTCAGAAGCACTTATATTTAAAGCCTGTGGCTAGATCTTTAACTTCACTTTATCGAATAAAGTTTTATGAGTTCTATAACAACTGACTAGATATATTGTGGCTTGCCTACAAATACTGTGAATTAAAACATGTATAAAATATTTAAACATGAAATTCGTGCCATCAGATGTGATCTTAAAATGCATTAATGCATTAAATTCATTTCTCAGTATGTCTTGAAACTTTATTTCAAGATATCTAATCATGACTCATGGTGTTTTAAAGATGCTATGTTTTTCTGTAACATGGATGGTCATAGAAAGAAAAAGTCTGAAGGCAAGAAGCATTGTCAAAAAAAAATAATGAAATGCGTGTTGTGATTTTCGATGCCAAATATCTTTCATTTTAAAATGCCTGTAAGTTCTGATATATAATGTTTGAAATAAGCTATTTTATGTGTCTTTATAAATGTCAACGGCTGCATATATTTTATGACATTATTTTTATCTGCACAATAGAATGTCGTGACCACATAATGTCAAACAGTTCCTTAATCATTTTCATTAGTGCAGTACACTTGCTTTCCATGTAAACGCTGTTGGTGACTTTTCATAGTTATATGCAATTAGGTCACCTAGAATAAAACCAAATCAGATTTAAAAAACCACCAAATGTATTTTACAGTGAGCTGACATTTTTGAAATTATTTATATTAATTGCTATTTCAAGTCAGGTTTGAAACATATTTTGATATTAATTCCTTCAATTATATATTTAATTACCTATCAAAGACTGCCTAATCAAAACTAAGGTATGTATTTACGAAAACATGACCTAAACAACTGCCATATTTCATAGGAATAGTTTCATAGAAAATTGTTGTCTCTTGGTCCAGCAACAGTTTTTCCTATAACCTATTGTCATAACAAGCAGTCAAATTATGTCTTTTCTAAGAATGTATTGATAATACATGTTCCGACTTGACCATAGAAATATATGAATTATCAAGGAGCAGCAACTATCGAGCCACCTTTTTTGTGAATATGTTTAATTGTGTGTAATTTATTCCCTATTTGATGTAAGAGTAATCAAGGTAACCAAGATTATAGCGGTAATCAAAAGATTGTAATCCAGGGACAAAGACCAGGCATGGAAAACAGAAAAATACAAAAAAGAGCATAAATTAACTAAAATCACGCATACAAAGTAACAAAAGCAAATGAGCAACTCGGACTCCACTAAAAACTGGGAGCATGGACCAGGTGCACTGGTAGGGTAAGCGTAAGCAAGCAAACAAACACGTACTGTAAAAATTTTAATTTGAAAGGAATGAGTGTCCACTGAATTTCCACCAAAAATGACTTATTTTTTCGAACACAATATAGTCCAAATGTACCGGAAGGTCAGTGATTAGTGCGGATGACATATACGGCCGGTTGTTCTACTGTTTTATATCATATTGAAATTAAATTATAAATTTCGAATTGTTTCAATGATTGATTCATCAATTGGTGAGTTAAAGAAAAGAGCAGAACCAATAATTTATCATACCAATCGGTCGTTAAAAACAGTAAATTCATATCGCCTGAAATAAATAAATATAAGTTGAAACTGTTCATCACAAACTAGATGTAAACGTTTCGTCGTTATGAAAGAGAGATTGAGAACACACAAACTGTCCGTAATATGTTTTCGTGTTAACAACCTGTAAAATAACGTTGCCATCTAAATATCTGATAGATATAAAATGCTGATTGCTAGTTAATTTTAGAATTAACTCTATGGAAATAAAGACTAAATTGTGTTTTGAACGGTTTATATTCCTATATTGCATACACTATAATAATTAGGAAAAAAGCCATTTTTCTTTCTTTTTTGCGGGTTTACAATTTCACGATCTTCAAACAAAACAAACTGAAAACAAATGCCGAGTTTGATTTTTGCATGTGTTACGTAGTAAACTATTTTTTCGCCCATTGTAAATATTTCTCCGATTTCTTTTTGTTTGTTTGTTTGTTTGCTTGTTTTGTTTGTTTGTATGTTTTTTGTTTGTTTTTTTTTCAGACAGACCGTAGAAATTAGTCACTCACGAAAACTACCAACTACTTTAAGAAGTTCAAGATGTGGTTGAACTGTCAAAAAGAGTAACATACAGTTTGTTCACGATCCTTAATTTATCCACCACGAACAAGCAGCAATATTTGATATAAATTATCGCGTGACAGTATGATAGACGGAACAATTAATTGGATTAAAAATCACTTTTCTTGTCTGTTAGGAAGTTAATGTTCTAATGATACTAAATATGAAAAGTCTATAACTACTTGTATTGTTTAAAAATGTAACAGTTGTACTGCATTGGTTTTTGTAAATGCAGTCAAAGAGCAATTAAGGTTGTTTTTTCTTCTAAATATTTGGTTCCAGATGACAAAAGTAGAATTAAAATAATTGTATTACATAAGCATGATTGGATTGCATTCCAGTAATTATCGCTTTCTCATCACGGCATCTCTGGTAAAACCTAGTTTCAATTCCTTTGTTCCTTTTCACACATCTGACTTTTCTACAAGTTATAATATGACTTTCAATTGAAAATGACTTTTTTCATTGTCATGGGCATGCACAGCGAATACAAACAGGATATGGAAAACAACCAGCTTCCTTGTCATATTGATATCAATTTGTGTCATTTTTTTGTTTTATTTTGTTTTTTTGTTTCTTTTTTGTTTAGGGGATTGTTCTTGTGGAATTAATTTACATTCTGCATTATACAATTAATCAAACTAAAACATTACTTTAATCAAAAACAACGAACGTGATCCATTCTCATAATTTTGTTTAAAAAAACGTTTGTTCCAATTGTTTTCTTATTTTTACAATTGAAGTGAAACATTTCTAGCAACGAATATAAAATGCATCATCAATTGTTCTGTAACTTTGATAAATGAAGATTTATATTCATCAGATCACATCCCTACAGTCACGAAGATCCTAAATCATTGACTTATTATTTTGTTACGGTTCTCTGATATGCACCATGAAAAGAAGCGTCTATAGTGTAAAATGCTATCAAATTATGCAGTTGTTTGTTACTGTTGTGGTGACGTTTTACTGATATTTCCTTATATGGCACCCGAAAAGACGTTCATACGAAAAGTTTTGGCACATTTTTTCATATATTTGAAAACATTTGGAAGCATGAGTATATGACCTATATGGAATGATATTGTTTTGCATATATATAAAAATTACATGGGAATATCAGCTTTCCTAAATTATATGAAAACTTCTTTTCCATACACTAAGTCATATGGACGACATTTAATGATTTTTGTGATTATAGGTACCTGAAGGCTTTCATGTGTTTTTCATGGCGGCATTAAACACTTGCAAAACAGATAAAAAACATATGTTGCTATAGTTCGCCTACACTATTGCAAGGGTTTGCACACTTACCGGTAAAACAAAGTATTTTAATTTAGTTTGATAACAGTTGTTTACTTTAAGGCAAAAAATGTATTTGATTACTATCTAAATGGAATTTTATAAAAAAATAATAAAAAAACCGATATTGATTTTCTGTGTTTCCTTTTAAATTAGGAATAAGGCATTCATTATTTTTTTTCATACATTCAAGTTCACATTGAGCAAAATATAAAGGCATTTTTAAACGAATAATATAATGAAAAAATTTATAAATGAAAATATTGATATTTGAAAAAAAATCTGGACGCTACCAGGACTATGAATCACCCACGCTTTTTAAGGGTACAGACTAACAAGGAGTTGTCCTACAACTTGACTTTATTGGGACTTTAACGGTATTCTTATATGGAATATTTTATCAACCAAAAAATTATTTTTACAGTTATCCATTATAGTTTTCAAGATAATGACCAAAAATGGCAGTAACTATAACAAGGATTCTTCTTTTCTTCTTTCGTCTACCTCGGACTTGACCTTTAATGAGCAACTCGGTGGGTGTTTCTTGAAAACCAGAGAAAGCTTACCCTACTGGTGCACCTGGTCCATGCTCCCAGGTTTTAGTCCGAGTTGCTCATTCGCTTTTGTTAATTTGTATGTATGATTTTACTTACTTTATGTTCTTTGTTGTGTATGTCTGTTTTCCATGTCTGGTTTTTGTCCCTGGATTACATTCTTATGATTACCGCTATAACCTTGGTTCCCTTGATTACCGCTATAACCTTGGTTCCCTTGGTTACTCTCTCCTTAAACTTAGACCATATATATACACTTTTGTAGAGCTCTTAAAGCGAAAACAGAAAGGTTGCGTTCCTTTTTTTTCTATTTCTCTAGTTTTTGCTTTACATTTAGAAATTAGTTGATGTATCCCTATGTTAGGTAGATATAACTGCTGGATATGATTATCAAACACAATTTTAATTCGTGTAGAATATCCATTTTGGTAACATGCACACCAAATTTCATTAAATTTGTCAAGAAGAGGAGAGATAATGATTAAAGAAAAGGTTATAAACGACAATGGACGCAAAGTAAATACAATAAGTCGCATGGCCCTCTATGGCAGTTGAGCTCATAACGATCTTTCACATATAACTAAAATAAACGATGCATGAATCCAGGAATGAATAAATTAAAAACTATTTATATATTTAGATTTAGGTTATTTACCGGTTATCTTTTTTGATTCACTATGTCCTTTCTTTTTTCCTACTAGTATGGTACTGTAAAGCAAACTATAAATTTGCCATTAAAGTATGCACTTATTTGTCCCATAGAATACTGATTCAATATCTTTCTTCGACAACAAATGGCGATTTGCAAACCTAGCGCTTGATAGAAGTTGAATAAACATCAGGAGACGGAAGCAATAATATACTTTATAATTGAGCATGCTTGAAATCATGCCTGCATATGACATTTAATGTTTGTTTTTATTCAATGATTTTGCACAGGTCTTCAAGCATACATCCGTCTTATCATGAAAAAATTAATAATTCCATATAAAGTCGGCCAATTGATAGAGCTTTGCAGTAAATGTAAGGTTACATGAACTTTCTACCTAAACAAAGTAAGGTCCCTGTCCGTCTTATCAAATCAGATATAAACTCCTACGCAAATTTTCACTAGGAAGAATATTTTTCAATGCATCTGAGCAATAAGATAACAGGTGACTCATTTGATTTTACAAACAATGACGTTGTGACATTTTTTGGAATAAATGAAACATTCATCAGATAATCAATGCATTCATTGTATTCTAAAATCCTGGAAAAGTTATGATGAAATGCACAGAGTATTAATCAATGATTACGTATTTTGAAAAACAATCAGTTTCATGTATCAGCTAGGTCAAAATTATAACTTGATGCAAATGTTGCAATGTGTTGTGTTGGTTGGGCATCATAACCTTTTATTAGTTTTAACTTGTCCAATTGATAAATCATATACATTTTACATTTCGCTGTCGATCTTTTGATGGTAACGGCAAATGAGTTAAAGTTTTTGAATGAATATTTTATCATAACAAATCTTCCTTTGCAAATAGACTTTTTGATGATTGAAGATATCTAATCATAGAAGGTGTTATTGCCTAGTACTTTTACTTTTGTTTGTTTTGATTAAATGTACATTATATATTTGTTTTGAAAATTAAATAACTGCAAAATAAAACAAAATATTTCATTGTGGTTATATCATTTTACAATCAATCATTTTTTTTACATATGATATGTATATAGCATTTCATCCTTAGTCTCGAGGGATAAATTTCTTAGTATCGAGGGTTATATGACTGCTAATGAATCAAATATGGTATATGCTGCAATTGATTACCATCGGAAAAAAGTGTATAGGAATCCCCTATTGAGAAATTTTGATAGTTCAAAATATGAATTTATGAAGGATATATTACATGAACAATACAGTGAAAAATCTCTTTATTCAATACTTTCTATTAAGAAGTAATGCAAGATCTCGAAGTATTTTTTTCCGAAAAAAAAAAACCATTTGCTTTTGTGCCATGTTTTTTGTTTAAATAAAAATAATACACATTTACGTGACTTGTTTGTGTTTACACAATGATGAAAGAAAAAAAAATAAAAGAATATGTTTTATTTAAGGAATGACTGTTATATGGACTTTATATTTATTGTCATCTCTGGAATTGTCTTACAGTCTTATCATAAACAATTATTATCACATACCTTTCACAGTAAGAGTGTTTTTTTTTTGTCGTCGAATTTATTTTTTTCATAAACCTCACATGGATGGGGGACAGTGGTGTTTGGGAACGTTACTTAGGTAAAGAAATATATCATATGATGTGTGTGATGCAAGAAAGATTTCGTCTTTCGTTTACCCTGAACCTAATTTTTTGTGAGCAACCCGGCCGGTCTAGAATAGCAGGGGACGTATACCCTACAGGTGCACCTGGTCCATACTCCCCGTTTTTGTTTTTGTTCATTTACTTTTGATACTTTGTATGTAATAATTCGGTTATATTTTGTTCGTTGTTTAGTTTTCCATGTCTGGTCTTTGTTCCTGGATTACATTCTTTTGATTTCCACTAGAACTTGGTTCCCTTGATTACTCTTTCAAACAAGTAGAATAATCTGCTTTCTTTGAAGGTTCTCATTTCTAGCGGATTTTGATATATATCAAGCACTTAAAGCTAGCATTTGATACGATCTAAGAGTACTCCCCCTCCAAACTGTGGTATTAAACGGTCTACCAACCTCCGCGATACCACTCTACAATCATTTTGGTGATTAGTGATATCTAACTTTGTGTAAGAATAATTTAAATTCCAACGTTATGTATAAGAAAGTAATTAACTGTCAGTGTGAGAATCAGGCGGTGGACGAAACATGGTATCAAATAACCCACCATTTTGAAAGTTGAATTTGATTACGTTTACCATCAGAAAACACCCTTTAGTGAAATTATATTGAATGGTAGTAGTGTATCACAATATCACGATAATTATCGGAAATAGCAAGGAAAAACTTGTATTTTTTATGACATATATATATAGATGTATATTACATTTAAATTCCCTGACCTTATTATGAGAGAAAAGGTTTCACGGATTGTGCACAGTGCATTGTGCTTGATATATATCTTAATATATCTAATTTATAAAAAAATACACTTTTTCATGCTATTTTCGTTAATTATTGTGATGTACTACTGCCATTCATTATGACGCTTATAATTTTCTAGTTTTAAGTGTGTTTTTAAAAACCTCAATAAGTAACTTCATTACTGACTTTCTTAGTGGGATATTGCATTTGGTAGAGAATGGGCGAAATCGAGTTAATGATCATTTAAAACGTTCAACAACATGTACTTAACTATCTTGAAGAATACCGACCAAATCAAGAGATTATATTCATTTATCACAACATTGAGCCTCGACTCCAGGTTGTGCAAATTAAAATATAACATCAAATTTAAAAACATACCTACCCCAATCTGACATGCAAAATACCCGGATGTCTTTGTCGGTGTCGTACATCGAATCCTTCATACAGCGGTATTGTTGAACCGTCTACAATGATAGAAACAATAGTTTTTTTGGCCCTTTATCTGTTAATCGTTATTTTCCAAGCCTTTGAATCTTCTCAACTCAAGCTTTGCCTTTTCACTTTACATATACAAACAAGACTCTTGGTTTTAGTGAAAGTTCATGCAACAAATGCTTTAGTCTGTTTGGTCTTTTCTTTCCCAACTTCAGTTTTTATAAGTAGTATTATTTAATATTATTCGCTACACTGTGTATGTCGATTGTCTCTGTTTCCCGTTTTCGCGTTTAGGCAATGCACTTTGATTTTAATGTATCAATATTGTTGACGCTTCGATGTATTTTGGGGGAACAGTCATAACAAAGGACGCCTTTGCTGTTTGTCAGATCTTATTTCGGGAATGTCAAGATATCTGACGTTATAACATTATTTACTACTTCCTGATTTAAGGAAAAGAAACATTGTTCTAGACATGTTTGCTGTCTCCAGTAAACCATAACTAAAGGATCATTCACAGTACTTGAAACATTGTGAAACCAATAACAAACAAAATTGTCTACATCTCTTCAAACGATCCCGATGAATGTTGCATGACTTTTAGAATATTTATAATTAAGAATATGAAATAACTTAGTTGTGCACTTCTCAAGAATATTTGCCACGGAATTAGACATAAATTATGTTACCCCTATTTAATTAAACATAAAATTCATTATTTGATCCCAATTTTATGCTGCCCATTTGCGTTAAAATATACTGAAAATAATGAACCGTATTGCATGCATGGTTTAGCGCTTTAAAACCTGGTCTAACCCACCTTCCATTTTGAAATGCCCATACAAAATGGTATCCAACTAACCGGGTTTTACACTGATATAGCCATTTGTTGTACGGACTTACAATTTTCCTTAGATTTTAGCAGTTTAGTAATATTGTTACTACGCTTCATTTGTTCCTCATTACCCTACCGGTGCACTTGGTCCATATCCTCAGTTTTAAGTGAAATCCGAGTTTCTCGTTTACTTTTATTGCCTTGTACATATTATATTGGTTATTTTATGTATTACCATCTTTTGATTTCTGCTATAACCTTGGTTTCCTTGATCCCCATCTACTGTACATCAACGTACTCTATGGAATATATTTACTTATTTATTAATGGTCATTAATAAACACCTCACTTTATGAACAACACAGTACTACCCACATTAATCGTTTTTGTCGTCAATCCCTCAGCTTTATTTCATTATCAACACCGGTAACTACCCTACAACCTGGAATCATACATTTCTCATTTTTTAATTGTGCGGCCATTCCTTCAGACTTCAAACAAACTATTAAAATCTGATGAATTCGGATCAATTCTTGAGATGGATACAAAATACCGAACACTAATCAAATCCAAAATAAATCTGGCAAAATAGAGATTACACCAGCAGAGCAGCTGGTGTCGCAATGGTCTTGACTTGGTACAGGCATTTCAAGCAAAATGGTGGGTTAAATCTGTTTTACAACGCGCTAAACCCCCCTCTTCCATTGCGGCATGAATATACTAGTGGTGATTAAAAAGCTTTTACATGCTTTAGCGTTATAATCGGTAAATCAGCGGTCACATCAGCCCAAAAACCATCATTACTCATTATTTTAGAAGAAAGTTGAGTATTTTTCAACCAAGGACTGATATCTAACAAATAATTTGGTAGAGACCTTTTGAGACCCATTTCCCCATACTTCTGATTCAAAGGTCTGCAAATATGTATAGTTACTTTACGTTCTTTGTTGTGTATGCTTGTTTTTCATGTCTGTTCTTTGTACCTGAATTACATCCTTTTCATTACCGCTATAACCTTGGTTCCCTTAATTACTCTTTGAAACAATTTGGTATAACATGTAGGCAGACATATACAGTGCATGCATGTGGCCGGAAAATGCACAATTTACTTTTCGAATTTTATGAAGTGGCGGATCGCTACGGTTCACTTGAGCTAATTTGACTGTTTCGAAAATATAAATATATATAGTGATATTATCGGCAATGTTCATGTATTGTATGTATCCACATTTTCTTAATAAAACATGCCAATTTTTTCCAAAATAGTTTTTTTTTCAGTAGTCTTTTCAGCGCGGCATTTGGTGAAGGTACCTTTAAACGTGTTTCATGTTTTGACATTGCTCATAACCGAAAATGAGACAGTATTATTCAATGAAGGAAGCTTAGTTGCATGACAAATAAATAATTGGTGCTTTTGATAGCAAAGGAATTATGTAATAGCATATCGATCAATACATTATAAAAAGTTGATAGATTGATTTATTGATTGATTTATTTGTGTTTAACGTTCAAGTAGCAGTATTTCAGCTTCATTCGGCGACAAACATTAAATGAATGAATAAATGAATATTAAACGATGATGAAATGACAAATAGGATGGACAAAAGGAAAATAGGGTCGACTACTTTCGATTGCCAATGAAATAGACAGAGATGTGTAAAATAAGGCAATTTAGCCCTCTGTGGCAGAACCGAAGTTCCTACTTCTAACAAATACCACAATAGGTTTCTTAAACGTGCAAGGAACAATGTACTAACTAAAATTTTTCGATCAGAATTTTAACCTGACGATCCCAGCATGTGGCATGCTATGAGAACCCCCATTCAACCACCAGAGGCATACAACACTGGCGCCTGAATAGGGTTCTTAGCTCTTTCAGTCAACTTTTACGACAAGCTTAGCTAGGTTGCTGGCTTATACTTTTGACACAAGGACCCGCACAGGCAAAAGTGAAAACCAAGATATATCACATTTCATTAATTTAATTGCTGATAAAACCAGTGTTTCTTTCTATTATAATTATGTTTTTTTCAACTTAGTGGTACAGTAAGAGCAATTCGTTTAACATCATTTTATATACTTGGCATTTCGTCTAAACCTTAACGAAAGCACCTTCTTCATTAGCAAAGACAATTGTGCATCATATACATATTTTATTTGTATTCACGATTATAGAAAAAAAAACCTAAAAAAAAACCACTGCGATTCAGAATAGATTTAGTCGATTTAAGCAGGGAGGTAGTTGTACTCATGAAATTCTTTCTTAAAAATCATATTTATATAGGTGGTCATTAAAAATGATTACAATAAAGTGATATCGAGGGGTTTAGAGCAATATAAAACCTAGTTACATACAACATTTCGATTTCAGTGGTTTCCAACTTTTAATTTTTTTCCATTTAAGTTGTCATTTGTAAAATGACTTTCCTTGTTGAGTTTTCCTTGAGACCCATTGCCCAGATTTTGCCTATTCATTTATTCTGTTATAACTCTTTATGTTAAGTCAGTGATTTGAAGTATACTTAGTAGAAGTATACTATGTAAGAATCATGTAAAATGTGATTCATGGTTGGAAAGCCTACTTATTTTATTGATATTTTGTTTGAAATGTTATAGTTAACAGAAAGTAACATGTGACTTTTGTATATAACCCATGTTCTTAGAAGATAAAAATTATTTAGAATGTACTGTTGAATTCAAATATAAGGGAGACAACTCTGTAAATGACACAAAAATTAAATAGAAACTACTGGATTTTCAATGAGAAATATCTCCACAGAGTAGAGAGATTGGAATGCATGATAATACATATAATCACATATAGCCACAAATAATTTAATAAAAACAAAAACAAAAATGTGAAGCCTTTGTTAGGTGTATCACATATAAGATAATTTGCATGATTATTATAACGACTGCTACTTAACCCCAATACATGTTGTACTAGGTTTTCCCAGAAGCGTTGAGAAGCTCATTAGTAAATACAATTCGAAAACACTTCCGTGAGTTTAATTAACTTAAATCACTAATCTTGATCCTGGAGTTAAATGACGAGGTGCAAATGCGATTGAGATTTTTTTTATAGACAGAAGCAGATATGCAAAAGAACCTGTCGACACCGTACCCGATTTTTTTATTCAGATTAAAAAAAAACTATAGAACAAATGATGTCTTTTGGTCTATAGCTACATGTGTTATATTTTTACATAATGAAAATACTTATCGTAATGAAATATATAATGTTTTGAAAATCATACTTTCATACTAAAATCAACCGACATCAAACCAAATCAAACCAAGAACGATAACTCTTGCAAAGTTTTTTTTTATCAAAAAATCCACAACTAAATGAATAACAATGACCAGTCATGTGATCAGTGACTGATCCAAAACGAAAACTAAGAGTGATTACGGAGGGGTTTTGACAGGTTTTCGAAATACTTGGCATTTGATTCAGCCAGGTTGCATTATAACAGTTGTTTATCAAATAAAAAAATTATATTTGAACTAATTACAGTCCATTATGGATGAGTGCTGTTCTGTTCTGTTTAAGGAGAAATATTTAACGACAAAACTGTAGAAAGCTGGATACACTCTTGGTGTCCGTGTTTATTTTATTATTTTGTACGGATAGGACCTAATAGACTTAATTGGTAGATTTTAACCCCTCACGCCCCTAAAATATTGACAAAAAATGGCAGGAATTTTTAAATCAGGATTTGCTGTACATGGCGATATTGAAACACACGAATCTTTCATATTTTGTTGCCTTATATGTATTTTTTGCATTTAAGAACCACTGGGTCGATACCACTGCTGGTGGACCTGCGGTCCCCGATAATATTCATCAACCCAGTAGTCAGACTTGTCTGACCCCGAATGATATCACATAGTATCTACCCTTTTTATGAAATTTTGCAGTATTCCAAATTTAAAAATACGTAAAACACCGAGACTTCATTCCTTGCATTGCATATGGTAGAACCTCTTGGTGATGGATTTTGCTTCCTCTTTCGATAGATGTGGTTATGAGTACTTCTTGTATATAACGAATATTTTGATTATAATCTTCCTACATCTTTGATTTTAATGCTGCTGATGAATGTTTTCTCCTTGAAAAACGTGTACATCATATCGAAATTTACAATATATAAAACTGTTATTTTTTGCATGTAATAATGCTTCACTTCTGAAACTGGTACGGCTATGGATTTAGAACATATCTATACATGAACTTCAAATAGCTAAAACTAGGCTAGTAAATATCTGGTAGGAAATAAGAAATAAACAAATAAAATACTCCCACCCGCCCCATATTTTTGTGAAGAATGGATGAAAATCTGCCATTTAAATTTACAAGGAAAAACAATTAAACATAAAAAAAGAGTCTAGGAATTATGTATATAAACAAATAAGTTCTATAATTATAACAATCATCGGTCACACATTTAAATGATGTACTGTAATTTTTATTGCAAGTTCATGATAATTTATGTCTCACGAAGATTTTGTGTGCATTATATTTTCATTACTTGTCCAAAACTTAAGTAGCTGTCTTTGTAAGAATCATGCAAAATCTGAAAATGTGATACTCCCAAAAAAAGACTACATATTTTTATTTTTGTAATGAAGTTGTTTTATGGGTGTATATTATGAAATGTGTAATTATTTATTCCGATCTGTCTGCACTTAGGAGATAATCAAAATTGAAAATAAAAAATCCAGTAGATTCTATTGTATTTGAATGTCATTTACCGAGTTATCTCCCTTAATTTTGAAACCTACAGTGCATTCTATATAATTTGTATCTCCTATGAGCACTGGTTACATGAAAAACCAAATATTAATTTCTGTTTACTAAAGCATTTTAAACAAAATATCAAAAATAACAATATGTAGGCTTTTCATCCATGAATCACATTTTGCATGATTCTTAGCTGGAGTACTACTTAATACAAATGTAAACAATAAATTTTGAGCAATAATACGATTTTATTCCTACATATTGGGGAAATAAAACTACCAGTAATAGCATTAAACCATCCGATTGAATATAAATAGTCAATTATCAGCACTTTTGCCGAATGTTTACATTATAATTGACAAGTTAGTGTATGGTTTTATACAGTTTTATCACTGAAGGAAGAATTTATTGTCTTTAAAGTGTCTCAAAACAGTCTGAAGATAACAATTAATGCACTGCATGACCTAGTTCTCTTGTCAAATATGTATTGAATATAACATCGCATTCGCATAGCCTAAGCGGAAAATGGAATACAAAAGCGCATTCTGCAGTACTTGTTCAATACTTACAATATATATAAGTATGTGTTATTTAATCATTAACTGTCAGGGTATTTCATTTCTAAAGAAATAATCGAACTTTTAACGTGCTATACAAACTGACCTGCTGCAATTGACACTTATAAAGCTTGCACTCCAAACTACGAAATATGAATTCCCTGGACGTTTAAAAAAAGATCTCAAGACTCATCTTTTTGAACTTGCTATTTAGATAACATACATTTTATTCAATTTTATTTTTAATTTTTAATTTTGTATGACAGTTTCCATATCATTTTTATTAATGGCTTTTTGATCTTGATTCTTGCTTAAGGTTCATTTTAATTGGTCTGTGTAAATATATAAATTAATTTTTTTTATGTATCTATAATATTATTTTTATCATTTTTTTAAGTTGTGATATTTTATTTTGTACATTTTTGCATTCTTAATTGTGATTTTAATTTATGTGAAGCGCTTAGAGTAATTGTGTTATATAATATGCTATATAAATGTTTGTAGTAATAATAATAATAATAATAATAATAATAATAATAATAAAGCGCGAAATGAGTATAACAGGATGACATTCAAAATATAATATTACTAAAGAACTTTGTTTACTCAAAGAGAACAACCCAATCAGAAATGTAATTACAAATCAAATCAAATTATTCATATATAAATGATTTTTTTCTAACTAATAGAATAATGTTTAAAATCAGGATTATTCGCTGTTATGTTTATAAAAAAATAACGGTGAATCTATCTATCATAGTTTTACCACAGGGTTTTAACGTCGCCTTATTTTACTTTAAGCGATAGGACGAATTAAAACAATAAATTGTCTTCACGTATTACTGTGTTTAATTTCATAATTTAAGGACTAGGTTTTTGTTGATGGAAATGGAAGGAGGCAGTCCATGTTTCGCACGAACTTGGGACCATCGTTGATCATTTTTACCGTAATTTAATTAAGTGATGTATTTTTCAAAGCAGATTATATGAAAACGGAATTGACTATTGAACTGCATATCAGTTTCTTTAATCCGTTCAGGTTTTATACCTAATATTTAATCAGTTTCCGTAAATCCAACGAATCTTTGATGAAAGTGTTCCACCATTCATTGCTTTCTTTTATGATTACGATTTGTATTAAGTGTTCATTTCCTTGGAAAGCATCATAGTTTTACATTGATTTTTGAGGTTTCAGAGAGAGTAATCAAAGGAACCAAGAATCTAGTGGAAATTAGAAGAATTTAATCCAGGGAAAAAGACTAGACATTGAAAACAGACAAACACAACAAAGAACAGAAAATAACTTAAATAATTCTTACAAAGTATCAAAAGTAAATGAGCAACTCGGACACCGGTAGGGTAAGCGGTTGAGTAAGTGTCCTCTGCTTTTCTAAACACATCAGCCAATCGAATTGCACATTACAAGTTAAGGCCGCGGTAGACGAAAGAGGAAACTAATCAGTTTTCATGATGAAGATTTTTATTTCAACTTTTCTTGTAATGATGGTTTTTCTACCCCCTTAAATGCACAATTTTTGGAGATCTTTTGAATATAAAATTGCATCTTTCCAGATTGCACATGCACCAAGTGTCAGCATTTGGAGTATTTATTAGTACTGTAGGGTTTTTGTGTTTTGTTGCATGTTTACATGTATGATGCAATATAAAATAAACAAGTGGCCAAATTTGGCAATACGTACAGGAAAATTGTGGAATTTAAAAATTTAAAATCCTCATATCAGTCTTTAATGGTAATAAAAAAAGTGTTGTTCGTGGGGTACAATTTTCGTGGTTTTCGTGGTTGAGCCATACCACGATCTTTGGTTCCAACAAAGGGGAGATTTTCATTGATGTGTTTACTGAAAACCTGAAATCCACGAATTCAAGCATCTATAAAGTTGTGTACCTTCCTTAATCTACGAACACTGGCATTTATACGAATTGAAGTACTTCCACAGTAAATCTTTAAACCTTTTGAGATTTGTTTTTGTTATTTTAATAATGTAAATAAACCGAAGAATTGCTACAATATGAAATTGTACCTATCTATCTTTCTGACTAAGCAATGAAAGAACTGTGTTCTCTATTTTATATATTTTATGACGATATACTTCATGTTTTCCTTTTTAGTACAGTCTATTCGTTTATGGTGTAAATTTAATAATCAACACTCTATTCTGACATTTTCTTGGTATGTACTAAAATATGGAATGCAGTTGGTGATATGGTTATAGAAAATAGTACTTCGAGAAATAAAAGCTAGTTTAGACTCATTTTGATGTAAGTTTGCATAATAATTTGGTATTTAATGAATATAGGTAGAAAGAGGATAAACCTGAAATGTCATATGTTGATACAATGAAGTCAAGAATGATCTCGGTATAGGCGAAATGATACTCTTTCTCATTATTTTAGGGTGACATTTTGTGTACTCCGCATACGAAAGTACATCCACACACTGAGAAAGGACGTAATCAACTGATATTCAAAATCGTTTTTAATTCCAGACATAAACATGATATTACTTATAAAAATGCATTTTATTTTCTGGAAACAATTTTATATAATTTGAATGATTTTCCAAATACATTTCAACACCACTTTGAAGTGGAATTTAATTCAAATATATATCCCAGCAACATCAAATACCTTTCATTAATAATTTCAAGATAGCAATAGTAGCAATTTGTTTTGGTTTTACGAATGAATATGAATTGACGTAGCACCCTATTCCTGTTCCCTTGATGAATGAAACGTTATTGTTATTCGCGCCTTTAACTGCGAGATTGATAGTTAAAATCCGTTTGTTGCAATGCCGTAGACATTTAAATGAGAATATTTTTTTTACTACTCCCCAGGTCGACTGTAATTCCGACAGTTCAAATAATGCATAATAATTGGAGTCATTATGTACTCAATTTACAAGGAACTGAATAAAACCGTCGGTGTCCTGCTGACAATTACGTTCCAGACATGTAAATCGTTATATTGCGCATGACAAATGTAGGAATCAAGCTTATGAAAATATGGTCGCTACACGCAAACCGTAATGCTAATGATATTGTTAGGAAACCATTATATGGAATATTTTATAAAAACTTAAAATTTAGATGATACCTCCAAAAATCAAATGATTATGAATATGACGGCATTCGTTAAATGCCAGTCCATATAAAATTCAGACACTGCCAATGATAAAGTGATTCATGGTGTAGAAAAACCCACCAAACAAACGATGCTTTTTCAGTCTACATATCCTATACTTTCACATAATGATAATCTTTTGTGCATTCAAATCTGCTCTTTTTAGAAAATCATACATTCATCTCACACTAAAATTAACCAAATCTAGCCAAATCAAGAACAATAATTCTAGCAATGTGCTAATTTCATGTACAATCTATATAGTTTTATCTCAAAAGCGTAACCCCCAATTGAACTACGACTAGTTATGTGATCAATAACGGTTTCTGAACAAGAAATGAAACGGAGTTTGGTGGGTTTCTGACATGCATAAATCACCTTCTGTCTGATTTTTATAAAGACTTCTACTTAATACGACCCGATACTTTCTCATGTGATTGTGTTTCTTATGTTCCTTATTTACACAGTAAGGTAGGATGGATATGTTTAAGGTCATTAAAGAAATACGATATTTGACAGTGAGATTAAGGTTTTGAAATAAAAGATAAGTAATTAGCCAGATGATCTAAAAAAAGATAGGTAAACATAATATGTAAATCGTGAATTGTAATACTAGGATAGAGTAGTGTAAAATAATTAAAACATCCAAAACGAAAAAGTTTTCATTCAGTTTTATACTTGTTACATCTGTAAACTGATACTAATTAAACGCATTTGTATGCACAATTGTATTATATTATGTTTTTTTTTTATGTTTTTAATATGAATTTGATGCAAATCGTCTATTGTATTATTTTAGTATTGGCGCTATATAAAAATTGTATGAAATATAATTAAGCTTCAATTAAAAAAAGCTTCCAAGCTTATTTTTCTTACGTAATTATTCTGCAGATATTAAAACTCCAGACATATAATTACAGTAATTTTAGATGAATGATTAACCCAGTTTTAACTTCCTTTTATCTTCCTTTAAACTACATAAAAATTATCTCTCATGGTTATTATACTTGATCCTAGTTTCCTTAAAGATAGGATTCTGATATCAATACAGTGGAACCTTTAGATACCTTTAATTTGCAGTTACTGTTTATGAAACGTATTAGTGCATTTGCACCCGTTTCCGTCAAATTATTGTCAAAACTATACGTTAAATGCTCATTTACAGAACAAGACAGATTGTTGTTCAATTGCAATTGCAATTTTGTTCACGATCAGTGAAGAACATTACGCATTTGATTTCAGTGTTTTCCGTATAATTCTACCGAGGACAAATTGTCAAATCTACGAATTCTAGAATCTATGAACTGATATTTTTCCCTAAACTAGGAAAATTGGTATCCAAGAATAAAATTTCTTTCACGATTGCCGATTAAAATCATCTCAATAGTCGTCTTTCTTATATACGGAATGCAAGCCATTTTAGCATTTTTTCAAAGGTACGTAACCCAACAACACCAGACAACCTGGGGAAATGGAAAACAAACAAAAAAGAATCGTTGAAATTTTAACTATTTTACTTCGGTAAGTACTTAAATGGTTTGACATAAATTATTCTAAAGCATCCAAATACTTACCGCGGCTACAATATATAAAATATTTGATTCTGAATCTACTGTTGTCCATTGCCCCAAATTGACAGTAAACCAGTCTGTCGGATGACAAATTGGAAGAAAGCTGCTCCATTTTTCTTAAAATCTTAAATAACGAAGTCGGGAATATGTTTGTTTGTTTGTTTGTTTGTTGGGGTTTAACGTCCGAGCAGCAATATTTCAGCTATATTCAGACAATGAACATGAAATGGATGATAAAATGAACATGAAATGAAAAAAAAGGATGGGTCACAAGGATAATAGGGTCGACAAATTTTGATTGCCACTGGAAAAAGCCTCCTGTGGCGGAGCGCAAAGGTTCCTACTCCTATCGAATACCACAGCAGGGTTCTTTAACGTGCGAGGAACGTGGCATCTTTCCCAACACGGTGCACCACTATGGTTTGCGGTCAGGTTTTCTGTATTATAGCCTGACAACCCCAGCATGTAACACGCCAGGGGTACCCCATTCCACCACCTGGGGCACACATCCCAGTTGCTCTGTCGGCAGAGCGCCTAGCCCCCGGCTAGGTGTCTGAGCACTATTTAGTCGCCTCTTACGACAAGCTTAGCGCTACTGCAGGCCTATTCTTTTAACACCCGGACCTGCACGGGGCATATGAAAAAAAAAACTATTGAAAATGATCATGTTTATGCAAAAATTAAATTCCGAAGTTTTTTTGCCAATATAAAATGAGAATGTCCACATAAATTGGTTTGTTTCTTTGTTGTTCACCTGTAAATACACATCATCCTAAAATAGACAATCCCAGTTTACATGAATTAACCGATTTAAAATGCCATTTCATGTCTTTTGATTTGACTTCCGGTGTCAGTTGTGTAAATAAATTTAATGTTAGTTTCCTTATATATTTGTTTTTTGTTTCATTTTGATTTAATTTTAGTTTCGTTATCTTAATTTTCTTCTTCAACGAGATTTATTTCCATGTTTACGACTCTTCATTCCGTGAAAACCTGTAATATGTCGATGATTTTTGTTAATGAGCCCTATTATATGAAATCCAATGACGTAAGTAGACAACGCATGTTTTGAAATAATTATAAGTCGCACCAAGTTATAAACAACTGGGATAATTACACCTTATCTGTTTTGTTAAGGTTAAATCAGAGACTGGACGGTCATTCATATAGTCTATTCAAATTTGAAACCAGGAAATCCTAGTTAAAAAAAACTATGAAGTCAATAATTATGATTTTCCGCTGTAAGCACATCAAATAATCCTAAACTCAATAATGCCTAGATAAACAATCAATTGTTTATTTTGCCTGTAATCCATTGGAAATTGAATTTTGATGCTTTTTATGGTTTTTATTATTGAAAAAGATACACAAATAACCTGGATTTGAGTTCAAAGGCCATGAAGGATAACGAGATAAGTCGAATATTGAAAGACATATCATACATTGACTAGCAAAAACTGGCTAAAAAGTCTTTGTTTACCGACAAATTACCATAATACAATTGGAGAACATTTACAAAACAGAAATAAACCCATTTTGGTTAAAACAATTGCATGCAATTCGGGATATTTTTTTAAACAAGGCAATATGTATATCTTCCAGCATGTAGGGTATTTGTGTATATTATTCAAGATATTAAAGGCGATATAACTATCTCAGATGCGAGGAAATTCTTTAATTTGCATAGAGGTTGTTTTCGTCGTTTTATTTTGTTTTGTTTTTGTTTGTTTTATTTAGTTTTCTGTTTTGATGATTTTTTTTTATGATAGTTTGTCTTCTTGAAACTTTGTGTTTTTATTAATATTAATTTTTGTACTATAATAACTTCACTTCCGATCTAAAAATAGATTGAATGGTTCAGGAATCTTTCTTGTACCCATCATCAAATTAAAAACATTAACTTATCTTCATTCTGTACATAATAAAGCGAACAAATGGTAAAGCTCCCAACAGCGTCTGGCGTTCGAAATGTACTTTAGACTCTGCATTCAGTTCTCTCAGAAAATGCAAGAAAAATGAATGATTTAACGCGACGTTTTACAGTCGTCAAACAACGTATGCTTTGAAGAACGCTCCCGAAAATTTCGAAAGGCCAGTCTGCAACGTTAAGTAAGAGAGGAAACGAGCGTGACAAGTAGTACAATGTCTTATAACTATGAATCTATTACGAAAATTATATCAATGCCCCGAACCCACTATATTACTGCGGAATCATCCGAACCCACTATATTACTGCGGAATCATCCGAACCCACTATATTACGGCGGAATCATTCCGCATCACTGGCTAATGATTATGGCCTTCAGAAATATTGTTATGATAAGAACTCTCCTGTGAAATTGGAGACACCTACACAATGTCTAATGACTGTTCATAATACATTTTAATAAAAATGCAAACAGTATCAGTGGACTGACCGTAAACTGACGAGGATTAAATGTGCATACATTTACGTGCGTACATTATATCAATGCTCCGAACCCACTATATTACTGCGGAATCATTTCGCATCACTGGGTAATGATTATGGCTTTCAGAAATATTGTTATGATCAGAACTCTCCTGTGAAATTGGAGACACCTACACAATGTCTAATGACTGTTCATAATACATTTTGATAAAAATGCAAACAGTATCAGTGGACTGACCGTAAACTGACGAGGATTAAATGTGCATACATTTACGTGCGTACATTATATCAATGCTCCGAACCCACTATATTACGGCGGAATCATTTCGCATCACTGGGTAATGATTATGGCCTTCAGAAATATTGTTGTGATAATAACTCTCCTGTGAAATTGGAGACACCTACACAATGTCTAATGACTGTTCATAATACATTTTAATAAAAATGCAAACAGTAGCAGTGGACTGACCGTAAACTGACGAGGATTAAACGTGCATACATTTACAAGGCTTTGATAAGCATTTTCACTACTTCGAGTCGTATTTATATTTAAAGGGTGTTTAACAGGAAGATATCCGTTTTTCTTTGTTTTGAAAGTGAAATGAAGCAAATGAGAAACAATAATTGACATGAAAATCTTAGATGTTATCGACATATGCCTAAATTTTAATCATACATATATGATCAATGTCCTAAAACTAATATTTATAAAGACCACAGTGAAAGGATGATTCAAAAAAGGCATTCTGTATAATTATTCAAGATCCGAACAGAGCCTGTCGTTCGAAATTAGACGTTGCAGCCAGCCCTCTCAGAAAATACAAAATTCTTGCAAAGTAAAAGATTTTACGCGGCGTCATCCGATTGTCAAACTACGTGTAATTTCAATAACGCCTCACAATTTTGTAATGTTTGTCTGCAGTGGTTAGTAACAGAGGGTCCGAACGACCAAAAGTACAATATCTATAAATTACTTTAATTATATCAATGGACCTACCCCTCTATTTCTGCATCACTGGGTAATTATTATGGTTTTTAGACATATTGTTATGCTAAGAACACTGATGTAAAATCAGAAACACCTAGATGATATCTAAAGACTGTTCATAATACATTTTTGATATAACCAGTAACCGTGGACTGACCAAAATCTGACGAGGATTTAACCTGCATTTATTTACAAGGCCGTGATAAGCACTTTCACTGCTTTGAGTTCAATCACTGCTGAATGAGTATTTCAAGGGTTTTTAACAGGAAGATTTTTTTTATCTTTGGTTTGATAGTGAAATGAAGCAAAAGAGGAACAATAATTAACATCTTCATTGTAATTGGCATCTCACTATATGTCACTCGTATATTTATGATCAATGTCTGAAAACTTATGCTTAAACGGTCACAGTAAAAGTAGTTTATCGGGTTGACATGGACATGACGTTTATATACAGTACTTATACGGGGAAAAAACTTCTCCTTCTTTGATAGGATGGGGACTGGAGAATAGGGGATATGTAATGCGTGTGAGGGATTTTGAAAAGGGAGGACGGGAAAATGTTTATAATCTGATACATGTATCAAATTTAATTAAAAAATATAAATTTTAAATAATGAAGAACTTTAACATATAAAAAGATATATTTTAATGTAAATGTCCGAAACCAAATATAATGAATGAGGATTCTATGGGGGTGATATGGTGAAATAAAAAAATCTTATTAAATTAAGGAGGAAGCCCTAGGGTAATGGACATAACTCTTGAAATCAGTGATATGTTTGTATCATATTCAATTTCACCAAAGGCTACCAAGCTTTCATTTGAAACGGAATAAGATTAATCCGAGCTATTTTGACGCTTATATGAGATTGATGTAAAATACTGAATATAAATGTTCCAATGATGTATAATAGTTGTGTCTCTTACCCTAGATCTGCCCCCTTAAATGGATTTTTATTTATTAAATTCAACTAAACCTAAAACGGTGCAGTCATAGTTTCATATAAAATTGTCTATGACAGAGGTGATTCATTGTCCAGTAAAGGCACTGACCAAACATTTTATATCTCACATTAGTTACGCTGCATAAGTTTACGGTCGTCATCATGAACTCGTGGATCGTTACGGTGTATCTATCTGCACCATGAGAAATGATTTTTTTAACTTGTCAGTTTTCCTTTCCTCTTTTGTCAAACCCGGACTTGACTTTATGAACAGGACTGCGGATGTTTCTAAAAAGCAGAAGCTTTTCTTGGTCCATGCTCCCAGTTTTTAGTGGTGTGAGCTGCGAATTTTCCTCTTAGCTTAGTATGTATTATTATTTTTTATTTTATGTTTTTTGTTTTGTTTGTCTGTTGTCCATATCTGGTTTTTGCCCATCGACTACATTCTTTGATTTCCGCTTACACCTTAGTTCCTTCGATCACTCTTACATTAGCATAATAAACTAAGATATCTTTAAGGCGTTCCATATCATGTACTCCAATTATACATTGCAAACATGTGGTATTTCATGCAAGATGAAAAAAAAAAACACTCACAAGAGATTTAAACCGATATCAAAATACCAAACAATTTGAATTTCGATAGAACAAAACTTTTTTTTCATCAAATTTCACGAGCAAAGAATACAAATGTGAAATTATTGTAATTCAGTACCTAACATTGATTCCGTAAAGGTCCTCCAGCTAATAGCATTTCACATTTAATTAGAGACCTTCACGTATTGTTTAAGACGGATTTTATCGTTTTCATGGTTTAATTTAAACTGATGTTTTCATATATTGATTTGGATAAAACATTCGCCTTTAAGTACTTCTCTGTATTGGAATCAGGCAAAATGTGTGTAAGGTGGGGGACAGGAAGAAAAAATAAAGATTTTGTTTTTGCATAATTCAAGTATTTATACCGCAGAAATAACCATCAGAGTGTTTGTTATGTTGGTCTTTTAAAGTCATTGAAGGTTAAATTTTGTTGAAATGTACTATGGAAAAATGCCAAGAAAGTTTTTGAAACTTTTTCCCTACATATGCAACCAATAATATCTACCTCATATATGCTTAAGGATTAATTCAGATAGATTTTCGGTTGTTTTCTATGTGTATTGTATATATCTGAGGCAAAACATAAAGACTAAATGGAGAAAATAATTTGACAACCATTGCCTGATTCGTATGCAGGAAAATCCTTAAAAAGGTGACACAAAATCACCACACAAATAAACTCTAAACAATAGTCCAACGAATCTCAAAAAGGCAAGTCCGTATAACAAATGACCATAGATATCTAGGGATAAAATATATAGTTAGAAAGAGTCGGACTTGTCTGCACTTGTTAAGGCATATCAGATAGATATGGTGGGTTATAAAGCGCGCATTAATCCCTGCTTCCATAACGGATGATTGATTCTGGTGTACTAATATAAATGCAAACCGATCTAATTAAATTTAGCCCATCAATTGTTCCATTCAGTCACTGCATATATGATCTAACAACACTCAATTCTACTTTCTGTTTTAATGACCCTTTCAGAATCCTCAAGTTTTTCCCTTTGAAAAAATGCTTTTTAAATCATGGAAGATGAATTATGATTGGCTGAAAGGTCATCAGAACAGAAAGTAGAATGGAGTGTTGTTAGCTCCCACATGTAGTGACTGAATGAAACAATTGATACATGAAGGTCGAATACCAGCATACAACATGAAATATTCATTAGGTTTATTAACCTTTTACACAAGTTTTAGCAAATCCGAATAAAATCTACTTTACTTGTATCCTTACACTTAATACATGTAAAATCGTCATGCTGTTCCATGCATTTTTACAGCCGTATATATTCAGATGTTGGGGGCTCTAAAGAAGAAGTTTATTAGTTGACTAAAAAAAAATCATTTATCCTGCTTTAAGGGTTTTTTATTGATGTCTTGTATATTCATCAAGACTTACCATTTGTACAATAACTTAAATGGTTAGAACTGTTTTTTTCGATCGATGAAATAAGATATCAAGTCAATTCAGTTTACACTTAGTTCAAGGAATGATAACTCAGTTTTTAACAAGCTATTGTATTGACTTTGCACAATGCATTGTTTGTTGACAATTGACTGCTTACTATGCATCTTGTATTTTAATGCGTATAAGAATATGTACATGTAGCTGATGTGCAGACCATTGTATTTGCTCGACTAATACCTCTGAATTTCTTTCAAATATATTGAACTGTTACGAATTGGAGAAAACTTTTATGCAGTTTGTTCTATTACTGGTTATTGTCAGTTGGGTATGGATCATACGGGCTAAGGGAAGCAAACCTAGGGCAAGTGACATTACCCTAAAAATCATTGGAACGTTTGTTAAAAGCATATTACATCAATCTCATCTAAACATCAAAGTAACTTGGATTATGTTTCATTCTATTTCAAATGAAATATTGATAGGCTTTGATGATATTGAATATGATGCACAAAAATCACTGATTTCAGGATTTTATTTCCTTACTCAAGGTCTACCTCTTTATAGTAATACCAGCATCACAAATCCGTTGGAAGTTTTAAATGATAAATGATCTGGCAAAGTTAACAATTAACCTTACAAAATGAAACTTGCCACTATGTTCCTGACTTAGTACGGGCATTTCATGGTTTATCAGTATGTAATGGCTAGATAAACTTTTATCTACATCCAGTATAGTGTACGATTTGTCTCTAGTTCCGTGTTTCCATCTGTCAAAGTTCCATCGCACTTCACTTGACTCTCTATAGAAATAAAATTATATAGAAATGTTCAAATAATGAAACCAACGAAATTACCGAACACTAATTTGATCAAGTGAAGTCCAAAATAAATCTGGCAAAATGCATATTACCCCATCGGGGCAGTTGGTACCGCAAAATGATGAGTTGCCGTCCGATATACTGTTCAGTTGGACTGTTCTCATTTTTAACTTTCAAATGTCAGGAACAAAGAATATGACAAATGTGCAAGTCTCAATCTTATGAAAGGGTCGTCTTGCATTTAGTTTTTTTTTATCAAAAGTTACTGTTTGTTATCATATTTGATATAACAAACGCATTTGACCCTGACGGAAATGACTGGCCTAATTAGACGTTACTGTGTGGTGATTTCAATTTTTGTATATTGCATTCTTTTCCGGCCATACACAAATTTTAATACAAACCCTCCGAACCTTTTTAATGTTTTCCTTTTTTTTTAAAATTATGTGTTAAATTTAGGTAGCAGACGATTATCTTAGCTTAACATTACCTTAACACGTATTTTTTAAATAACTGAAAGCGTTACTCAAGCGTTTAAGTTCATTTCTTAAATCTGAGTTAAAGTCCTGAATTGAATAAATGCATTCACTGTGTAAACTGAGCGGTGTAGTTGCATATATCATAAATGTTACACTTGATATGCTAATAATACTGTGGTACGTATCTACGTGGAATCTTTAGGAAAAGGAAGTCCCGAATTTTTAGTAGAGAAATTTTGGAAGTAAGAAGGGATATTTTTGAATCTAGATATAATTGCGTTTACTTAAAGACCAATTTTCTGTTAAATAGATGAATTGATTGAAAGAAAATAGAAGTATTTTTTCTATTAGAACTTGTATGAGGTAAAACGGAAAAAAAACTAGACAAGGTATGGTAGACTATTGATATAATTATATAATTGTGTTTATTGCCTCTGTTGATTTGAGCAAATATATATTTGCATTGTGATTGATTATATTGTTTATATCCGAGCCGATAACCAAACTATGTATTTTTTATTCCTCAAAAATATTGTAAATTTTATTTACGAACAACATATTTTATATTAATGTTAGACTCCATAGCAACTGAAATCATACACGACAGTTTTTTTTTATTTCTGTGCAGTTAGGTATTGATGCGTCGTCTTTGATCGAGATACAAGATACAAGAAAGTAGACATAAATTGGGCAGTGTTGTGGAAGGGAGTTGAGATCTGAATATTTTAGGGAGAGTATGATGTCAGATCTAGCAGAGGCTCTGTGTAACATTGACGTGATAATAACAACGGTGCTACCTGATTTATAGACGACAAAACCTCATCAAAATATAGGATAAGGCTTCCAGTTGACAGATTAAAAGATAAACAAGGCTAAAATCTTCTGTCTGTTTGACAATTATTATATATATTTAATACCTCATAAGTTTACCTGTGTAAAGCATGTTTGGTTTTACATTTGCGTTTCGATGTTTTGATGCTGTGTGTTTTAACGTGATGTTGTGTGTGTTAACGTGAGTTTTCATTCAGAATCGTCAATTTACCTCTCATTTGTGGCCACATCGCTTCAGCACCTGCGTATGCGTTCATATCACAACTCATGCATTATACAAGAGCTTGCAAAAACTGCGCAGACTTTTTGTATCGCGCTAGACTTATAACAAATAGACTTCTGGAAGAGGGTAATGTTGTTACAAGATTGAAGTCATCACTACAAAAGTTTTATTAAGTTACTTATGAAAGTTGTTTAACTCGTGGATCGCTACGGTGTATCCATCTGCGTCATGAAAACTGATTTGTTCAACGTGTCATAGTTTTCCTTTCCTGTTTCGTCTGCCCCGGAGATGAGTTTTAAGAGCTACTCGGCGGTTGTTTCTAGAAAAGCAGAGGAGGCTCACCCTACCGGTGCACCTGGTCCATGCTCCAAGTTTTAGTTAAGTCCGAGTTGCTCATATGCTTTTTGTTAATTTGTATGTATTATTCTACTTAATTTATGTTCTTTGTTGTGTATGTCTGTTTTCCATGTCTGGTCTTTGTCCCTGGATTACATTCTTTTGATTACTGCTATAACCTTGATTCCCTTGATTACTCTTTAATACACTTATATGTATTTAATTTTTTCATCTATAATGAAATTATATATTGTATAAGCTGAGCAAAGGATACCGTACGTGAGCAAATGTAAGGAATATGTATTTGTGCAAGATGTGACACGGTTTTGTTTCTTTAATGTTGAATATAATAGTGTATAAGAATACTGTTGATTGATTGTTGGGGTTTAACGCCCAAGCAGCAATATTTCAGCTATATTCAGGCGATGAACATGGAATGGGAATGATAAAATTAACATGAAACGATGATGACGAAATGAAAAAATGGATGGGACACAAGGACAACAGGGTCGACGAACTTTGATTGCCACTAGAAAAAGATGGGATTGGCAAGGTCGGGCAATTTAGCCTCCTGTGGCGGAGCGCAAAGATTACTACTCCTATCGAATACCACCGGAGTTTAAGAAACGTGGCATCCCATATTATAACCGGACAGCCCCAGCTTGCAACAAGCCATTGGTACCCCATTCCACCACTTGGAACATACAACCCAGCTAGGTTTCTCTGCAATATTTAGTCGCCTTTTACGACAAGCTTAGCGCTGCTGCAGGCCTATTCTTTTTACACCCGGACCTGCACGGGGCTAAGAAAAACGTGAACAGCAAACAAACATTTTTCGAAATTACCATGTTTTTGGAATTAAAATTAAATATATTCTGACTACGAAAATCGCCACAAGTCATCAACAGAGTCCCAGGTGTATCCATTGTGATAATATTGAACGTAAATAACAAATAAGCTATTTTTACTATATAATACACACTCTAGGGTGACTGGATAGACTACCCAAGTGTATTTCGTTCAGCATTTTTCTAATCGGCATTGTGAAGTATATTTTGCCTTTTACGGACTGATTTGAAGTTCACACCAGATCAAAAATTCCGGGGTCACATGTCATCATGAAATTTTAGTCCACATCACGTACAGAAGAAACCACACCACGTAAAGAAGAAATCACTGCACGTAAGGAAAAGAAAATGCACATAAAGTATTTAGAGATCGACGTAACGTAAAGATGAAACGACCTCACGGTAAAAGAAAACCACTGCACGTAAAGATAAATCCACATAACGTAAATATATGTTGACATAACGTTATCATAAAACGACAGAACGTAATCATAAAACGACAGAACGTAAAGACAAAGTTACAAAACGTAGAGACGAACTGACAGAACGTAAAGACGACATGGCAGAACGTAAAGACAAAACGACATACTGTAAAGATGTTCCTACATAACGTAAATACAAAATGACGACATGTAATTATAAAACCAAAGGAAGTAATACAAAATTGACAACATGTAAACAAATGTGTATCTCATCAGACAGTTTAGGCGTTCCATATGTTTTTAGCTAGGTCATTTATGTTAATGTGTACAACCAAATTATATTTATTACTAAAATTGGAGAATAGCGTATGTTTATTTATCCACCAGAACTAAAAAAATAAAGAGACTTCTGACACGGCTTATTCTGCATTTTTTAAAACCTTCGAATTCGACGACATTAGTTCCCTCAGAACAAATAAATATACATTGTATATAAAACAGGTATATCATGATTTTCCTTTAATGTGAATCATAAATAAGTTTGTAAAGAAGTTGGTGTTTATTTTCCGGAGCTAGTAGCCACTATTCTGACTTTTTAATGCACAATAATTGCCTTCAAGACAAGCTACAGGATTACGATTATATTATAAATAGGTCTCATACGCCGGTAGTAAAAAAATAATTATGGATATCTTGGATTTATTACAGATATTATAATTCTGACAAAAGGATAATACATTGGATTTTCATAATATAATCAAGATATCCTTAGTACTGAAATAACTCATAATTTAACCAACTTTACCCCCTTGCAATTGCATGCTGTTTATATAAAATGCAGTACATCGAAATCACTTAACCGTAATGGAAGCAGAATGTTAAGCGCGATAGACATACCTAGTCTAAAGCCCCATATTAAAAATGTCTGCCCAATTCTTTTTGTTTTCGTTCTGCTGTTGCTTTTTGTAATATTGACTTTCTTTATTGAGCATTTGTTTTGTTTAGGGTGTATCAGTTTTGTTATTTCAATTCATTAAATCAATGTTATGAAAAATGCTAACAGCTATTAAACCAGTGACACTTTAGTACTGACAATTTTGTTTTATTTTTAAAAAGAAAAACAAAATATTACAATAAAGCTACAGTGGAAACTGTAAGAAAGACCACAAACATTCATTAAACTATCACTCATTGCATATAATTAAATTACCTTTTTGTGTTTTGGCGAACTAGTGAAAGGTGAATAATAAATAATTGAACATTTAAAAGATAAAAATGGGAATTAATACAAATCAAATACAACTAAAACGTAATTCAAACACAGAAAGTGAGACAAGGAGGGATGAAAAATACAAAATGTTGACCCTGACTTAAAAGAGTATATAAACATGGCTCACTGAAGTATAATGGTATTAATGATACAATAAAAAGACTATTTTTGAAAGGTAACACAGTTTGCAAGCAGTTATCTTCCTAATGCAATACATATTTGTCGATAAATAAACCCCTTATATTTTCCAGTGTAGTTGTATTTGAAATATTATATAAATTACTAGGTAATTAATTTTATAAAATTGAACAAGCATATTCAAAAGACTCTTTGTAATGTTTAATTTTGATTATTTTTCATAATTAGGCTCAACTTTACCATTTTATTACTCACTCTACCCTTGTGATAGATATTTGCTTTGGGCTATAAACTTTTCCACTGCTATATTACATAAACATGCAAGATTTTGTTAACATTTTGATTTAATTTTGATTAACATTGCTGTTATAGTAAACTAGTTTTGCCATGACAGCCTTTCAAACATACAATACAAGAGTTATCAAAAATGTAAATGTAAATCAAAAGAATGTAATCCAGGGACAAAGACCAGACATGGAAAACAGACATACACAACAAAGAACATGAAATACCAAAATAATATGTACAGAGAAACAAAAGTAAATAAGCAACTCGGTCTCCACTAAAAACTGGGAACATGGACCAGGTGCATCGGTAGGATAAGCGTCCTTTACTTTTCTTCACTTTTTCATGACAAATTAAATCCAGGGTAGACGAAAATTGAAGAGAAAATTATGAAACATTGACAAAATCATCTTCTCTTAGTGAAGGTGGATACACGAGTTCATGATGACTACAATACAAATTCTATAGTGACGACATCAATATTGTAGCAAGAAAACCATGTTCTAGAAGTCTAATAGGAAGAAGTCTATTAATAGTCATTGTCATTCGGGAATGGAGTATACGAGTTTAAGAAGGTAGACCTAGTGTAAGGGATGTAACTCTTATCAGTGATACATTTGTATCATATTCAATTTCATCAAAAGCTTTCCTTTACAACGGAACGAAATCAGCCTAAATTACTTTACTGCTTACATGATATCGATATAGAATGCTGAATACGGACGTTCTTACGATTTGTAAGAGTTGTGTCACCTACTTTGGTCTATTTCCTTAAGGTAATAACAACATCACCTAACTAAGAATCGCCCCGTGCAGGTCCTGGTGTCAAGAAATAGGCCTGCAGCAGCGCTAAGCTTGTCGTAAAAGGCTACTAAATAGTGCTCAAAAACCGAGCCTAATCAATGCCCACAGAGCAACTGGGTTGTATGCCCCAGGTGGTGTAATGGGCTACCCCTTGCGTGTTAGATGCTGGGGTTGTCAGGTTATAATATGGAAAACCTGACCGCAAAACATAGTGGTGCACTGTGTCGGGAAAAATGCTACGTTGCTCGCATGTTAAAGAACCCTGCTGTAGTATTCGATAGAAGTAGGAGCCTTTACGCTCCGCCACAGGAGGCTAAATTGCCCGACCTTACTCATCCCTCCCTTTTTCTAGTGGCAATCAAAATTTGTCGACCCTATTATCCTTGTGTCCCATCCTATTTTTCATTTCGTCATCATTTCATGTTCATTTCATCATCCATTTCATGTTCATCGTCTGAATATAGCTAAAATATCGGACGTTAAACCCCAACAATCAATCCTAACTAACAATCAAACATCGGTGGGAAATATTTAATAGTACATGAACTGACAAATTCAAGAATACACCTTAAGATGAAATGAGCCACTTTGTTCCTGACTTGGTACAGGCATTTCATAATAAAACAGTCTGTTAATTATCAGGTTTAACGGCTAGCTACAGTGTGCATTCGGTCCATAGTTCCGTCACATTTCTCTTTATTCTCAATGAATTAATGGATTTTAAAATTGTTTTATGGCATTATATAGAAATTTTCACTTTCAAAATAAAGAAGCAAAGGATATAAACAAGCAACAAAATTTGCAACTTCCAATCTTCAAAGTAGAGTCGAGTTTAAGTCTTTAAGTCTTTCAGAAAGTGCAATGGAATACAACATTAAACCTAAACATTTATTAAAGAGAATTATTGTTTACTAAAAAACAGTTTATTTTTTTTCAGCTACGGTGTGAAAAAGAAATGTAATAGAAAATACATAACTATGGTATTTAAAAAGACTGTTTCACAAAATTAAGTTTCATGTGTTTATAGCTATCAAGTTTATGATTATGTATAATATATTTACATAAATTAACATTTCCTCGCGTATGAGCTTCAGTACTATATTTCTAGAAGACTGATGATATGAATATTGTGTATACATATACTTGTATACAATTTATTATTTTATACAAAAGCGTATAAATTGTGTAAAATCTACAGAAAATATATTCGATATAATGATATCAGTTTAGACACAACAAACTAATCACATCAGACGACTGGAACTGCATCACTGACAGTTACTGGTTTTATCATATTTGACATAACAAGTGTATTTGATCATATTGGAAATGACTGGAACTAATTCGAAGTTACTGTGTGTTGATATCATTATTTGCATATTGCTTTCATTGCTGGACAAACACAATTTTTAAGATTTGACTTTACGCAAATCAAGGATCCTTTCAATTTCAATTTCCTTTTAAAGGTTCTGTTAAATTGAAGAATATATGTAGTAGGCGATATTCTTCGCTTTACTATACCTTTGGAAACACATGTTTTAAATAACCGAAAACGTTGCTAAAGCAAATATTCCCGTGAACCTCGCTCCATAAATTAGAATTATAGTTTTTAAGTTCTTATTGATGTCGTTGAGGACTACTCAAGAAAATATACAACACGAGAATAAGAAGACATTGATTCTCTGTCAGAGTTGTTAAAGGCCGTGGGTTACATAATTTTGAAACGAATGAAAGTTTTAAGTAATTCAATGAGTGCCAATGCTATATCTGTTCAAAGACCCAAAATTGCAAAAACATTGTCTACTATATATGACAAATATGTTGTCGAGCCAGAAGACAAAGACCAAAACAACATTGTTTTTGTCTGCAAAATGTTTTACATCAAATGTTTATTATGTGATTTACTGTCTATGTACTGGATTCATATACTCTTAAAGAATCCATACAAACAACGGTACATAGCTGGATCTGTAAAATATACCACCAAATCTCTTTCAAAACTTAAAAACTCACAGCTGTCAAAGATGGTCTGCAGTGCTATCACAACACTGTTTGTACCCGTAGTGGTATTAATTTAATGTGAAACCGGAAAAAAAATCGAAAGATCTTATGAAGACTATCAGTTCAAGGCTATGATTTTTCAACAATGTATACTTTTCTTCCCCATACTCAGTTAAAATTCCGACTTCAAAACATTATACATCATTGTTTCTCCAAAAAAAGATGGCACACCTGGATACAAATGTATAGTTCTTGCTAGAGATTCCTCACACTTTGTAAGAAATAATTCCAAATCATCTACCAAATATACAGAAGAAAATGTTCACAAAATGCTGGAATTGTTTTTATCGACAACATATTTGCGCAGGGTATTTAATGTATTTTCGGGAAAATTCCGGAAAAAATATGAGGGAATTTATGGATCACTTTAAACCTATCTTATTTCTTCCACATGATAAATATGTTTCAGTAAAGTTATGATATAAGAAAACAAGCGATAAAAAATACTTTAATTGTCGTTTGTATATTTAGAATCGAAAAGTAAGCGTGTAAAATGACCCATGCTCCCCGTTTTTAGTGGAGTCCGAGTTGCTTATTTACTTTTGTTACTTTGTATGTATGATTTTAGTTACTTCCATGCTCCAAGGTTTTAGTGGAGTCCGAGTTGCTCATTTACTTTTGTTACTTTGTATGTATGATTTTATGTTCTTTGTTGTGAGTGTCTAAACTAATTTGATATTTGCAGCGGTGTAATAGATAATTTCATGTGCTCACATGCTTTACAAATCTTCAGGTTTTGGCGACTGCTTTATCAATTTTTTAAAATCTGATTTTCAATCTAAATTGATAAAACGATAGGGTTGTGTCACCTAAACATTCCTCGAATTTTATGACACATGTAGGAAAATCTAACTGTGAATAAATGATTATCATTAAGCTGGTGTATTGATGAATTTTTTCTCTCTAAAAAAAACTTTGATAGTCTGTATGGTAATAGATGAGTTTTGTCGTAACACGACATGTTTTTTTTATAATCCAGCATTATGATAAGGGTTGGGTACTAGATCTGACAGCTACTCACCACTACATGAATTCATAAAAAAAAGTAAGTAGAGGAGCACAATTTGTTCGCATTGGAATGCCGACCACGTGTTGAAAAACACGTCCACCACACTGGACAAATACATTGTCAATGAAACATTTTGTAAACATCTTCCTCTGAATATTTGGAAGATAATTTGGAATTATTTCATACAAAGTATGAGGAATCTCTACCAAGAAATATATATTTGTATCTAGGTGTATCTTCTTTGCTGTAACAAACAACGATGTATAATATTTTTAACTCGGGATTTTAACTGAGTATGGGGAATATAAATATACAGTGTTGAAAAATCATAGATTTGAATGCTTATATATGCAGATAATAGTCTTGAACTGATTGTCTCCAAATGATGTTTCGAATTTTTCAGGATCCACATTGAATTAATACAACTACAGGAGTAACAAGTGTTGTGGTAGGACTGCAGACCCTCTTTGACAGTTGTGAGTACAGAAGTAAAAGTTTTGAAAGAGGTTTGGTGTTACATTTTGCAGATCCAGCTATGAAACGTTCTTTGTGTGGATTCTTGTGGGG
Organism: Perna viridis; assembly: GCA_037379345.1. Lineage (NCBI taxonomy): Eukaryota > Metazoa > Mollusca > Bivalvia > Mytilida > Mytilidae > Perna > Perna viridis. Next base: position 5,180,309 of record CM074525.1, read on the forward strand.
GTTTAAGAATCCAGTACATAGATAGTAAATCACAATCATCGTCCTTGGTAGAGAGACCAAAAAAGGATAGCACAGATTTATGGTATATCCCAATCTCTTCTTATCACTGCTTTTATTTTTACGTCTACCTGAAGAAATGAAGATTGGATGTTAAACGTTTTTTCAGACAAAAACAATGTTGTTTTGGGCTTTGTCTGCTGGTACGACAACATATTTGTCATGTACAGCAGACAATGAATTCCTTGCATCGGGCTCTTTGAAAACAGATGTAGCCTTGGCACTCATTGACCTACTAAAAACTTTCATTCGTTTCAAAATTAAAGACCTCACTCTGACAGAGAATCAATGTCTTCTTGTTCTCGTTTTATCCATTTTCTCTCATAGTCCTCTACGGCATCCATAAGAACTTTAAAGTTATAATTCAAATGTATTGAGCGTGGTTCACGGTACTTGGGATCTTTAGAAAGAATATTACGCAGAGATTCGTTTTTGATGATGGTCAAATCTCCAGTAACGACGTGACCTGAGGACCATATTTGAATGGAGAGATTTTGTAAGAACAGTCAGGTGGTTTAACCTTGAAGTCCTCAATTCCGAAGTTCTGCAATAGCCTTTTATAATTGAACATTTTGGATGCAATGGGTGAAGTATAGGAATATAAAATAATTGGTATGGATTTGCCTTAGAAATATGGGAAATTTTGTTGATAACGTTTTTATGATGGAGGGTGTTAGCCAAATTAATTGCATCTATACATCTTGACAAACGGTAGTGGAAGAAACGATCGTTTTTCTTTTCTTCATCTTGATTTTTCACATATACTGGTTTAAAGAGTCAAAATGATGGCAACACGTCTGTATAATGATGAGGTAGGGCCAGAAACAGGAGTTTCAAGACTTGTTTTGTAAAGGGAGTGTAGTAGAGTGAGAGGTATAGAATAAAGTTTAGTTCTAATGTAATGAAGTCCAAGAGGTTTTTGTATGAAAGCAAGGAGACCATCTATGGATACATCATGTAACTTAGGTGATGTGTAGTGGCGATGACAATGACTCCTTTCCCGTCTTGGATTTTTGTCAATTAAATTCGTAACATTTATGCTAATGTCATATTGGGTTGAAAGCTTACATATACTTTTGATGTTGCCATTGCATCCGTAAGGTATTGCAATACCTAGTCTACGCATCCCGTACTCTTCTCTTTCCCTACGATAGTTTTTACTTCGAACAGGACTGTTCGTCGGATGGTAATTTTTTTCTAAAAAAACGAACTCGTAGAGAGGATTGAATGATCTTGTTAATCAAAATGTTGATAAACTGTCGGGAATTTGTTGGAGTAACTCGGACTCCACTAAAAACTGGGAGCATGGACCAGGTGCACCGGTAAGGTAAGCGTTCTCTGCTTAGTAGTGAACAGCTTTCTGTTGAAAATCAGTTTTTTTCTAACTTTGATAAAGTAACGACAACACAAAACCAATTTTGAACTCAGCCGGCTTTTTAACATATCAGAGACAGCTGTTGTAAATATTTGGGTAACATGGGTTAACTTTATGGCTTGTCAGTGGAAAGAAATAAACTTGTGGCCTGACCTTGACACTGTTCGCTTCTTCTGTCTAACATAAATTTCCTTACACAAGAGTTATTGTGGATGGCACAGAGTGGCCTGTGATGAAACCTAAGTTACCTATCGCACAATTAACAATCAACATTTTCTACATATAAAAACAGAAATACAGTTGGTAGGCACAACCCCTGGTGGATTAGTTTCCTATATACATCACTAACATATGGAGGTTCAACAAGCGACAGACAAATTTGTAAGAGAACTAGTTTAACAAGAATGTGTGATACAAGTGACTCTATCATGGCAGACAAAGGCTTTAATGTTCAAGACTTGTTTGTCCCATATGATGTAGCTGTAAACATTCCAACCTTTTTCAACAAGGAGAATAGAATGACAAATACAACTGTATTAAAAGCCATTTCCAGTAAAAGGGTGGATATTGAGAGAATAACAGGCCTTGCAAAGACATTTAAAATTTTAAAGGAACCTTTAGACATTACAGAAACTAAACTGGCCAGTGAAATAACATTTGTATGTTTTATGCTTTAGAAACCGCATTCTTCCTCATTCAGCTTAGAAAATTGTATTGTACATGTACTTTATACATATATTCAGTATAATTCATAGATACAAAAGAGGATATTTCATTCATGGAAATGCATAAACATTTTTATTATTAAAATGTCTTAAAAATACATGAAGAGAAAAAGACTGTTAAACGACTTTATTATTGATCAAATGAAAAATTATGAAGAAATTTCTAAGAACAGCACTTTTAAAGTGATTTTCATAAAACTGAGTAAGTTTTTTCTATTATATTTTCAATAAAATAATAAAAAAAATGATATTTATAACGTTTAGGTCTTTTAGGTATAAATCACAAAGTCACATTTGGTAGCTCCTGTACAAAACAACTGTATCTGAATCTGATAATAGTAATTGTGGTTGGAGTCCAATGACAGTTTATCATTTATTTCTTTTAAGAATGGTACTGCTTTTGGTGAAATTGGCAACATAAGGGCATTTAACCTCCACAATTCTGTCCTTGTCATCAGAAGAATCTGTTGATGCACCAGTGAAAGCATGACTTTTATTAACTCTGATTCCACTTTCTTTTGTACTCAAACCTTTTTCATTTTCATATTTGGACAGTGCCACAGCTTTTTTCCATGGAGAATTGGAGCTGTTTTCAGATTATTGCACTCTGTCGAGGATTCTGCTAAATCTTTGAAATTGGTTTTGTCAGTTGCCTTGAATATTCTCCCAAAGATTGATGCTTAGAGTCGGAAACCTCGCTTTTGTTGCCAGGATTTACTTTTAGATTGACCTGTAGTCTTTTCGTCAATTGACACTATGTCACTCTCTGTATATTTTTTTTTGGATATGCTGTTTTGTTCTAACCATCTATCTTATGGATGTTCTTCCAAATAGTCATGATCAGAGGCTACTGCATATAAATTAGCTGGAAAATAGAGCTGGGATATTGGAAATTGTGCTATTTCTTTTAGTTCAAACAAGTATTCCGAAAATAATCTGCATAATTTGCATTTTTCCCTGAATTTTTCTGGCCTAGGATAAAATAATTTCATTTGCTTTACTTTTGGCTAATGGTGAATTAGCAGCCTTGATAGGAGATACTTTGAAAGGTTTGCTATGGTGAAACGTCTGCAGTCTCTGTGTACATGTCTCCTCAGTTATTAGGTCACCATTGAAGCAAGAAGCATACAGCAAACATTTTTACAGTATGCATTCGGACCCATACCAGCAGCACATTCACACTGATATTCAATAATGCATCCATCTTATTCAATAGCAATAAGTCACTGTTTGTTTTTCATTTGAGCTCTGCATTCACCTTTTACCAAGGATATATTGTCTGAAATAGCCAGGCGTATGTACCTCAAAAATTTCTCCTGGTATAAGTTTTCAGCATTTGAGTCCATAGATTTGTTTAATGCATTCAGATATGCTTCAATCGATCCCATTTTAAATTCTACGAAGACAGTCTCATCATTAATATCCTTATATAATGTTGAGTGTGAAACTTTCATGAAATAATCTTCTCATGTTTTAACTTGTCCTCCAAAGTCCTGATTTCTATCATATGCTTCTAATCTAAAATATCAATTGTTAAATATTAAAATTAAAAATACAACAATAAGAAAAAAAGTAAATAACAAACAAAATAAATACAAAACAGTAACTCGTTCTAAAAATATTTTTTACCATAGATAAAACATTATTTAGATTACACTTATTTATTCAAAAATCGTTTTTGAATAATACATAATAAACAATATATATTTTATTAAATAATTTCATATATATTTACCTTTCAATAAACTCATGTTTTCTTCCTTTTTCTAAGTTCCTCTTTTAAATCAGGTAAATTCCATAGCCCATAGTTTGCCATTTTTATCACCAAAATGTGTATGTGATAACAGCATTAAATTATAACTCATAATGATACTTTAATAACAAGAAGAGTGTGTGTTAATAGGGGGTAATTAGATAAAACTAATTAAAACAATCCGTGACTGGTATGGGTTATCTGTGTGTATACAATGTAAAGACATAACAGCAGGAACCTGATAAGGACCGCATTGAATATCGCGCCCCCTGGAATTCTGTTGAGATACATCTGACTTTGTTTCCTCATTATGCTAGATAAGGACATCTGAAACTGACCATTAGGGTCATTGGAACTGTCGTTCTGTTAAATGACGCTTCGTATCATATCCTGTCCTAGTAGTTGTGATGTCAGTTGTTGAACTTGCTTATAAAATTTGGTGTCTTGGTTTCAATTTCTAGAAAATTAGTAAGAGCCAAGAATTCTATTTGCTAGAGCTGCTAAATAGGAAATGATAGATCATGATGGGACGATAAAATTCCGCATTTTTATCATTGAGTTCAGTTGGCGGCTTTCCTCTTTGATAAATTTCGAGATACATGTAAGATGAAAAATTTTTTTTGTCTGTAATGTTTGTAATCTCAATCTTTTTCGGGTAGATAAGAGGAGATTTATCACTAAATCAAAGATTATTTAGTGATGAAATATCATCCCTATCACAAAACTGAATTTAAACAACTGTTCTAACTTGAGATATTCATTTTCGATAAAGTTGTGGATGAAGTAGGTCTGCCGCATGTGAAAGCAGGAAAGATCACTTAGAGATGCACAGTAAATGTGCATCGGAATTCCCACTTTCTGTTGAGAAAAATATTCACAAAACTGTAAAAAAAAAATATCTGTCAATAAATATAAATATCATTTAATCATATGTAATTGCTGTTTCTGTACAGTCATATTTTTATGGCTATATTTATATTTGTGTCCATTATGACAAAATGCATATTTTGATGCGAATTGCAATTGTATCCCATAAAATGTTCCGTGTAATAGGTACAATCTGTCGCTAGGGAGAAGTATAAATACTGTAATTATAGACGGATTTAGAGCACACAAAATTTAACCAAGTTTCAGAGCATACTTATTGCTTAGTTTTTCAGCTTGTTATCGTTCTTATATATAGCTTTCATTTCTTTGCATTTAAAGTCCCTTTGTTCAGCTGCTCAAACTGGATACAGTGGTGAAGCTTTGATCTTTTAAAGAAAGGGGCAAACGTTAACTATAATTCATTGGTGGTAAGAAAAGTAATATTTAGAATTTTGAACGAAAAAAAATCCGATTGTGTGTCTGGATATCATGAAATAAAATGTACACAGATGTTTTCTTACGGTATTTAGACACTGTTTATAATAAGAAGAATAATTTCAATACTCTAAAAACTTTTTAAACGAACATATTTTTATGTTAATCATATAATATGGGTGCAATTCAATACAATGAAATGATTAAAAGTCATTCGGTGTGAACTTCCAGAATTCAAGGTATTTTTTAAATATTTATTGTTGAATTGCAAACCATGGAACTTGATTTTATATTCATATAATACGTTTAAACTACAAAAATGTATACCAAGGAAATGGAAATAAGAAATGAACTGGCCAACTTAGGCAGTAGATGTACTGCCAACAAACGCTTCAATAAATGAAATAATAAATTTGTAATACATTTCTATACTACAATAATATTGATTTCTAATATTTGTCAAGGGAAAGACGCCACTGCATATAGCTTCGGAAAATGGAAATTGATCCGTTGTATTGCTATTATTATTATGAGAAGGCGCCAACGTTAATGAACAGAAATCTGGACGTGTGGTAATTATTTGTTACATCCATAATTTTATTTTATAAATGAGATTCTAACGAAAAAAGAACTGAACTCCATAAAAAATAGTGAGTTACCAGATAAAATTGGACGTTTGTCAGGCGTATTTCGTCACTAACGGAACCTTCCATGTCATTGCGCCACGACGCCATCAAATGCTGAAACGTCAGCATAACGATTGAGATATGTTACACAACAGCCACATTCTATGCCATACACGATGGAGTTGCAAGATAGCCTGAAACTTTTGTCTCTATCAAAAAAGAAATATCTTATACACATAGTTTGTGATTTCAGGAATGGACATCTCTACATTTAGCTTCAGAAAATGGTCATGCGTCAATAGTTTCAACTCCTTATACATATGACGGATTAGTAGATATAATTGACAAAACGGTAGTTATTTTTTATTGAAAAAAAATGTTGTTATTTTGCATATGTATAAAGCTATACTGACGTTTATGTCTGAAAGGGAATAAGCTATTTATTTCAATACCTTAACACAACTCATATCGACTCTGTTAAGCTAATGTATTTCATGATGAGGGCTGTAATCGTGTTTTGTGATAAACAATTAAAAAGGTTAATCTTTGACTTTTAACCCATCTGCATCACTTTGTTGCCATACCAGCAGACAAAGCCCACAACAACATTGTTTTTGTCTGCAAAACGTTTTATATCCAATATTTATTATCAGAGGTAGACGTAGAAAATAATAGCAATGATAAGACATATGCTGCTACCAATCTCTCCAAAGAAGAGATTGTGGAAAACCATAAATCTGTGCTATCCTCTTTTGGTTTCTCTACCAAGGACGATGATTGTGATTTACCGTCTATGTACTGGATTCCTAGCCCTCACAAGAATCCATACAAACAGCGTTTCATAGCTGGATCTGCAAAATGTACGACCAAACCTCCTTCAAAACTTTCAACTTCTATAATCACAACTGTCAAGGAGGGTCTGCAGTCCTACCACACCACTTGTTATTCCCGTAGTGGTATTAATTCAATGTGGATCCTGAAAAATTCGAAAGATCTTTTGGAGACAATCAGTTCAAGACTATTGTCTGAATATAATAGAATTAAAACCCATGATTTTTCAACACTGTATACTTCTATTCCCCATACTCAGTTAAAATCCCGACTTAAAAACATTATACATCGTCGATGGTACAACTAGATAAAAATATATAGTTCTTGGTAGAGATTTCTCATACTTTGTAAGAAATAATTCCAAATCATCTTCCAAATATACAGAGGAAGATGATTACAAAATGCTGGAATTTTTAATCGACAACATATCTGGCCAGTGTGGTGGACGTGTTTTTCAACAAACGGTCGGCATTCAATGGGAACAAATTGTGCTCCTTTACTTGCTGACCTATTTCTTCACTCTTATGAGGCTGGCTTTATAGCTGATTTGATCAGAAAGAAAGAATATTGTTTGGCTAGATCCTTCAATCTCAGTTTCCGCTATATAGATGACGTATTATCTTTAAATAATCCTAATTTCGGGGATTTGATACATGGCATCTACCCAAAAGAACTTGGGATAAAGGATACTACAGACACTGTGAAGTCAGCCTCATATCTTGACCTACACTTAGAAATCGATGGTAAAGGAAAACTATTAACTAAACTTTACGACAAATGTGATGACTTTTTATTCAGAATTGCCAACTTTCCTTTCATCTGTGGCAACATCCCTTCGGCTCCTGCGTATGGAGTGTTCATATCACAACTCACGTTATGCCAGAGCTTGCCGAAACTACGCAGACTTTTTGTATCGCGTTAGAACTCTCACAAATAGGCTTCTAAAACAGGGTTATGTTGCTACAAGATTGAAGTCATCACTACAGAAGTTTTATGGTCGTCATCATGAAAACTGATTTATTCAACGGGTCATAGATTTCATTTCCTCCTTTGTATACCCCGGACTTGACTTTTTATGAGCAACTCGGCGGGTGTTTCTGGAAAAGCAGAGGACGCTTACCCTATCGGTGCGCCTGGTCCATGCTCCCAGTTTTCAGTTGAGTCCGAGTTGCTCATTTACTTTGTTACTTTGTTTGTATGATTTTAGTTACTTTATGTTCTTTGTTGTGTATGTTTGTTTTCCATGTCTGGTCTTTGTCCCTGGATTACATTCTTTTGATTACCGCTATAACCATGGTTTCCTTGATTACTCTTTTAGTTTGAAAAGCAATTGAAAATTTGAAAGGTTTAGTAAAGGTAGTCACCATGGAGAAACTTGCAGTTTAAATCATGGACAAGTTTTTAGAACATGTAGTAAACTAATAAATACAAACAGCAAAAATGACGAAATGTAAAAAAAAACAAACAAACAAACGAAGATATGGAGAATAAACCTTGGAGTGTTAATATCACAACTCATACGTTATGCCAGAGCTTGCCGAAACTACGCAGACTGTTTGTATCAGGCTAGAACTCTCACAAATAGGCTTCTGGAACAGGGTTATGATGCTATAAGATTGAAGTCATCACAACTGAAGTTTTATGGTCGTCATCATGAACTCGTGGATCGTTATGGTGTATCTATCTGTACCATGAAAACTGATTTATTCAACGGATCATAGTTTTCATTTACTCGTTTGTATACCCCGGACTTGACTTTTTATGAGCAACTCGGCGGGTGTTTCTAGAAAAAACAGAAGACCTTGTCCTACCGATGCGCCTGGTCCATGCTCCACTTTTTAGTGGAGTTGCTCATTTGCTTTTGTTACTTTGTATGTATGATTTTCGTTACTTTATGTTCTTTATTGTGTATGTCTGTTTTCCATGTCCCTGGATTACATTCTTTTGATTACCGCTGTAACCTTGGTACACTTGATTACTGTTAGCCCCTATAAATGATTGCACATATTAACAGCAATTTCTTATCAAACGTATGAGTTTTGAACAAAAACTCCATATGCAGGAGAAACATGAAAATAATAATTAAGAAATAATAAAAAAATAATAGGAAAATCAAAAATGTTACAACGGTCGTTTATTCTAACATTCACTTTGTGTATAACGAAATGTAGGTTTAGAAACTTTATTAGTATTTAAGTTAATAAAACAGATAATTAAATAAAAAAATAGCGATGCAACATTTAGTTACCAAAGATATTTTTTCGTTATACAAAATGTAAAAAAATATCAAACATCTATCTTTGTGATACAGTAACAAAATATAACCTCTAAAATTACAGACGTATCAAATAATAATTTTTGTTTGCGGAATCAAAAAGAAATGTATCTTATCTTCCTGCTTATTCAAAATTATATGATGACGATAGTGTATTTTTCTATTCGTATTTTCCGCTCTCAATGTGATATTGCTCAAGCGTTAAAGACGTTTTCTATGGTTGTGAGGTTACGACATCTGAGGTAGTCAGAGTAATTATTTCGTCATTCATTCAATATAAAATAAGGTTTTGTAAGCAATCAACAGAAGCATATTACCACACCAAAAGAAAGTAAATTTGCTCAACACATAAGTTTGAACACAGCGAATAGACTTCTTCTCAAAATCTTCTCCAAATTCAATCATGTTTTCAATATTAAGAAGTCATCCGTATTACGGGCAATACTATAACTGTTTGTTGTTATTCCATTATTTCTAAATATTTAAGGGAAAAACACCCCTATACCTTGCTGCAAATAGAGATTATGTGAATACTATTAAGATGTTATTGGACTTTGTGCAGACCATTCAGTAAAAGATGCACTGGTAAAAAAATATTCGACTCTTCTATTTGTAAAAGCCGAATGTGTAGGACAAAAGACATACAATCCTCGAGTGAGATCGATTTAGGAGAATATAAGGCATAAGTTGAATTTATGATCGACAACATATGTTTCCAATGTGGTGGGCCCTTCGTCGGTATTCTAATAGGAACAAATTGTGCTCCTCTACTTGCTAACCTATTCCTTCACTTTTATGGGGCTGATTGTATAGCTTATCTGATTCAAAAGAAAGAACATCGTTTAGCTAGAACCTCTAATCCCAGTTTCCGTTATATAAATGGACGTATTATCATTAAACAATCATAGTTTCCGGGATTTGACACATTGCATCTACTCCCAACGAACCTGAGATAAAGGACACTATAGACATTCTGAAGTCAGCCTTATTTTTTGACCTATACTAAACGATCGATGATACTATCGACCAAACTGCATCTATTCAACAAACGCCTTGACTTTTCCTTCCGTACTGTCAACTTTCCTTTCATCTGTTGCATTATCCTTTATTCTTTCAGCACCTGCGTGTGGGGTTTTCATATCACAACCATATGCTAGATCTTGCCCTAACTACGCAGACTATTTGTATCGCGCTACATTTCGTACAATAAGGCAGAAATATGATGCTACAAGATTAAAGAAGTTTTATGGTCTATATGAACTCATTGATCGTTACACTGTATCCATCTATAACATGAAGGTTGATTTATTCAACGTGTCATAGTTTTCCCGTTCCTCTTTCGTTTACACCGGACTTGACTTTTATGAGCAACTCGGTGGGTGTTTCTAAAAAAGCAAAAGACGTTCTCCGCCCCGTGCACCTGGCCCATCCACCAAGTTTTTAATGGAGTCCGAATTGCCCATACTTTGTATTTATTATTTGGATTATTTTATGTTCTTTGTTGTGTTTGTCTGTTTTCCGTGGTGGTTGCCTTAATTACTCTTTGTAATACAAAAAAATTGAAAAGCTTTTTTGTGGAAATTATATACAAATTTGTGCTTTTAGGGACAAACTCCTTTACATCTTGCTTCAATGAAAGGCTATGAGAGTGCCGTGGAATGTTTACTAAGAGACAGCGCTGATTTTGCAATCGAAGATGTACAGGTAGTACGCCAATTATTTGTTACAGAATACGTCTTGAAGCTTAACTGGACCAAGGGGCTACTGCTATTCCTTGGCGTCCGTAGTCCGTCATCGTCATTTACATTTTTTTCAAACTCTTTTCCATTAGTAATTGTAAACAATTAGAACCAAACTTTGTATGAATGTTCCTCTGCCTAGAACTGAAGTTTATGGCCGATAAAGTAACAAGACAGCAGTTTTTCGCATATATCATGCCTTAACTTAAGTTAAATGCCAACTAGTGTGGAGTGTTTACCCAAATTCCAACTAGTGTGAAGTGTTTACCAAAATTCCAACTAGTGTGAAGTGTTTACCTAAATTCCAACTAGTGTGAAGTGTTTACCTAAATTTAGTGCAAATCTGTCAAGTCATATTAAAGTTCTTGGACGTTTTTCCTTTGTCTTTGTTATTTGTTCACATATTATCTACAAAACTACTTGACCTATAAGGACAAAATTGGATGTGAATATTTCTTACAATTTTCCGCCTTAAACTGAAAATAGAATTTCTAATCTGTCGACAAGTAAGTGTGCCGTTACTAAAAATAATTTATAGGGTTCAGCAGATTTTCATATATACCTAATACCGTTAGGTTAAACCACACACATTTTAACAGGGGGTAAAGTTTATTACATGAAAAAATCTCTGGTTAATTATGGTGAGAATCTGTATTCAATGTTGTAAATATTGCTCATTAAGTGAGTGATACAAGCTCTTTAAAGCATCTACTTGCTGTTATGTAACATATAATAACTATGATTATTTAAGTTCCACTGCGATTTAATGTTTTTCATATTTTTCGACAGCTAAATATTGACACCGCTGTATTATTGCCATTATTTACTCCTAATTGGTCGTTTTCTATAATTCCTTTGTAAGATCATATGGCAAGTATTATAATTATGCAAATATGTCGTGATCAAGGCAAGTTAAAAAGAAAAGTAGAAATATCAAAGCGTTGATTGAGATTTTATTAGGAGCGGAGAAAAGACGAATTTTTACTATAAATACCAGATTTATATAGAGCTTTTTTATGTTCCAAAACACTGTAAAAAATAAATAAGCATAAAAAGGTATAATCACACATATATAAAATGAAAAAAAAAACACATTAAAAGAAAGACACAACAAATCATATTAAAAACAATTAAAGTTAAAATATACTAAAATTTCTTTTTTCATCATCATCATCATCATCATCATCATCATCATTTTATCATCAATTTCATGTTCAGCGCCTGAATATATCTGCAATATTCCTGCTCGAGCGTTAAACCCGTGCAGGTCCGGGTGTTAAAAGAATAGGCCTGCAGCAGCGCTAAGCTTGTCGTATAAGGCGACTAAATAGTGCTCAGAAACCTAGCCGAGGGCTAGGCGCTCTGCCCACAGAGAACTGGGATGTGTGCCCAAGGCGGTGGAATGGGGTACCCCTGGCGTGTTACATGCTGGAGTTGTCAGGCTATAATACGGAAAACCTGACCGCAAACCATAGTGGTGCACCGTGTTGGGAAAGATGCCACGTTCCTCGCACGTTAAAGAACCCTGCTGTGGTATTCGATAGGAGTCGGAACCTTTGCGCTCCGCCGCAGGAGGCTAAATTGCCCGACCTTACCCATCCCCCTTTTTCCAGTGGCAATCAAAATTTGTTGTCCTTGTTGTCCATCCTTTTTTTTTCATTTCATGTTCGTTTTGTCATCCATTTCGTGTTCGTTGTCTGAATATAGCTGAAATATTGCTGCCCGGACGTTAAACCCCAAAAAACAAACAAACAAACAAACCGACAAACAACATGAAAACAGAAAATCAAAATATACTAAAACAATATTTGTGTGTAAGAGAACTAGAAAATATTTACATGTATATTTATTTATTCCTTACATGACACATTTGAAAGTATTTAATGTTACTAGACAATTAAAATCTGTGTTTTAACTATTAATTTAGTTTCCATAGAATTGGATAAATATATTTAGTGACCTTTTGAAAGTATTCAAACTTTTAGAGTCTATTGTCAATGGAATAGCATTCCACAATTTCGGCACAACTGTCTAGAAACTACGGTCACCATATTTTATAGTCTTACTCTTAGGAACAATGAGTTGTATTCAATTGTCCTGTGATATCAGATTTCCCAATGGTTGATAAAGTTCCAGCATATGTTTCACATATACAGGCGATTGCTCATGTAATGCTTTATGAGTGTGGACTTGAATCTTAAAATCCACTCTGTGAATGACTGGTATCTAATGCAATTCTTTTAGAGCAAGTGTTATATGATCGTAACTGGCTATTTTTGTTATGATACAAGCGGCATTGTTCTAAAAAAATTGAAGTTTGTTTAATGACGTCTTCGGCAATAGACATAGTAGTGCATTACAATAATCCATGCGTGACGTAACAAGAGAGTTCTCCAGAGATTTTGTCGCGTCTGTATGGAGATATTTTCTTATTTCTGACGTAATTGTCCATAGAGTGATCTGCATACTAAGCTTATATGATTTCCATGGCCATGTTGAAATCAAGGGTAAAACCGAGGTTTCGAACACATATAGATGGTTTAATGTTCTCATCGCCAATTGTCACAGTGATAGATTTAATATATTTTTCGTTCATTTGTGATGTAAATATGATGAATTTCTGCTCACCCACGAAACATATTGTCCTAACTTGTGTAGTGTTTGGGTCGAAGGAACAGACTTGTGGAACACTATACTTCATGTAAACTGGTTGTGACAGTATACCATCTATGGAAATAGTTTGATAGGGATTACTTAGGTATGATGTTATCCAATGCAATGCTTTTCCTGTAATTACAAAAAGGTATTTAAGTCGATTTAGTAATATTCTGTGAACGATGGTATCAAGAGCAGCAGATAAGTCGAGCATTACTAACATCTAAACATTTTCTTCGAGATAATTCAAAATATCATTTTGGACTTTCATTACGGCAGTTTCGGTTTGAATGAAATTTCCGGTATGCGGACTGGTGCTCCTCGTGGAGTTTGTTCAGCGATAAGTTGCTTTCAAAGCGAGAATCTGCTACCTTTTCAGGCAGTGGTCTAATAAGGAAAGCTTTTAATGAAATTTGTACACATCTTTTCTTAAAAGATTCATATATAACATCTGAAAGCGATGGTACATGTAGCAGCTCTTTTAGACATTCTTTCAGCAGGACTATCGATAGTGTATCAAGATTTTCTTTGAGATTTTAAATGAAGTTTTTTCACTTCATATAGGATACTATTAGCTGGTTATCTTGAGGCTTCGCCGAAGTTTTCACTTAATTGCCTGTGGGCAGCAAGAGAGTAACCTTGATTTTTATTTTATCAAGAATTCTGCTTATGTGCACGTTATAGGGGTATTTCTTAATCTTGGTTGAAGGTGTTAACGTTTTTTTTAATTGTTGAAGACCCTCAAACAGCACCCAGACGCAGAGGAGGCGTTAGAGCCCTGTTCCTCAATATCGGTTATTTTCAGTATATTGTGTTTTTTTGTTTTGTTTTTTTTTCAGACGCATATACACTCCGTAACAAAACTTTTAAATGTACATGTATATATAAATATGTGATCAACCCCCTTTGGGCAAACTGGGACTTGTGAGCTTGTAATGTATCAGTTCTAGTATTTTGTCTTCTTATTCTGCAAAATATTGTGATTTTCAAACAAATATTCGGTATTTGTAAGATATTATTTACGCAAAAGGGCATGTGTTCTGTCTCAACCTGTGAGTGAGATAAGGAAATCTCTGTGAAAAGACGTTATGTTACAAAAAGATACAATTCATAATGTCTGTAAAAAGATTTCTTGAGTAGACTTTGATATGATACCTGCACTAAAAGTACATCATAGTCATTTCAAACAGTAGACTGACTGATAACAATCAAAGCAAACGATGACAAATAACGAAAAAGAAACTTAGTTTTAATTCTAGGAAATGATATTTATGTGAAAATGGACGCTATGGGAAACAGTCTTGGACGCTGTTTTAAATATGTTTTATCTATTTTCATTTTGAAAAAAAAAAACGTGAATGCATTATTTATCTTTTAGTAAATTGTGGAATATTTACAGTACATCTAAATTTAAATGGTGGGTAATCTACATTGAAAGGGAAATCACTGGCGGATCAAGAGGGTCGTGGGTCCTCTTTTTGTTTGAAAATGATTGGGCAAATATCAGCAAAAAATATCCCGACACCCCTTTTTGTTCTTAAATCCTCAATTCATTATTTTGGAGTTTTAGGCATTTTACTGGAACGATCATCCACTTTGATATTTCTCTCCTCTTTAAACTGTTCTTTTATGATTATCTTTTAAACTCTTTTGAGTAAATGAAATAGGACGTGTGAAATCGAAACTTTTTGACAAAAATGCTGAATTGACTTTCCAGTTTGGCAAATTTCTGTTTTCGAAGTTTCACTTAAGATATCAGACCCATAAAAGGCCCAAAAATAACCAACGGAATAATTCGGTTTTTTACCAGTAATTATAAGCAGAGGTGTCAAGTGGTTCTTACTATAAAATAAAAATTCGTAAAATGTTTAAGGTATTTACACAGAGCATGGTTATATCATCCCCATTTTTGCCATATTTTGGGGTGATAGGGGTGCAAGAAGTGTCCAAATGATAGTAACCACTTTAATATAAAATACAACTATATATCTCAAGAGAAACCACAAGAATGTCCTATCAATGGAAAGTAATAAAATTTTCATAGCTATAGGTTGTTTTATTTTTAGACATGGTTGTTATTAAAAACAGAAATAAAAGAAAAGGCTAAATAGGCGCAACATTTCGTTAAGGAATTCAAAATTTGCATTAAAATAACTTTTACCGTAAAGATTCATAATGTCAAGGTCATTGTCATAAGGTGTAGACTGGCTATCAATTTTAAATGGTTTTGTTTGGTGTCTTGTTTCATTTTATCTGTTTTGTCTTTTTTACAATAATTAAGTATGCATACAACTTTGATATTGTGTCATAATGAGGACATTAGGTTAAAGGTCAAGGTCATCTTAAAGGCTAAAATCTGATAACAAATTGTTTTTATTGTTCAGTCCTCAAAAGTGTGTATTTTTTTAATAATTTGATCATCTGATCCTTGCTATTGACATCTTTACACCTGAAAAATATTATTTCATGCATATACCTTATCCAAATGGTAGGGGAAAATACTGTATCCAAAATAACAAACAATGTACAAATACTTGTAGTGACAAGTCATTATGTAATTGTCTAGTCCAACTTCCAACACTAGGTATTTTGGAATTCATATTCTAGCAAATATGCATTTACATATTTCAAAATATAGATATAAAAAGGTGCGACTCTGGTGCACGAGAGTATTACACTATTACACAAAGTGAAGTTGGAATTAAAAACCAAATTATTAAGAATGAAGATTTCTTCCCTGTCGATTCAGAATGATCTCTTGAGGTCATTTGTTTGTAGAAAAGACTCTTTTTCATAAATTAGACAATACCAAAGCTTAATAAATATTTGGCATCTTGGCAGCAAATCTAACAAGTGCTCCCTCAACACTTATCTCTGGGTCATTAACTGCATACATATAATGACCAAAAACTGCACAAACATAACAATAATTTATTTAGAAGTAATCTTTATGCTGAATTCTATATTCACATAATTGTTTTCATCACATAAAAGTTCAAGTTGCAAATGTTTGAAGAAACCCATCAACGCAGAGTCTAGTTACATGCATTTATTATACCAACATTATTTAACAAGCATAAATAAAAACAAAAAAATATGACAAAAATATGTGATACAAATGTATCTATCAACTTGATTATTTTAGGAAACCTAATTGCTCAATTGCAATAAATGATTGCTTAGATAATTCAGGTCCTTTAAAACACTTATAGCTAATCACTTGTTATCAAAGTAGAATAGAACGCTTCGCAGAGTGCAGCATGATACAACTGCAGTGGTCAAATCCTGAACACTTGGGACAGTGCAAACACAATATTAGCAGAGGGACTTACAATTCATTATGGACACAACAACAGGTTTGGACACTATATGCACAATCTTTTGAAGTCAATCAAAATATTTCAAAATCAGACCAAAAATAAAAGAGTCAAGTAGTACAAATCTTCATCTAGTCATTAGTAAAATAATATCCAAATTTTATAACAATGAGTTAACCACACGCAAATTAATTGCATGAAAAAAAGGAAGGTCATCATTTTCACTATATACACACTGCTTCAAAGCATGAGATACAAAAGTCCTAAATGACACGTACAGAACTATGGACCAATTGAGCTAATGAACACTTTAACACAATTCTGCCAAAAAAAAAACTTGCATAATGTTTGTACCACACACGATATTAATTTTTGATCATTTGAAACCCTTGGTTTTCCAAAAAAGTACATCAAGAAGACCATCTTCTCCTTTACGAACATATATAAGTTTTAAATGTACACAGCTTAAACCTGACCCAGCAATGTTCTCTGCTGTTGTCATTTTCATTACACCACTAGCAAAAAAGGGGATGAAAACTTGGCAAGTTGTTAGATATTGCCTTGATGAAGTTTTCCTGTATCAGATGACTATTTGTTTGATATAAACAGTTGTTCAGAGGTTATATTTGCTACAATAAGTATTTTGTAAAACATCTTTACATCATCTTAAACATTATGTGCATTATAGATTTCCTTACAAAAATGTTGTGCTAGATAAGGTTGACTGTATTTTCCTGTTTTTGAAATTGTGATCTTAATTGTGATCAAACATTCTACAATTATAAAAAACTCGAAAATCAAAACTTTTCCCATTATGTGCTACAAGTGAAACATTATTGAACTGCTTTACCCAAAGAAACGACAGCCCTTATATTAAAATTATCAAGTTCTACCCCTTTTAAAAAAATGTCAATTTTAAACGATTCTAGTTATTTGTTCAGCTTCATCGGACATTGGCATTTCAGGAGACACATATCGACTGAAATTAATCTGTGTTCTGTGTTCTTTTGCTAATATCTGCACAATGTGTGGAAATATATTTCTTCTGACTGACAGAAAAAAAACTGGAATAAATTTTGAATAATTCCTTGCCTAAAGTCTTGCAAATATAAAAATGACTTTTATTGATTGTTCTTTCTCTGTTAAGAATATATGTTTGAACAGACCAGACTATACTTTGAAATAGTCTAACATGCCGAATGCGATCTTTATTCTGCTATCTTTGACTTTTAGCCAACAAATCCTACATGCATTGTTTTTGACTAACGTGTATTTAGCAGTATCTACTAACTTTTAAGTCTTTAGTGTGATCAATCTCACAAATTGTTACACTTATGGTGAACATGCTACCACCGACGCGGTCCCATATGCATGGTATGGATGGCTTAGATATTTGGTATATAAATGTATAATAGGATTCAAAACGTAACAAAAAAAATCTAGCTTAATGTCGGCATTTTAGTAAGTAAAACATCCTCATATTTCAAGACCTCTTATTTCTTTGAAGACAGACATAAAGCTAATTTCATCAAACATGACATAACATAATGTTAACGTATAGGAACAAGGGTTTTACTAATTGCATGTTGTATAACGTATTTGAGTATATAAGCAATTCATCTTCATCAAACAGCACGTAAAAGTTTGACTGGTCACAAATATGTGACAAAAATGTAAACAGATCATAAACCTTACGATTGATCTAACTCTGTTGTACACACCGGACTCATAGCTTGCACCTCTGACGCCTAACAGGCTCCTTTGGAAGTTGATCTTTCTTCCTTTAATTCTAGGCGACGCGATTTCTGTTCAGGTAATTTGGACTTGACGCCTTTTTTTCTTTCAATATCTTTCTTAAAATTACATGAAACTGTATAGCTGCATGAGGAAAGCTCATTCTGTTGAACAGAAGATATAAATTATATTACTTAAGTATGCTTGATTGAATGTAGCTAATATAGGGATTGAATACATTTGCCGTACCTCATGTTTGCATATTTCTATATCTGATATGTTGATATAAGATCATGTTAACTATGTCTGAAATTGTCCATTGAGAAATATCGGGTACATGACAGTGATGTAAAATTGCAAGAAAGCACAAACAATAATTTTGGCAAAGGACCAGTGATTTTAACGCTTTTCAATTTAAAAGTTATGACTTAATTGTAAAAAAAAATCATTGCAAAATTCATATCTTTGAAAAAATCAAACAATTTTAAATAGTTGATTTCACTTGTAAGTTGAAATTGCTCAAAAAGACAGCGTCTTTCATTAGGTCTACATTTGTACAAAAAGTATGCAGAATTATAGTTTATACTGGGACATAAATATAATCATACTCTCAATTGAAATCATGTAAGGTAACAACATGCTTAAAAAAAACTAGCATAGATTGATTGATTGATTGTTTTGGTTTAACGAGCAGCATTTGTTCAGCTACATTCAGACGATGAACATGAAATGGATGACAAATGAATATGAAACGATGATGAAATGAAGAAAAAAGGGATGGGACACAAGGATAATAGGGTCGAAAACTTTTGATTGCCACTAGAACAAGGGAGGGATGGGTAGGGTCAGACAGTTTAGCCTCCTGTGGCGGAGCGCAAAGGTTCCGACTCCTAACGTTTAACGTGCGAGGAACGTGGCATCCTTCCCAACACGGTGCACCACTATAATTTGCGGTCATGTTTTCCGTATTATAGCCTGACAACTGCAACATGTAACACGCTAGGGGTACTCCACCACCTGTGGCACACATCCCAGTTGCGGCCAGAGCGCCTAGCCCCGGCCAGGCTTCTGAGCACTATTTAGTCGCCTTTTATGACAAGCTTAGCGCTGCTAACATAGAAGTTCAGATCTTTTTAACCTCAGAAAATTACTTTCTCCCTTTATTAATGCAAGCAGCTGAGGCTTTGACACGGAAATCCTAGCTTTCACTATCTCCGTAGTGAAGATGTTTGGGAGCACGTAAAAATGTTACTCTGTTAGCATGTGCACATGCTTGACTGGACCCTAAATCTCAAAAAAACAACTGCTTTGGCAATCAGTGGCTCAAAAAAAATATTTTGAAGCTTTTCCTTTAGTACTGTATTACTAAGGGGGGCTTTGTGTGGTAAACTTCTATGCAGATACTAAATGCCAGGTTTCCTGTTACAACCAAAAATCTGGGTTTACAGAGGTCATGATCTCCAAATCTATGAGGAATCAAGGCTTCTAGATTTTCTTTCAGGTCATCTGGGCAACCCTGATTTTTGGCATGGATATATTTGAGTGATTTGGTCAAATGCCTTATTACCAAGCTGCTGAGTTTAACATCTTTGTCAGTTTTCTGAAGGCTATACAATTTAGCAGAAATATTTATAGGTGTATGGTTCTTATCCATTGTTTTTGTAACTATTAAACCAAGTTTTGCTTTCAGCCTTGCTACCATAGTATTATCCCCATATCCCTCAATTGTCTTCACAGATGTTTCTTGCTCCATCATCTCTTTGATAGCCTGCATTCCGGCTGATCCTTTATGGTTCCATACACATCTGTGTGGTTTTGGCTTTCTGCCATGTCTATTACTTTTCCACCATTTACATGTTCCATATGTGCGATGTATGATAACAGTTTTAACAACTTTATTACCATACTTACGTGTCTTCATAAAAAAAGTTTGGCCTACAGACAGTCATGAATATTATTCCATTATTATCATGATGAGACCAACAAAGGTTTCTAGGGGGACATTAAGAGGGATTGTGCTGTTTTCAGGCCGATTATACTCTCCAGAACCAAATATTTGGGAATATAAAAATTGTGTAGCCCGTCTGCCAGATTGTCTATTCATGAAATTTTATAAATTCATATGCAAATAATAAAGTTATGAGACCGATTCCATTATGGTAAAAAATATAAACGGTATCCAGCTTAAATGACTATATTGGTGCCATTTTGTCAGGGTTCAATTCTGCCTGCGTACCTGTAACAAGCTTTATCCAGTAAAGCACATAAAATTATTTCAAGTCTTTTGTTATTAAGTCATATGTATATCAAAAGCCTCCCTAGATTATATTTAAATTATGTAGAGCAAAACCATGCATTACCAGTTAAACTATCAAATCCTCTTTTTTGCCATCCTTGGTCTGCACAAACAGTCATTCCGAAAGAATTCACAGCTGGCCCAGATGCATATCTGTCAAAATAACATCAACAAAAGTGAAAACAAAACCAAAAATGTTAGTGTTCAAACGTTTATACTGAAACCAAACTATTTTAGCTACCAAGAATCAATTATAATACATATAATTTAAAACCATGTTACTATTGGCAGATGTTTCTTGAAAAGCAGAGTGCACTTACCCTACCAGTGCACCTGGTCCATGCGTCCAGTTTTAGTAAAGTCTGATTTGCTCATTTAAATTTGTTGTTTTACACATATTGTTTTATGTCATTTTGTTGTGTATGTCTGTTTTCCCTGTCTGATCCTTGTCCCTTGATAACATTCTCTTGATTTTCAATACAATCTTGGTTCCCTTGATTACCCTTACATGTAACATACTGACGTGTACTAAATTTTGTTTTGAAATTGCAACGGTGTCATAATCTAGAGTGAGTTCGATATATTGTACATGTTTTACACTTACAAACTCTATGGCCAAACTTTAACTTTTTCAAACTATTTTTGTTGCATTGTAAAAGCAATAATTGCATTTTTTACATAGAATATAAAAAATAATAACAATACCTCTCATTTAAATTTATGTTTCTTATTTCAGAACCTATAGGGTTCATTTCCAATTAGCTGTATTTTCATCTTCAATAGTACTAATGTTCGTGTTGAATAATATTTTTTTTTAAATATTGAAAAATCAGATTAGAAGATAGTTATACAATCATGCGAGATAATACATAAACAATGGACCTTTTTTCTTATTATTGTTATATCTATTCAATTTTGAAATTACACACACACACAATTGACATGTGCAGTGCATGTACATGATATAAAATCCAGATTATAATCATAAATGATACCTTTCTGTACATCTATACAATTTATTGGAGCACAAAAATAAAACACTATTCCTTTGACTTTTGTATCTTTTGATTCTTTGTCAAAGTGATGGCTTCTATATAATTTCTAACACATGTTAAAACACTTTCAATTACAGTAATTTATAAGTACATGTAAAAATTTCTAGCAGATACAATTACTTGACATTTAATTAATGTTACAAATAACTAACCTCATTTCAGCTTCAAAAGCCTCTCTGCCCCTCTGCTCCATACTTAAGTTCGCGAAACCTTCTTTAATTTCCCCTGCTCTTCTTTCCATTACTTTAAAATTTTTATGGGGGTAGGTTTAGTGTAGAAAGGACATTATTCACTCTTTGTGGACCCCTAAAGCATCTATCATTGCTGAAAATATATCAGAATGTTCAATAAAATGGTACAAAATATCATACAAAGTACATAAATATACATCTGAAATTACAGAAGCCACGTCACACATAATCATGAAAATAGTATAAAAAAAATGTCACTGATCCTGTTCATGTTATAAAAGTAACAATTGATTTGAGGCGTAATATTTATAGTCCAGGCCAAAATTTCAATGGGAATGAATAAATCACTTGGACACTTAATGAATTTTTTGTTGTTCAGGCTCGTAAAGCTTGGGTTTTAATATATATATTTTTTTTGAGGGGGGGGGCATTTTGCCTCAAAACCAATTTTCAATATGAATGAATCATTGTTCTGTAAATGTAACTGCTTGAGACTATTTTTACAAGCATGGGCATATTTTGCTGGTTACTGTTGTCTTTTTATTTTAATGTTTGGATCTAATGGTAATCATTTTAATGATTTTGTCATTTTTTGTCATTGAGTGGTATATGTAATAAAATGCATTTATTAACTATTATGAAGTTTTTCTTGTGTGCATGTTTTGGCAAGGGAGATAATTGAAAATGACAGTGTGGGTATTGGACTAGAATTACATTTACAGGTTGAGAACAGAAATCAGGTTATCCCCACCAACCACACTCTTATTTCAGATATAACGTTGCCCCCATCTAAGAAACCATACTAGTTTCAGGCAGAGTCTTGCCCCCAATACTTAGTTTTAGGAGTGAGGCTCTGTCCGAAAATGAGATGGGGACCTACAAATGCATATATTATGTTGTACTGATAAAAGCAAGGCATATTGTTTCTTACCTGCCCCAAGCTTTGTATTTTTACTGAAACTTGGCATTCCCTTGGAGCTTGTGTTGTTTTTGTACCATATGCAACTCGGTTTAACTCGTTATAAGACGTACATTACACACAAAGGTGGCCACCGAGTCAACATTTTATTTCTGCCTTTACTGTTTTGTGGATAAAAATAAGCGGGTCACTTTCTACAAGACTCCAGGTTGTCTGGAAGTATGCTCCATTTAATCAATCTTCTACCCGAATGCCAGGTCGTACTAGTGTTTATCTTGGAACTTCGCAGAAGTTTGTCAATTCCGGGACAACACGCCTTACAACTGACATGCAAATAAGACCTATACCATAATTATGGTCAATTTATATGTTCTAAGTGAAGATTCGACTGTCTGGTTCACTGTCAGTGCTAGAGGGCAAAGAAAATCGCCCACGTCTATACCGGCAGACGACCGAGTCAGCCATGTGTTGTGATGCAATGAAGTGCATTTTTTTTTATTTCCGATTCGAAAAATATCATGCAATATTTTTAGAGGAAAAGGGGTTATACTTTATTTTTATTGAAAGAGTAATCAAGGGAACCAAGGTTATAGCAGTAATCAAAAGAATGTTATCCAGGGACAAAGATCAAACAAGGAAAACAGACATATACAACAAAGAACATAAAGTCACTAAAATCATACATACAAAGTAATAAAAGCAAATGAGCAACTCGGACTCCACTAAAAACTGGGAGGATGGACCAGGGGCAAAGAAATGAATTGAACAGAACCATGTCATAATGTTAGCAACGCACAAAGTGACCACATAAGGACCTTCAAAGAAGACATGCAATGAATGAATAATACAAAGGAGAGAATTGTATAAAAAAAAGAACCATGCACATGAATCTGACGGAAGGAAAACCTATAAGCCCGATAATATACAGGTAACATTCGGGACTACCTCAAATTTAAGTCTACCAAGAAAGGCATATTCTTAAAACATATTGAATTTTCTGTCGTCTGGTGCCGACAACGCCTTCCAGGAAATGCTATTTTAACTTGGAATATAACAGACGCGTGCAATTAGTGGATAATATACTAAAGAAACTCGAACAAGAAGATGATCATTTGAAATTCACACCGATATTTAATAGGTAGTAAAATAATCTTAGGTAGATCTGAAAAAAAAAAAACTTTAAAAGTGAAGTAACACTCTGTGTTAAACAAAAGATATCGAACATAAAAAAGCTTGAGTTCGTCCTGGATTAGGATTAGTTGGAATTAAAACTTTATGTAGGACCACCATAATTCATAACAATTAATTTTTCAGTGAAGAGCATTCTTGACTATATTGATGTCGAATTCAGTTCGCCTCGATGTCACAGAAAGTGTTTATCCTAACGTGTTGATACCAATAAGCAGACAATCATGATATTGAAGAATTTCATGTGTCTAACAATTGCGAGTAAATGTTAAAAAATTCTGTTTTGTTTTATTTTTTTTTTTCAGAAAAAAAACAATTATGGCTGCATCTGTTCATCTTTCTAGACAGCGTTGCAGCCGAATGTCTCGTAAAGTAGTTAATTAGATTTGTCCAAAATGCATGCGAACACACCGATAATATTTACAGACTAGATTGAAGTACAGACATTCTTAGTATAAAATTCAAAGGAAAAAATACGCTACTCATGTTTAGTTTAATACATAACAAGTAACAAAGTATGACATCCTTTTGCAACCAATGTGTCGATATGTCGATTATAACAAAGAAAGATACCACTAAACTAGGCTTAAAGGGAAAAGACGTGATACATGTAAAATTTGTGACAAATGTTAGAAATCAGACGAAACAACAATTAAAGTAAGGCATTCTCACTGCCCTAACCGATTTAGAAAGGCAAACTTGGAGTTTCATGGTTTATGACATGAAGGAGGTTACTAGAGAAATACTTTATGTGTTACTGAAAAACATGCTGCCAGGTAAACAGGAAGTTTAGACATATATGTTGCCTGTTGTGTTTTATGCAAAATAAAAAAAGATTAAATAGGTTAATTAATTTGTCTTAGTGGAGGTCATTTAACTCTTAGGGCAATTCATGTTATTTACCACGGAGTATTTCGATTCTTTTTGGCTGCAAGTAAACTGTTTAACATTAATGACGCCATAATAAAGTTGCAACGTGTGATAAATAAACTAGACGACTTTTTTTTTTATGTCAGAGGCTTCATTCGTTAATGCGGTTGAAATGGGGTTCGTACAAATGTGTGAATATTACAGAATAAACTTCCAAAAGAACTGAAACTTGAACGAATTGAATCGGAAAAGGTGCATGAAAAAGATAAAAAAAAAATGACTTGTGAATATCATGGATTAAACATGCTAAACAAATTCCCAATAACAGCTCATGTGCAGTGTCAAGAATAAAATCTATGGGTCACAGATTGATCAGAAACACCCTGGATTTGCAAATGTTTATAAGCAAATAAAGGATACGGGGAAATGTGGCATGGCATATTGTCGTATACTGAGCTTTCGCTCTAATGTTTTCCAACATTGTATGACACCTCTGATACTATGAAAATATTTTTAGTACATTCATTTTGTGGCAAACACATGCAAAGCTGACAATTGTTTATGCATATATTTACTGAATTTATAAGTCGCTTGAAAAGTATTAAATATATTTCGAATTGCTTTGTGAGAACTTTATTTTAAATAATATGTAGTAACAATCGATTTTTTTATTGCGCTTTCTAGCAACAAGAAAGTTTACCTAGCTAACAAAAAATTGAGATGCGTACTTTGCAAGACTCAGTTTTGGCTGGTGATTTAACAGAACGAACTTTAGATAGGTATATTTGGTGGATCAGGTGGTGGGGGTGGTGGCATATTGGGCTTCGGAACTGGTTTATCACCCTGTAAAATTACCCGCTTGACTGATTCAGTGACTAAAATAGTATAAACAGAAAATATTAATTATAAACGTTCGTCAACCAAATTGTTTGCCTTTTCGCCTATACGTTTATCATTTTGCTTCTAATACCAAATCATGCGAATAGGTAGATGGGATAAGGGAGCGCATGAAATGTGAAAGTCTTATTATTTTGCTTTGATAGGACGTCTTTTTCGAAAAAAAACAGGCAGGTCGTGGAACACATAAAATGTTGTTTTAAAATGTTTTTATGCATGCATCCTTTCTCAAAGTTGAATATTATTTGTTTCAATAACTGTAACGGTTAAAGAGTAATCAAGGGAACCAAGGTTATAGCGGTAATCAAAAGAATATAATCCAGAGAACAAGACCAGACATGGAAAACAGACACACACAACAAAGAACATAAAGTAACTAAAATCATACATACAAAGTAACAAAAGTAAATGAACAACTCGGACTCCACTAAAAACTGGGGGGATGGACCAGGTGCACCAGGATATGATATAATTACATAGGAAGCATTCATATTCATTGAAAAAGAGAGATAAATCTTTAATTTCATGCGAAATTTTGTTGCCTTCTTCAATATAATCTTTTTACTATTTAAAATACATATGATATAAACATCACATTGGAACAAACAATTCAGTGGGATATTTTGTCTTGTGTCATTAAAATCATAGAAACTTGCTGATGCAACATGGAAAGTATCTTGTATTACTCGAGATACTGATTCAATGGAAAAGTATTAGGTATTTTTAGCGATTGCTCTGTGATACGTTTAACTTTAACCTGTGATCTAGTTTTTCCACAATCTTTTTTTTTATTTATAAAACATCTGAGCTACTTACTAGTTCTTCCCCTCATTGAAAAGACTGGGCAACTCCTTTCATTCCTACTACTTGGGAAAGAGGTATATCGAAGAGAGTTAAAATGAGCTGAAATGAGTATCGAACCATACTTATGAACATTATAAAGCGCCATGATATATATCTTAAGAAAGCAATTACAAGTACAAACGTTCTGTAGGCATGATGTGGTATTTCTTTGAGAATATGATCCATATCTATTCAATAACATACGATGGGGACATAAATTTTTGTTGGTTTAAACTAGTCTTGAGTTGGCTTATCAGTTAACTGTTAGAAGTCCTTAGTTTGTACAATTGTGTATTTTCATTTCCATTGTTACAAGGAACTCAGACTTTATCGAAATGATTTTTAGGTGTGCTTCATTGTGTAATTTTTACCACAATTGCCAGATTTTAAGGCGGGGAGTGATCACGCCAATGTACTTTAACCCCGCCGCATTTTTGCGCCCTAATTAGTCTTCTTTCGTTTTCAACTTTAGTTTATTTTAATGTAACATGAGTATATAAGGGCAACTCTTTCCTTGTACCTTCGTATAATGACTTCCTTTTCGTATCAGCTTTAGCGTATGAAGTTGTATGAGGGTTTCCCCGTCGTTTATTGAAAACCAATGGAGGTTGTAACATGAGTATATAAGGGCATCTCTTTCGCTGTACCTGCTTATAATGATTTGTTGTGGGGGGAGGGGGGGCCTTTGGCTGACTTTTTCATCTTGGTTTAGTTGTCGCTTTGACATATTCACCCTACCTACTCTCGTTATAATTGAATACATTAATTGATTAATAACAATTTATTATTTTAACATCATTAATTTATTATTGTTTAAGATGTTGAACGGGCAAACATCTACAAGTAAAAAACAAAAGTAAATCGAAAGAACGTAAAAATTGAGCTCCTGTTTAGTCTTTGTAATTTTTATCCGGAGTTTGACTTCGAACTTTCATAATTATGCCAATGAATATTTGTATGTGTTTCTGTCTTGATCAGAAAAAAATCAATATTGTTTACTAGTATAACTACGTCTCAGAGATTCTTACCAAAGTCATCATGATGATGAGAAGGACGATGTCTTTTCCTCAATGCAGCAAATACGTGAAATGCAAGTAATGGCATTACAATGAAGATTACGACATAATACCCCAGCCATATCATCGCAGACCATATTGCTTCTAAAATTAACATCTGTGATTGAAACTAAGTAAAAAAAATAAATAAAAGATTAAAAAAAGCTTGCGTTAATTTAATTTTATTGTCGAGCACTACTCTTTTGTGCAGTGTTCCTTAAATAATGAACACGACAGATTGTCGATGTTCTAATCAAGTCGCACAAAAAAAAAGCATTTTTCATAACTACGTTTTTAAAATGAATAATCATTTATATTTCAACTCCAAATATAGTCCCAAGAAAATTGATGTTGCCAAATTAGAAAAATACAAAGAAAATATGCAATCAGACCGCAAATTGCAGAAGGGCCGCTTTTCTAAGTTCTCCTTAACTCATCAATTAGTATGTGTTTTATTCTTATTCTTCTTATTATTATTTTCTTTGCAGCAAGTCTTTTTAAGAAAGAATAATCATCCCACTATGCATTGTATTCTGAGTGTTGTGATGGTGGGAAGATGTAATATAATTAAAGGAGAGTTTTTGTTTTGTAACTGATGATTTAATTGATCAAAACAATATCTGGGACTCGCTTTTAGAGCACCTGATATCACTCCAGTTTTTTAAGGAGTACATATTGCAGATGTTTTATGTGTGATGTGTTGTTGCCTATCGTATCTAAGAAAATACTTTATTTCGGAATTGTTAATGTAATGTATCCTAAGGTTAATATGAAATATGAAAGCAGGTGTGAATATTTTAATATGACAAATCGGTCAATTTCCCACAAGATCAAATCGGGATATTTATTTAATATGATGTCGGAAAAACTGCATGCACTAAATCATTAGAACAATCTAAAAAATGCATATTGTCGTAAAACAATCAATTGTCCTTGTCAATAGATATTATATTGTCCGTCACTCAATCAGTGTTAATATAGAAACGTTTCATGTATTTAGTCATATAATTACATGCAGATACTCATGAAATCGCAAATTATATGGAAATTAAACTGTAATTGTCAAGCTTAACCAGTGTTTTATTTCGACGGCGGCCCGTGCAGGTCCGGGTAACAAAAGAATAGGCCTGTAGCAGCGCTGAGCTTGTCATAAAAGGCGACTAAATAGTGCTCAGAACCCTAGCCGGGGCTAGGGCGCTCTGCCCAAAGAGCAACTCCCCCAGGTGGTGGAATGGGTCACCCCTGGCGTGTTACATGCTGGGATGGTCAGGCTATAGGAAACTAAATTGCCCGTCCCTACCCACCTTTCCCTATTTCCAGTGGCAGTAACAATTTGTCGAACCATTATCCTTGTGTCCCATCCCATTTTTCATTTCATCATCATTTCATGTTAATTTTATCATCCACTGAATGTTCATCGCCTTATTATAGCTGAAATATTGCAGCTCGGGCGTTAAACCCCAACAATTAATTAATCAATCAACATTTCGACGGTGAGCCACCTAACACCAAAATAAAAATAAAACGTTCGTCAAAATGAGAGTCAAAAATCAATATCTTCGTTTTCGCGTAGCATAAATATACAAATTACAAAAAGGAAAGCTTAATTAAAAAAAAACAATTGACATATTATGTTATTCATAATCATAATGATGTGTTACAATTATATTATTCATACCTTTTGTATAAAAAAGTTAGAATTGGACTAATAACGCCTACTTCCGTCTAGCAACACATTATAGATGATGCTGTATCTTGATAAGGATGTCAAGACAATACAAAACTGCTGTGTAATTTCATACCTTTAATCTTACCTTGCATTCGAAAATGTTATTGATGTATGATTTATTTACAAATCTACTTTACTTCCGGGTTATGACGATCAATACACACCTATAAACAGCTATATCAACTCACTGTCATATTAGGTTACCATCAGATTGAGGGTTGACACTTGATTACTTAAACAAATAGAAACCTCGCAAAAAATGATCTGGTTTTTCACCGTACAATTTTATGACTTTATGATAAGGCAATAAATTATATACATAAATGTACAGTGGGTTGTAATGTTTGAAAGAGTGCTAGACAATTTTAAAGTGAAATAAGTACTATATAAAATGTGAATAATTTTCACTGGAACTTTTTTGTTCCGGAATTATTGCATTTAAATATGGGACATATCTCTTGAAATCAGTTATATATATGTATAATTTTGACCAAAGCGTGTCAAGCTTTCATTTGATACAGAATGAAACAAATCCAAGTTACTTTGATGCTTGGTGTTAAATGTTGAATATAAACGTTCCAATGGTTTGTAAGAGTTGTGTCCCTTACCCTTTCACTACCAAGTGACATGATAATAAGTATTTTCAAGTGTTATAGCTTAGAATTAGGTGCATAAAATTCAATTGAAATAAAAAATGGGATCATAAGTGCAATGATTTTCAGTGTTTCTTTAGATATAGATAAAGTGTATTTTCATTGAACCTTTTTTATTCAAGGGCCCCGTACGGGTGCATGTGTCAAAATAATAGGCCCACAACAGCACTAAGCTTGTCGAAAAGGCTACTAAATAGTGCTTATAACCCTGGTTGGGGGTTAGGGTGCTCTGCCCACAGTGCAACTCGATTGTGTACTCTAGGTAATGAAAATGCGGAAAACCTGAACGCAAACCACGTATCTTTCAGGTTTACAAACCCTTCTGTGATTTTATATCGGGGAAGGAACTATTGGACTCCGCCGCAGAAGGCTATACTGCCCGAACCCAATCTCCGAAACAGAGGTCCTTGTATCTCCTACGTCAAATAAACACCTCTGCCACGCAAGCTCTGCCATTTTGTATCAAGTCCCTGATGGTGGATAAGCCCCGCCTCCTTTTGCCCATAATTACATAATTACATAATTTGCATAGGAAATAATAACGCCCAATTGAGTGCTAGGTCCATGCATGATCCATGAAGAATAAAACTGTTTGGCTCATTATTATTATTTTTTCTCTCTTCTTGCAAATCTAAATTTAAGTGAATAATTTTATTTAAGCAAAAGAATAATTTATTTCATACTAATCCAAATGTTGGTGGGGGGCATGAGGTTGGCACAACTTTGTTTTTATATTTGTCATTTTCATGTGTTAAATTGCATAACAAATCGTAGATCTCCTTCTGTTTCAGTGGCTGGTACCCCTATTTTTACACTATCTAGATCTGCCCAAGTGTAACAAATACCTTTCTGCAAATATCCAGAATGACCAGATAATGAATACATGTACATAATAATCTTTTTTTAAATCTGACCACAGGCACAAGATGTTTAATAATGGGAAAAGTAGTGTCAATAGAAATGCAGAGGCCTTTTTTCAACTTCTGAAGGAAACCAGTTATTAGAGAGTGACAGGTATTGCATTACCATATATACATATACAAGTATACATTAAAATATGTGATTTAGTCACTGCCGTTTTTTTATACACCTGAACCCACCTTTGAAAGCAGTTAGTACATGGGTACATGTGTATACTAATAGCGATTATCATGATTATGTGTTCTTATCTTTCAGCTCAATTGTCCACAGATTTTCTATCTTTTCTTCAACCACTTATTACACATACTTGATATTTTACATAGACATTAAATGTGTAGGTCTTTTGATATGTCTCATCCTGGTCAAACCAAATTTTCACGCCTCTCTGATTTTTTGCTGTTAGAACAAGTGCCTGACTCAATCTCAAGAAAAATCATGTTACTTGTCCGGACCCAGTTTTTTTAAGAATAGTAATTCAGCAGTTGTTGTGTCTGTATGTAATTTGTCTGTGTAGAATGAATATCTAATTTTTTTGTGAGGTTTTGTCCCAGATATTGTTAAGAATACAAGTACCTTGTTTGAACTCACTTTCCCCCTTTCATCTCAATGAAATTATTTTTAAAAAAAACTTGTTAACTGGTGTAAATAACATAATTGTTTTTTTGATTGTTTTGTCTACTGCAAAAATATTTTCCTTAAGTAAATTGTAAGAATATCAATAATCAGAAACTAAAAGCATTTGTAAAATTCAGCAGCTGATAAGACAGTAGTATTTAAGAATGTACAGTGTATTTTATGTTTTTCTTACATTTATTCTTCCAGTTTTAGATCTTAGATTAAGACAGTTGTTATTGATGAGAGTCATCGAGTAGAAGATTGGTAGGTCATGATAATTGATTCTTTTTTTTTTTTTGGTATTTTAATATGCGTATTTCATTGATATTTTGTCGTTGTATCCAGTTCATTTCAACTTTCGTTTACTGAAGAGGTTTTAGTTGTTTGAAAAATGATGTTTGATGCGACGCTGTTAGGCTTTCAAAGTTGTAAATATAAATAAGACTTCCAAGTAAGGTATGTTTGATCAGCCATATTTGGATCAGAAATATAATTTTCAAATATATTTATGTTGAAAACATATTCATTTAACATATATTAATTATACACATAGCTGAATACAAGTAAATATAAATATCACTGATTTCTGCGTTAGATCAAAACAATCTTCATGTACTTGAAAATTGGTGTGGAATTTTTAGTATCACTTATAAATTATGACAAAAGTAGTCAAGACTTTTATGCACAAATACTGTCAAAGTTAATATGCAGAGTAAAACTGTTAAGCTGATTTATTGGCTGTTTTTTATTCAAAGTGAATGATTTAAAGCGATAAAAGTAACATTTTCTTGACACAATGGTGTACATAAAATACATTATTTATTATAATAAAAAATAGTCATTTTTTCCCTTTGGTATGTTTATTTGTTTTCTTCTGTTTGTAGGAGTAAATCATTCCAACACATCAGGAATATAGGGACAAAATTAGGGTTGAGTGCTACCATAACAGCAGAGGAAGAAAGGGCCATTATATCAACAATTGGAATGATAGACCCAAACATAATTAGGGAGACCTCAGACAGGTCCAATATATATCTACAGAGAGTGGTAAAAGAACCTAACATTGACGTATAAGAATCATATGAGTCAGTCCTTAAACCCCTTTGTGATGATCTGAAGCTAAAAGGTGAAAAATTTCCCGTAACATTACTATTTACTTGGAGTAACCTGCATCTTATTGCAGATTTCTATTTGATAACCCAAGACCCGAAAATAGCTTATATGCTACATTATGTTCTGGGATGGAGGCAGATACTAACGATCCAATTTTTCGTGACATGTGCTCTTCAAACCACCCAAAAAAGATTAATATTTTGTACTCAATTGAAACGGTGATCCATGCACGCTCTCCCTGAAACATTTCAGATTATTTACAACAAATAGGTTGAGCCGGACGTTCAGGACAACAAGCTGAGGCTATTTTATATTTTTGCATTAAAGACATTGCCAGCAATATAAAGGATCTTAAAGGTGATATTGTGAGTTACTGTCATGAAAAGGGTTGTTTAAGAACAAACTTGCTGAAACATTTTGGTTGAGAAGAAATTTGAGAAACCTCTACATTTGTGTTGTAATGTTAACATGAGTAACTGTACATGTATTGAATGCCAATTATGCAGAATAGAAATATAGGGTTGAATTATCGATTGGGGCTGTTCCAGAAATAATTGTAAAGGGGGTTGTTTTCCCCCATGATGGCTCCAAAATTTAATTATCCAAAGAGCAATATTGACCACAATTCATAATCCAAGATTCCAATAAGTGGTGCGTTAAATTTGTTATGACATAAAGAAGCTGGAAAACAACAATGTCATGAATTTGAAGGCCACTGAAATGGTTTTCTTTGTTGTTGAGGACTTTTTCAGGCATGAACCCCCATGGGCATTTTCACTGCTTGGCTGGTATGCTTACCTTGCATACAATTTTAATTTATTACTTCTTTTCATTGAATAGGCCTGCAAGCAGCGCTAAACTTGTCGTAAAAGGCGACTAAATAGTGCTCAGATACCTAGCCGGTAGCTAGGGCGCTCTGCCCAGAGAGCAACTGGGATCTGTGCCCCAGGTGGTGGAATGGGGTACCCCTGGCGTGTTACATGCTGGGGTTGTCAGTGTATAATACGGAAAACCTGACGGCAAACCATAGTGGTGCACCGTGTTTGGAAAGATGCCACGTTCCTCGCACGTTAAAAAAAACATACTGTGGTATTTTCCCGGAGTAGGAACCATAGGGTTCTGCCACAGGAGGCTAAATTGCCCGACCCTACCCACCTCTCCCTATTTCCAGTAGCAATCAAAATTTGTCGACCCCATTTTCTTGTGTCGCATCCCATTTTTCATTTCATCATATTTTAATACAGGTGCCTTCTGATATCAACCCTTATAATTACTTCTGGTATCCCCTTATTGAAGACATACTGCAGAATATCAGTGTCACTGTCTGTTAGTTGTAGTTGTAGTTCTCTTTGAAACCACAATGAAATTTGAATGCGTGCTAAAATAGTGTAACTAGAAAAAATAATATTATCTAATACTTACAAATTAAACAATATAAAAAAAAATATAATGCACTTATCACACATGAATATCACTTACAAAAATAATCTAAAATACTTATCAATGTAATGTACAACATAATATTGTAACTATGTTTCATATTAGTATAAACAAGTTGGTAGCCTTTTTCCTAATTGATTCAAACAGATCAGACCTTTTTACATTTTCGCATGTACCTGCCTTTTACATATTTGAAAAAAGGTTTGATTTCAATGTATTTGCTTGATGTTTTTTTTTTTTTTTTTTTTTTTTTTTTTTTTTTTTTTTTTTTTTTTTGAATGTCTTCCAGACAGTCTGTGAATTCCACTTTGTTTATTCAAATTTTCTGAAACGGCAAAGCAAGTGTCTGCAGCCATACATTTACAAAGGCACCTTCCAGGATTCTCACCCTTTCCATTTGTGACAGTAAGTACTCTGCAGAATTGACTTCACACATTCTGTAAAGTACTTGCTGTGAACAGAGCGACCATAAAAGACCATTTGTTCTACGTTGCCTTCTTTGGCTGTGTCATTCAAAATCATTATTTGAATGGCCCATGTGACAAGGTTGGCGAAATAGTTCAGTACCTCGTCATCATTACCATACTGCTCATCTGTACATTATAAATATAAATGGCAAAAAAATTAACTTTATTTATTTACACATGACATGTGAACATTAGCAAAGTTGCAAATAAAAAGTTTTTAACCTTCTTTTAGTCAATATAAAAGTCTCTTTTCAAGCCAGATCATCTGTACATTATAAATATAGATCAAGTCTTTCAATGTAAGTTTTTCATATTTTGCATGTGTGTAGAACACCTGAAGACAGTGTGTTGCATACAGTACTTAGTATTCTATGACCCTGAACTTAGACCTCAAGGTCTACTTCCTGTTATTTCAATGACAAACTGGTATACGGGTGTATTTTTTTTGTCTTACCATGTGGGCTCTGTGGGCTCTGGATATTTGGCATGTTGGTAGATCCAATGACGATGTGTCGTGTACCATCGATAGTGGGCTATGACCTTGAACTTTTACCTCAATCATATAGCAATATGTAGTTAAAAATCAATTTAAATTATTATTTAATAATTGCATCAGCATACCATAAATTGTCTTAATTATTTGATTTAGAAGTGCATCTCTGCCAATTTCCTCTAGGTTTGGAAAATCGTGAACAACACGATAAATGAGTGCTTTCAAAATTACAAGCAAAAGGTCCTCATGAGCATTGTAATTACTTTTTACATTCCCATTTACATCAGCTCTATGTGAAATAACTTTAGAATGGTACAGAGTACCGTTTTTGCTCTATTGACTCTTGATGGTATAGTGCTGTGTATGCTTTCTGAAAAAAAGTGTTGTAAAAATTGTTTAATTAATAATTACTGTATGTTTATTTTAAACATATATTACAATGTCTGTTTAATTAAAGATACCATTAGAATAAGAATGGTATTAGATAAGAAGGGATATAACATTTTTTTTCTTTAGTTATTGAATAAACATGATTATAAATAACTTTTTTGTCTTTCAATGAGGGCTTTTAATATTTGGCGTGTAGATTGATCGACTAATTTGGGCTAAAGATGACGTGTCGCATTCCATGCACGATGGTTTATGACCTTGAACATAGACCTCAAGGGCAAATTCCTGTTTTTGTTTTTTTTTGTTTTTTGTTTGTTGGTTTTAACTTGTGTGCTGAAAAATGCCTATACAGACGTTAAAACTAGGTTTTTGTTTGTTTTTTTTTTTTTTTTGGGGGGGGGGGTTTCTTATCATATTTTGGTACTTCACTCTCTCCAACCAATTATCCTATTATTACTGAAATGGGACAAGTTCATATATATATATTTATAAATACCATCACAATATCCTGTTCAACATGTCACAATTCAACTACAAAATGTTCAAATCTCCCATCTGGGTTGTTTGAGAGGTGACAAGCATTTTTCGTCTTCTGTAGTCTTTCCCTACGACAGTAGAAATAATATCCATTATTAACCATGCAACATACTATGTAAATATACAGTTGGCAACTGGAGAAAAAATATGAGTTACACATTATCTGAAGTATACTACATTTTTTGTATTGACGGCAAATTCTGGTCAAAACGATTGTTTTGTCAACAGGTTACTGGTTAAAACATCTTATCAATATTTTTTTTAAGAAAATGTATTGTCATTTTTATTCATTTTTACAAAAATAAGGTCAAGATTGTACATTTTTTATATGTATACCTTGTCAACTGATCTCCTCCACCTACAACTACCTTGTGGGCATTAAGCTGGTCTATGTTCCCTGTAGAAGAAAATTGAAGTTTGTTGTGATACCCTGATTGTTATGAATTAATGCATAAACAAGTCTTATTATTGTTATTTAACCTTAGACATGGTAGACTAAGATCTAGATATATATTATTTAATGTTTCTCGATTGACAGCATTTATAAACTTTGAAGCAGACTGTACAGTTGTGATATTTGTGTCATTTCCTCACAGAATCTGTTGGTGAAAGGAACTACCTCAGGTTAATTTTCAGTAATTAAATTCCAATTATTTGTAAAGAATATGATTTTTGCATTGAATAAAATAAAGACATTACAACAGTTATTTTTTTTATCAATAGTATTTGACAAATATCAGAAAAAACAATAGAGAGATGGGTCATAATATTATTACGGGTACATTGTACTAGTACCAATCTATCTTTAATAATATTTCATCTTTCTTGGCACTGTTACAACGTTGACTGGTCGATAACTTGTATTGAGTTGTGAGTTCAAAAGCCTGATCTATTTTGGACCATTAAGATATCTGTTACTTGAATGAATCTAATTGAAATTGTTTTACAAGGGTTCATTCCACTAAATGAAAACTAGAAATGATTTTGGGTGTATACTTAAAAAGGGCATGAAAAAGGTATCGTTCTTATGTCCTTATAATAAATTGATTAACATGAATGGTTCTCATATTAATTTTAATGTTGTCATTATCTACTTTTTGGTGTTTGTACGGATGTCTAGGTTGTCACCAGTAATTTTTACTTCCCATTTTTTAATTGCATCGATTGTGATTCTTTCTGTTGTTTCAACTGCCTTGTCTAGCACATATATTTCTAGTGTACAAGACAAGGTTAGACTCAGTTGGTTGAGTTGTCTTATGCATTAACAAAATCAAAAACTATAAACCAGTTAACATGTTTTTGTGAATTTGTTCTTATTGTTACATAATTGCATTTGCAACTTTTACATTTAAGAGGCTGTACATTCAAAAAGCAGGCTCATCCTATGTTATGTGTAACACAGGATAATTTTTATTCCACCGACTTTTTCTTGTTCCAATGCACTGTTTATGTCATATGAAAACCAAACAGTATAACGATTTTGAGTTTCCAAATAAAGCAACAAAATTGTGCATAAAATAGAGTTAATGCCGTTTTTAAGTGAAATTTTAATGCTAACCAGGTAAGTTATTTTCTTAAATTGATACAGTTAATCAAAAACCAACATTAATTTTGAGAAACGAAACAATGAAATGGATGAACTTTTTTTTTTCACAAAATATGTCATATGCCTCTCGCTGCCTAGTTTTTGCATGGACACGTTCTTTAAATTATACATACTAGTGAACAATTCTATGGTAACTTGATGGAATGTATTACATTCTTTTACATATGGAATGCTGATGTTCTGTGAAACCAAAAAGACATGCTTGGAAAGCAAGCCTACAATCAAATTTTTCCAGGGTAATAAATTACTATTATATCTCATTCTGGTATAAGTAAATATGTCTGCAACAGACTAATTATGAGAGATTACTATTCCTAGTTTGAACTGTAGTCGGCTTGTTGATAATAAATCTAATATTGTAGGCTCAAACTAAATTCACTGGTAAAGTTCAATCTAATTAGTAGAGAATACTATTGTACCAACCTCATCACTGGCATTGCCTTTAACAGCAGCTACCGAAGTTGCCATGCGTTGAAATGCTGCGTTTTTATTGCACCTAGCAAACATGAGAATACTGGTTACAATAGCTGTTAACTGTCTCATCGAAACTTTAGATGAATTCTTTTCAATAGCAGTGTCCGCCAAAACTTGGAGTAAGTCTGAACATCTAAGAGAAGACAAATATTTACCATAATACATACCAAAATATGAAATTGACAGCTGTTTGTGTCATTTATTTGATAGAGGTGGAAACATGAAATTAAAAAAGTGTATATCTGGTATTTCAGTCACCAAAAATATACCAATAGAATTGATACATTTTTGTGTATTATGAGTTTTTAATATTTAAATCAAAACCTGTTTGAAAATATCAATTCTCCAGCTAGTTCACTAAACATTTCATCAACTTGGTAGAGGCACAGAGCAATTTCCTCCATTGGCACCAGTAGATGTTTTGTGTACAAAAGTTATCATTAATATGTTAATAACTTATCTTTTATTACAATTTTAATTCTATATTTTTTAACTTTAAATGTATTTGGAAATTACAAAAACATACAAGAACTTAAAAAATATTCATAAAATTCATGCAAACTTAAACCTTGTACACAAGAAATAATAAAGCCCTGGGTGGTAATCGAACCCACATACCAAGAGATGCAATCAGTGACAAATGAATTAATAATATTTATGCAGCTATGATGGATAAAATCACTAGTAGAAAATTATTGGAAATGACCTTTCTCCTGATTTGGATCGTGATTAATCTTATGATACAGCAGATGATTCTGGCAGATAGAAAATAGTTAATTAAAGTCAAGGATTACAGGAAATCCCCTTTTCCCCACTCATAGAATCATGTCAGGAGACTGAATCACTCACGTGGTTGAATTTTGCCATTCAAGGGCAATAAATTTAACAAGAAGTTGTCCAACAATTTTGACTCAGAAGACTTTGGTAGGACATCATAATAATCATTTCAATTATTAAGAATTTTTTTCTATCATAGTTTTCAAGGGAAATAACTCTTACAAAGAGTCGTCTGACAGCTTTTATCCTTGCAGACTTTTGTATGTCTTATAATAAGGATGATTTCACCAATAAAAACAATATGGCTAGACCTAACCGTTTTGGAGGTATATGCAAAAATTTACTGTTTGACCCCTATGTTCTGTTTTTGGCCATATTTTTGGACGGATCAAAAATCCCCACTTTAATTCTATGCAGGATACCCTTAAGAACATTCAAGTTTGGAACCAATTGGTCGAGTAGTGTCAGAGAAACTATTGAAAAATTTACGACGACGGACGCCAAGTGATGGCAATAGTTTACACGGCAAGGTGAGCTAAAATAATCTAAACAATGTCCTCAGACAGGATATTTGGTCTGAAATTGATTTCAACAAATTAAGCTTTTGTAAAAATTCAAAAGTAGTAGCAGTGAAATCTGTTCTCCCATTGGATTGATGAATGATTACGTCTGTAATTTGCATCAAATCACTCAATTAAAATTGGAAAATGGGAGATATATAAATGACATCTCTTTGAAAAAAATGATGGAACAAAATATTAATTATACTTGATACTAAATTTACTGAGAATGTATGGAAAGAAGAATGATAAGTTTTGGTATAAATATAATAAATGATGAGTACATGGTGATGAAATTATGATGAAGATGACAGTGATGGTGGGGATGATCTTAGTATGAAATGTCTAGCAGGACGCCTCATGCTGGAATAAAAATTCAAAAAAATCATCTATTTCTTCTTCCATAACAACATCATGAATGTTAGAGACATACTCATGATCACTTTCTTTTTTCCTTTTCTGGTTACCAATGTTAACATAAGTATGATCACTAGAAATACAAAGTACCCAGAAACAATGAATTTTAATGGCCTTAAGATATAATTTTATATGTATATATATATGTGTTTAATAAAAGTCAAATTGAAGTTGGCAACACAGGTTAAGCGTTGTTTTATGTATCAGTGGAAGAGTAATGACACCAGAGAAAATAATCCAAAAATGAAATATTTAAAGTATTTCTAATATTTTCATCTATACACTATACTCAGCTTTTTTTGTTCCGTGAAGTGCCATCACAAAATTACAACATAAGCTTTTCTTTCCTTTTAGAGTTATCTTCCATGCTACCCTTACATTTAAATAACATGTAAGATATCAATGCCACTCTTTATGAATATATTATTATGATGTTTCAAACCTGCTGCATAAACTATTATCCCTTGTCATCTCTTTCTGTTGTGACCTGTAAAATATAACTCAATGTATTATCAACATTATCAAATAACATAGCTTGGTAAAAATATTTTTCTTTCTTGAAAAAATTGAAATATATATTGATTTTGCAAAGTGAAATTTGTAGCATGTATCTTGTTATTTTCCTTATCATGCCATTTACAGACGATTGATAACTTTTTCAATTTACATGATGAGACATGACATGGTTTATACTTACAAAGTGGATGATGCATCTCCACTTTCATTAATCAAGTTAATCATTAATCATTACCTTACGAAGATTAAAATATAACTAGCTATAAAATATCACAAACTTTGTGTAATGAGTATCATTTAGTGTTTTTTTAAAGAAGGTATTCTTC
Organism: Perna viridis; assembly: GCA_037379345.1. Lineage (NCBI taxonomy): Eukaryota > Metazoa > Mollusca > Bivalvia > Mytilida > Mytilidae > Perna > Perna viridis. Next base: position 5,221,046 of record CM074525.1, read on the forward strand.
TATATGTAAATACATGTATGGGTAATTATAAATGCTATTTGTTTTTAAATCAATTATAAGTGAAACAATTTCAAATATTTTTCACTTATGTCATATCACAAATGCATCCTTTTTCAAAGTTGACTGTTGTTTTTTTTATTAACTGCAAGGATTGAAAATAAATAAGTTAAATAATCATTATAGGGGAGATAACTCTTTAATTTCAACTTTACGGCCACTGATAATAGAAATAGTTGTTAAATTTCTCATACCCACAGTCTGATTCTATAGGTTGATTTTCATAAATGTCTTTGTTTTTGTTGTCTCGGAAAACCTGCAGCAAACAAATACAAAAATGAATCAAGAACAAACTACAAATCAAATTACAAAAAAGTGCTTGAAGTCTTCATGTTTAGTACTTGATTAGAAAAGTTTAGTTGGTCAAATAGGAAAAAAAACTAGCATACATATTGTGACCAGAATTTCTACATCAGCCACGGTTTTGTTTATATCATTGTCATGTGTCCTGATCAGTATCCTGATGTAATATGTAGATACTGATAAATGCCATGCATATATATGAATGAGTTACATAAATGCATTACATATACATGAATGGGTGCCAGTTTTTCATTTTCAGAATATAAAAATGGGGTGGGTAAAAACAATTTTTGGGGCCGCACCCTTTTACCTGTTAAGATACCCCCCCCCCCCCGTGGGCCTGGCTTATGACAATATAGCTAGTCTATTGGCCTTGCCATTGACCAATAGAGTGGTTACCTTTTATCCTTAATTCTGGTAAAATCAAACCCATTATCCGTGTGTCCCGCCCAATTTTTTAATTCATTATATTTTTTCTGTTCATTTTATCACCCATACCATGTTCATTAAATGGATATAGCAGAAATATTGCTGCTCGGTTGTTTAACCCAAATCAGTCAATCTTTGGATTTAGTGCAATTCATATGTAGTTTGCGATGTAATGAAATGGTTTTCCTTAAAATTATAGATTTGGACTAAGGGCAATAATATAAATAACATTTATATAGATAACGTAATTTACTTTTATTTTCATTGTAACTCAAGTTTTAAAGTAAGTTCTATGATTCACAGCTATAAAACTATGAAGTTATTCATAGCATGGAGAGGCATTTCTATCTTTTGGCGAATAAGTACTTGCAATTATTTTGGGGAAGATTTATATTGGCTGATTTTGAATAGTGAAGGGCGAGGGGAGGAGGCCGGGAAAAATTTGTTAATTCCGTGCACATTTTGGCAAAGGTGAGCAAACAATAGTCTGGCATCATTCATTTCCGGAAATAACCTTCACCAAATATCTGGATCCACACTTGGATATTGGACTTCGATACATGTATTTAAAGAGTTATAGAGGGAACCGAGGTTATAGCGGTAATCAAAAGAATGTAATCCAGAGACCAACAACAACATGGAAAACAGACATACACAACAAAGAACGTAAAGTAACTGAAATCATACATACAAAGTAACAAAAGCAATTGAGCAACTCGGACTTCTGGGAGCATGGACCAGGTGCAACGGTGGGATAAGCGTCCTCTGCTTTTCTAGAAATACCCGCCGAGTTGCTCGTAAAAAGTCAAGTCAGGGGTAGACGAAATAGGAAATTAATAGGCTGAAAGATTATCTTAAAAAGTAAGCATCAGCCTATCTCTCTTCAGGACAAGGCATTGCTTGCATACTGAACATTTGTTAAGCATCTTACAGATAAGGTGTATAATTTACAATTCAACGAAGCCAATGAAATTTACGTTCATGAAGGTGAGCTCTATTTAACTTGTTATATATCCCTATATAAATGAAGTAGATCGGGATATGCATTTACAAATTGGAAGCATGGGGTTTTCTGCTATGTTAATGATGTACATATTTCACTTATATCAGGAAAAACAAAACTTTTAATGCACACGTTTATGTACTGACTACTTTTATCACAAAAATGTGTGGAATATGTCGCACCCTTAGATACCAGCAGTTTAAAAAGAGGGACAATTCAGACAATTTGGGTATGTCTTTCATCACGACATTCATTTCGAAATTACAAATGGGACGACTTTGATTATCTATGTCGGGATGTTCCTACTTGCAATGGTATCGACTCTTTCTTACAAGATTTTTATTTTGGTTCCTACAGTTTCTTTGATAATGCCATACTTATATCCATCCATCGCACTTTTGATATTTAAAAAAGCTGTTTACGTCAAATTCTGGTTTCAGTTATTTGAATAAAGAAACTACCACAAATAAATGAGCGTAACATTATGTAGAATGGGTATGTCGTTTATTGTGATTATAATTCAATAAGCTTCACGTTCAATGGATTGTCAATCCTTTAACTGTAAGAACAAACTGTAAACATGATTTTATAGGTAACACGTACATTATACGGTTCCCACAGTCTTACAGAAGCTGTTTATTAGGTTTATCCGGATTGCGTTTTTGATCGACTTTCAATTTGTAATCAATAATATATTTGAAATGTAAAAGTAGTTTTGTTTTGCTGTCTTCATTGCATAGTTAATGTCGGATCGTTTTATTGTTTTATGAATTGTCATTGTAATTTTCAGCAAGAGATGCTTATCTTTGTCTTTTTTTGTGTCTTTTTTGTCCAGGGACAAAGACCAGACATGGAAAGCAGACATACACAACAAAGAACATAGAGTAACTAAAATCATACATTCAAAGTGTCAAACGCAAGTGAGCAATTCGGACTACACTTAAAAAAAACTGGGAGATGGACCAGGTACACCGGTAGGATAAACGACCTCTACTTTTCTAGAAACACCCGCAAAGTTGCTCATAAAAAGTCCGGGGTAAACGAAAGAGGAAAGGAAATCTATGACACGTTGAACAAATCAGTTTTCATGGCGCAGATGGATACACCGTAACGACCCATAAATTCATGATGAGAACCATAAAACTTCTGTAGTGATGACTTCAATATTGTAAAACATTTCCGTGTTCCAGACGTCTAGCGCGATACAAATAGTCTGCGTTGTTTCGGCAAGCTATTGCATAGCATATGAGTTGTGATATGAACACACCATACGCAGGTGCTGAAGGAATATTGCCACTAATGAAAGGAAAATTGACAATTCTGAATGAAAAGTCATCACGTTTGTCGTAAAGTTTGGTCGAAATTTTTCCTTTACCATCGATCTCTAAGTGTAGGTGAAGATATGAGGCTGATTTCACAATGTATGCAGTATTCTTTATCTCAAGTTCTTCGGAATTGATGCGATGTATGAAAGAATTGTAATTTTTTGTTGATGCTTCGGTATCATGCTACACTTTTGAATGGCAGAGTTCAATGTGTGCCCCCTCAAACTGCTGCGTTAAAACACACGTGGACGGTGGTTAGTCTTTTTTTACGGTGTACTGCCAGTCGTTAGTCTTTTTTACGGTGTACTGCCATGTTGCTTTGTTCGAAATCTCATTCAGCAAGAGGAATGTGTGAGTTTTCATTCGAGGAAAGCTTAAGACATTTCTACACAGTCATTATTTTCCAAATTATTATTAAATAAATAAATAGATATAAAATCATTAACAGGCAAGACAACACCTTCGCACGTCTTCCGTGTCGACTCATTCCGTGAGTATATCTCAGGTCTTACATTCTACATATACAGGACGTCGCTGATACTCCGTTCATATCATATTTTGTTGAGTACGTAGATTTTTCCTGTTTCCATGCTTAGACCACGTACTTGGGTGTTGTTGTATCTTTATTGTCCGGTAATTGCTTTGTCAGTATATCCAGTTTACTCCTCTTTAATCAATCTTGTATTTTCCTTTTACTCTATACAATATTGAAAACACAAGGCATAACGTTGCAGCAAAAACTCAAGTGACTTAAGTCAAACTAATAATAATCCTTAACATAAAATTTTAACAAGATGTGTATTAAAACATGTTGACAAATGTTGACAAAAATTGACATTGTTAACTTTGTATAAATAACGTTTAATATGAATTGTGAACCAATCATTCACATATCATTAATGTATGATGCTTGTGATGAAATATAAACTGTTACATGTTGATTCGACATATCGATAATGTATGATGCTTGTAATGAAATGTCTTTATATTTGCCGAACAATTTATTTTAACTAAAAAAGATGTTTTAAATATTTTTTCTTTTTGATATGAAAGTTGTTTCAATCGTATTTCGTATGGTTGCAAAATATTGCTGACTGGTGGTGGATCTTGAGATTGTGAAGGAGTTCGAGGGAAGTGTTTGTTTCTATGGCTAACCGACAAAACTATGCAATAATGTTTTTTTTTTTTTCGTGTTGTTTATGTATGTTTTTTTAGTGCTTTATAAACTGTTACATGTTGATTCGACGTGTCTTTCCTGTTATTTGAAAAAAAGAATGTACTGTATATCATATAGGGTGCAAAACAGGTATTTGAGACTTTTCAGGTATCGTACGACTTCGATTGCACATTCGTTCTTTATGTTAGGGTGGAGGCTTTAGGTAGTTAGGGTAGAGGCTTTTAAAACGAAATGTTGGTTGCTTTACTCTCAGAGTCCTTGTTGTTCATTTTAATCATTTAACAATATAGTATAAGTTTACTATATAAAAGTTGACCACATGTGTAATATACATCTATGTATATAATGCAAGGGTATTCACAGTAGAAAATATGTGCGTATGCATGAATACCTTCAACTTTTATACAGGAAACTTATATTATATTGTTAAATGATTAAAATAATAATAATAATAATAATAATAATAATAATAATATTGACACAAACTCGCATTTGTCAAACACAAAGAAAGCAACAGCAAATACTAATTGACCGATTTTTTGGTGTTCTTAATAGCTTGGACCCAAATCTCGTGATTTGGTTATGGTTTTTGCATTGTATTTGTAATGTACGAAAAATGTCACTCAACACAGATCGCTCGACATTTATTTAAATAAAGTATTTTAGAATAGTGGATAACCCCAGGCCACCCACACCACCACACCCCAACCCAAACTTGAAAAGAAAAAAATATTGAACATTTTGTGTAGGCTTGTTTTTAGAATTAAATATTGTACTGAACGGGAAAAATGAATGTAAATTGCAATATGCTATAAAATGTACCAGGAAGTTATACATTTTATTTCAAGCGCTATTTCCTGTTTGCTTTTTTTTTTCATTTTAATATCTTAAGATAACATTATCAGTATATCCATATATTTGTATCATAATAAAACACGAATTCAGCAGGTTATACCAGGTAAGAGCTTACTCATTTTTTTTTCTTTTGCTTTTCTACCCTGAACTAAGTTACAACGTCATATAAAATAAATGTTTTTTTTTAATATTATATTTGATTTTTTAATGACTTATTACCTATTGTATATTAGGTGCAGAACAACCTTTTCTTATTTTATTCTTTGTTGGGCCTACATATTTGTTTGGATGAGCAATAAAAAATTCTTAGTCAAAGATAACCAAAGCTATAAGAATGTTTGTTTTAAAATTAAACTTCTCAGTCTAAATTGTTCTTCTTCGAGCTAGATCGGTTTTGCAAATACACCTCCCTACCATGATAGCTCTGTTTGATATCAACTCAATGAGTAATTGTTTCATGCTTTTATGGTATTCTTTAATAGCTTTCACAAAGTCTTTCTAGTTCTGCTTTGAGGTCATCCGAAGCCCCGTTATCGTTTTACATTAATGCTGCTTCTCAACACTTCCGTTTTTAAGTTTAAATGTTATTGATACATTAATTTGAACTCTAAACCCAAAGAACTTCCGAATTATTATTTTTATTTTTTGGGGGTGTGATCATGAGGATACATGTATAAAGGGGATATGAATTTAGGCAAATGTTATGGCTAAGACGAAAAGGTTACACCCAGTTTTATTCATTGAAGAATGATAAAATGTCATGTAGGTGTTCTCTATATGAATTTAAGGAAATTGTACATACTGATTTTTGTATACATGCAGTTTTCGAAATAACGCATATTCTTTACATTTTCGATACAATATATCGTAAAAGATTGCCTATCAAGACTCTATTTGGTGACATAAATGTCGCCCTTTCAAATAAAATTAAAGTGTTAATAAATGACTAAGTAATGATATTTTAGACACTTTTGATCGATAAACAAATGGATATGTATGAAATACATACTAAACTCAATTCGTTTAAATACGTTATTAAAATCTGGTACTAGATGAAAAAAAACACTAAATCTACAAAACGAATATGTTCTGTAAAATTAGATCGGTTTATTCTGGTAATTCTATAGTTTACCGAACGATCGTATTAATCGCTTTCATGAAAACACTGAACATGACTTGAGTAAAACAAACTAAGTTTGCCCTGAATCACTGAATTACACTGAAAAATATTTTTGTTCAGTAAAGTCAGTGTGTGTTCGATTCAGTTCAGCCAGTAAATTGTTTGCTTCTTAATGATGATTATATATGAAAATAAAAACAATACATTAGAAGTTGATTTCAAATTTGATAAATGTAATACCTAGTTTGCATCGCGTATTTTCCAAACACTATTTATGAACTACTGTGAAAGTTTTTATAATTCGTGGATTCTTAAATGCATGGTTTGTCACTTCCAACAGTCAAAATAACGGAAAATGTGTATTTTTTTCAGGAATTGTATTTCCTTGTTTGAGTTAACTACGAAATACACAAGAATTTGTACCCCAAGAAAATAAGTACTTTACAGCATTTGTAAAGCAAAGGACATAAAATAAAATGCACGTATGATAGGCACTTATCAAATATTTAACATAAATGACTTTGTACAATATTTCACGAGTGAAACACATTATTGATTCTTGTTTAAACACATTGATATCATTACAATTTATACATAAATTTAAGTACATTATTCTTGGACATAACACTGTAATCTTGTTTATTTTGTAAGTACTGTGAAACCTTTCAAAACCAAATCATTTTCAAACAGGAAATCGGTGTAAATTATGCACGTTTTGAAGTCTTTTGAACCTGGATGAACCGATCACCCGCCTTAATCGACTGAATCTACAGTCCGAAAAAAGGGTTTACTTTAGAGAGATTTCACTGTGTATTGCAATCTCACAAGTTCATTTGAAAAACATTTTGTTTTACAATTACTCTCAGTCCTATCATATGGGCAAACATAACAACCACTCAACGATTTGCTCAATAACTGTAAATGTATTAATCTCCGCAGTTGCTAATTTTCGCGGATTGTGTCAAGTGAACATTTTCGCGGTATTAATTTTCGGGTTTTAAAAAATGAAAAGCATTATTTTATGTTTCGCGAGTACTATTTTTCTTGTTTGTCTATCAACCGCAAAAATAGTGAAAATTAGTACGTTTACAGTGGTTAAAACCATCTAATCGGAAACTTTTTGAAGCGTAAAATTTCGAAAATCAGTATCTACGAATATTTCGAAATAACGAAATAACTTTATTTTTTATTGTTGCTTCCTTTCCTCTAATAGAAAAATAATATACGTAATGAGCTTAATCGGAATACTTTTAATTGTTGATCATAGATAAGTGTTTATAAAAAAAAAATATTTGATTTACAAAATGTTTATTCCGCCAAAGGCGACAGGAATGTACTTTTTAGTAATAAGTAAGATTTTAAACTATGGTTTTGGGAATTTAATTGTCTAATGATCAGAAAACCAATTATTGTCATCATACAGTGCAGTGTTTTTTATTTCTATTTTTTCACTAACCAAAAGAACTTGAGTTAAAGGATAATACAGACACTGTGAAGTCGGCCTCATATCCTGACCTACACTTAGAGATCGATGGTAAAGAAAAACTATTGACAAAACTTTACGACAAACGGGATGACTTTTCATTCAATATTGTCAATTTTCCTTTCATCTGTGGCAACATGGAGTATGGAGTTTTCATATCACAACTCTTACGTTTTGCTGGAGCTTACCGTCACTACGCAGAATTTTTGTATCGTGCTAGACTTCTTACATTTTGGCTTCTGGAACAGGGGTATGTTGCTACAATCACAACAACGAACATAAAGTAACTAAGATAATACATAACCGCAAGAAACCATATGTAACATGTATGTTGTGAATATTGTTTTCCAAGTCGATAAACTTAAATATACCGAGTGAAGTGTCTTTTTTATATATCAAATGGCTACAACATGCTCTCCAAAAAGTCATTAGACTTATATTTGTGTTGCTAAGTCTCCGTAAAAGGATGTATGTACTGCATCTATAGGTAAGGAATTAGAGTAAGGTGTAGGAATTTGTTTCGGTTCAGGTTTTTGCCTATGGTTAGTGTTCGGAATAGAGCTAGAGAGTTGGCGTCAGGGTCAATTGAATTAGAGCTAGGGTTATGGTTAGAGTTTTGGTCTAGTAACAAGAAAATTGTTAGACCTAAACATTAGATTTAGGGTCAGGTCTATGGTTAGGATTGTGTCCCTTACCCTAGGCCTACCTCCTTAAGGTCTATGGTTAGGATTGTGTCCCTAACCCTAGGCCTACCTCCTTAAGGTCTATGGTTAGGATTGTGTCCCTTACCCTAGGCCTACCTCCTTAAGTACATGTAGCACATCACTAGATACTATAAAACTAATTTTCCCATCACCTAAATTCACAATCCCCTTCCCCATACACTATCTCCTTCTCCTAGTATACCACGGTTTTACCCTATAAGTACGGCATGGTATCAACGTTAAATATCACTTCTTGTGTTTAATTATTAGCATTTTTCAGGTTTAACAGTATCTGTAGCAATCTTGGCACGATGGTTATGTATCTCAAGTATATCGTTTTGATTCTGACGATTTTTGAAGTTATGGAGACAAGATATCTAAAAGGTTATATAAATATTTCCTTACCGTTTCTAAATGAAACGTTGTAGAAACTTGAAGATAAACTTCATTTTTATTGTGATGTAAACATTGTTCCAAATTTTAATATAGCTGATACTCTCGCCTGTCTGGGTAGTTTATTACAGTTGAGTGAGGGGGCAATATCTTTCGCTGGATCGGATTTGTTAAAACATTATAAAATTTTATAATCTATTTCTAATCATGTAGTAACAATTATGATTTGACGTTCCAGGATCTAATATTTGTGATTTTAAACATTTATATTTACAAAAAAAATATATTATTTTTTTTTTACAGCTAGAAAGTGTAAAGAAGAAGGTAAATTATATCCTACATGTTCTTCTGTTTCATAATCTCAAATGCCGATTCATTATATACTTTGTATAAAACTTGTTTCATTGTCTCAATAATGTAAAAATAAAACAAAAACAAAACAGGCAAAAAACAAAACAAAACAAAAAAAAAACAAACGGAAAACAAAATCTCCTGCAGTTTATTGACGGAGTTTTCATGATTCGGTTATTAATTAATGTTCCACATTGTAAAAAAGATTTTGATGACACCACACTGAATGCATAGACTAAACCTTAATTGTGTTTTGTACACGATGAACTGTATTTCGTTTCAGACTTGGGTCATATACTACAGTATTTCTTTAGTTATAATTAGATATGTTCTCTATGAATTTTTAATTTACGAAACGTAATTCTGTCACTTACAATAGTGTAGATCTTATTATTACTACAAGACCAAACGAGACTCTCAGTTCTACATCAAAATCGATTGTTACGACAACTCCAAACGCGGTGTTTAGTTTTGCATCACACTCTACTGTTACAGTTACTAGAACTCCAAACCAGGCTTCTAGTTCTGCTTCAACCTCTACTCTTACGACAACTCCAAAAGAGGCTTCTAGTTCTGTCTCAATATCTACGGTTACGACAACTCCAAAAGAGACTTCGAATTCAACCGCATCTCTATGTTTTGGTAATGCAGATTTTCGTAAGTAAATATATGGATATAAATATAGATACCTTGCAAAATAAAACGCGTATGACTAATAAATGACAAAAATTAGGAAAACAATGTAATACACTCATTGTGTTAGGATAAGAGTACCATCAGTTTTCTTGGTCATTTTTTTTCACTCTTCGAGTTCAGACCGTTGCTTTTAAAGTGTAACATTCTATCTTGCCGACTTTGTGTTTGCCTTCATCTCGAAATCTACCTCTGTGATTTGTTTCGTTGAAAACATTTTTGTAGTTAAACAATCAATCCCTCGTTGATATATTAATGCTGATATATAAGCATCAGTTTTGATTGTATTTTCGTTTTAGATGACCCTAATAACATCACGATAACAACAACGAACGGATCGGTCTATTATATCACTGGAACTGACATGACATATCAGTGTGCAAGTGTACGTTAGAATTTCCGATAAACCAAATCATTCATTTTAGACTGTGTGTTTAATTAGGGTGGAGGGATTGAACCGTTTGTATGCCGTATAACCGATAATTCAAGGATTTTTTATTTTCATTAATTTTGCAATACTATGGTTTTTTGTTTTTGTTTTTTGTTTTGATTTGTTTGTTTATTTGTTTTTGTTTTTTTGTTTTTGTTTGTTTGTTTGTTTGTTTTTTTTGTAAAAATAACCTCAGCACACTTTAAGCGAGAAAAAAAAAGTTATGTAATTTTGTTTGCTCTTTAACAGTGATAACTAACTGGATTACATGTTTCAATATCATATTGCGCTTTGCAAAACATAATGCATCACATATTTTGATCAATTTTGAAATATTCAAATGACGAAATTCAAAAATAATTCACTCAAAGCATTAAATAATTACTTCATCATCAAATGATTTTAGGAGGCTTGTTCTCAAGTAGGGGGACATCTTGCAGCCATGACATCAACTGCAGAAAAAAAAATTGGTAGTTCAAGAAGCAATAAACAAATGCTAATATGGGGTAAGTGTGCACTGTCTCGGTCTCCTTGGAACTTCCTATATACAGTCAAAGATAAACTGATGTCCGTAGAATAAAATATTTTGTATAAATAACGGTAACTTACCGAATGTTCCTAATGTACAAAATTTCGATAATTCACAGTATAATTTCACTCTTTCACTTTCTCCCGCCAAATGACACAACAAGAATATCAATCCGCCGTTCAAAAAATTTAAAATATATTTTGAAAAAGTCAACGAATAAGAAAGAAAATCTACAAAAAGGATACTTAATTGATTATCGTGAATGACAAAAATATGATCAACTGTGCCAAGAACGCATCAATATTTCACTCCTGCGCGGAACAAATTCAGCACACTCGTTAAATCTGGGCATTCTTCGGTACTCGTGATAATACTTTGATTATTCACTCTTTCCAATTATTTGTCCTATTAGTAACCTTTGATAAGAAGTTCCACATTTTCTACAAATGAGTTGTACATCATTTGCTTAAAATATTTTAGGCTTATTGAAATTGAAAAAAAAGTGGTGAAATTAAAAAAAAAAGAATACTTTCAGTGAGTTTTAGAACAATGAACAAGACCTGACAAAACAACAAAAACATAAAAGATATTAAAGTAACGCATTTGTACAGAACATGACATAATAATTAAAAGAATACTGAAATACTGAAAACATATAACCTAACCAAGTATGTGGTTCACCGACCCAACCAAGAAAGGACACTGGTCTTTCCATACTACATCCATGTCCAATTGCATCAAATATGATGGAAATGGAATATTGATAAATAACTGCGAATGGGAAATGCGATAGGAAAGGTATTTGATGCGGGGACATATGGGAAAAATAACGGATATTACAGAATGATAATATTAGTACACGAAATAAAATTTCGTATGGAAAATTGACATAAAGACAATGTACAAAGGGACAAGTAGGGTGGTATAAACCACAATTCAAGAGCTGTAATATTTTGTCATATTTGCATGATTTCAGCTGTGTGGATCGGACTAAACAAGGTTAATGGTACATACCAGTGGGTCACAGGTGAAGACTTTGATTTTGAAGACACTGACGTCAAGGACACAGTTACAGACATGTGTGGAGCAATGCAATACATATATGAGTGGCTTGGAGTAGACGAGTGTGACAACAACGACTTTCAGTTAAGAGGACTGTGTGAATTAAAGGCATAAAAACACCAACCCAACAAAAAACCAGTGCACTCAATACTGAATCGATGGCTTCATTCAATATCAATAAATGATACTTCATAAACTTTACCATAATATCGATTAAGATAGGAGTCGTTTAAATACGTAAGAAATACATTAGTCAGTAATAATAAAATGCCCTCCCCCACAAAAAAAAATAAATAAAATACAAACACACACACGCACAAAACAAAACAAAACAAAACAAAACAATTATAACAAAAACTATAGTACTTGGAGCGAATCTCTAATGGGGCAATCATGGGTCCTTTCAGCATGTAGAAATACTACACCACACTATTTAAACACTATACAAACACCGGTGTTATTCCCTCTAAATATCATATCAAACTGATTGTCATTATTGCCAAAACAATTAATTTGAATAAACAACATATTCATACCTCTGAATTTGTCAAAAAGTTTATTCACGTGTTATTCTAAGGAGAACATTACAAAGTCTATAACTTAATTCATATATTAAAGACAATATAAAAACAAAATCTAAGTTTGTGTGCACAAAAAAAGTATCCCAGAACACATTAGATAAATATTGTCTAAACGGCACCAATGGCTTCCCTGTATTTATTTTGAAAGTGGGTTTGTCATCGGTTAAGATTGCCGGTTCAAAATCTGCGGTCATCATTTCAACTGATTTTATTGATCAAATAGGAGTGGTGACATAACTACCGAAGGGCAGGATATTTTAAAAAGACTTCTTCTTTTCTCTCGCAGTAACTCTGATGCTGATGGTTTTTCATTTTTTAATTTATTTTGTAATTCAAGATATATATTTTTCTTTTGTCATTCGAAGTTCCTTTGTATACTCAGCAAAATAGAAGCACTTTGATATGTCTACCCGGGCTTGACTTTTGATGAGCAACGCGGCGGGTGTTTCTAGAAAAGCAGAGGACGCTTACCCTACCGGTGCACCTGGTCCATGCTCCCAGTTTTTAGTGGAGTCCGAGTTGCTCATTTACTTTTGTTACTTTGTATGTATAATTTTAGTTACTTTATGTTCTTTGTTGTGTATGTCTGTTTTCCATGTCTGGTCTTTGTCCTTGGATTACATTCTTTTGATTACCGCTATAACCTTGGTTCCTTTGATTACTCTTAATCAATTCAGTTGCCTACTTCAGAGCTGGGTCAGTAAGATTTCTTTTGATAAAACATTTCAAATTAAATTATGTCACGGATGAGACAGTATGGCTAAATAATAACCTAGCCTGTTTTAAAACTCCTAAATTCTATATGAGATCTCAAACCTTCCTCTTTCAATATATACACTCCTTGAAATGTTCACGTTTCTTTTTTTTAGCGTTCGTGCATCGTTTTTCATGCAGAAACAGATCGTTTTGCATTCGTTTAAACGCACAATAAACGCATGATATAAGCGTTTGTTTAAACGCACGCTAGGAGCCTTCGGTTATTTTTTGTACTTTGATTATTTCCTTGCTTCAACTAGCTGTTATTTTCATATTTTTTGCTGTTATTAGTTTATAAATCTTCAGGGTTATGTTGCTATAAGATTGAAGTCATCACTTCACAAGTTTTGTGATCGTCATCATGAACTCGTGGATCGTTATGGTGTATCCATCTGCACCATGAAAACTGATTTATTCAACGGGTGGTAGTTTTACTTTCCTCGTTTGTGTACCCCGGACTTTTTTATGAGCAACTCGACGGGTGTTTCTAAAGGACGTTTACCCTACCGGTGCACCTGGTCCATGCTCCCAGTTTTCAGTGGAGTCCAAGTCGCTCATTTGCTTTTGTTATTTTGCATTTATGATTTTAGTTACTTTATGTTCGTTGTTGTCTGTTTTCCATGTCTGGTCTTTGTTCTTGGATTACATTCTTTTGATTACCGCAATAACCTTGGTTCCCTTTATAACTCTTCATTGAATCGGTTTTCTATCTTTTTTTTTCTTTCATCGTTATTTGTTAATATTATAATTTGTGATCGTTCCTCTATCGTGTGTTTAAACGCACGCTATGAGCGTTCACCTATCGTGCGTTGAAAAGCACTTGAACGCTCACCTTAATTTTGTAACGTTTTATTTATATCTAATGTGTATGTTGTTCCTTTTAAACTTCCAAACGTTCATTTATTCATTATTATTCTTATTTACGTTTAATTCGATCCACTTCACAACATATATTGTTTTAACAATAACATTACCGAGCTGATAAACTCTTGGCAATAGTCCGTATAACACATGGTAACCCGGAAACCACCGCATATGTAAATATCTGTTAACATTTTATATACAAAAACATATTTTGACGTGGTTAAATAAGTTATATTTAACCATATGAATGTTTTAAGAGGAAGTTGCAAAAATATATGACATCTGAGACGATTTGAATTTTATTATAAATTTCCCTTTTATGTGCGGTTATATACCGGCATCTGGTGCATATGACATTTCTCAGTAACTGAGCTAAACGTTACCGTCTAGAGGTTAGGGATCTGTTCTATTGCTTCAATATGTTAGTCTTTGGCAATTTCATACCAGATACAATATGTTAACAATATTTCTTTGTGATGTAAATATGAGGAACTCAGTTTTATTATTAATTTTTCCACATATTACTGATCATCCACAAAACAATGTCGACGAGAAGGTGTTCAGTACGATGCAGAGCATCCTTTTGAGAAGATAGGTAAAGATATGGAAATAATAGTTCAAACCATGATTCTCCAATATTGTCCCAAATTGTAGTGTACATTGTGATTGTGGGTCCAAGAAAAGATCCTAGTGGACCCCTATACTTTATATGAACTGGTTGTGATAGTTTACCATCTATGGGAACAGTTTGATAACGATCAATAAGATATGTTTTTATCCATTACAATGTATATTATTTTGGACTTTCATTAAGGCAGTTTTGGTTGAATGAAATTTTCGGTATGCGGACTGGAGTTTGTTAAACGATAAGAAGCTTTCAAAGCCAGAATCTGCTACCTTTTCAAGCATTTTTCTCATATACGTCAAATTTAAGACTGGTTTATATTTGTTTTAAACATTTGCATTTAAACCGGGCTTTTTTAATCAGTGGTCTGATAAGGAAACCTTTAAATGATTTTGGTACTTATTCTTTCTTGAAATTTAAGATTCATTTATAATATATGTAAGCGATGGTAGCACTTTAAGACATTCTTTCAGCAGCCATGTTGGTAGTGCATCAATTTTACAATATTTACTTTGAGAATTTAAGTAAGTTTTTTATCACTTCATATTTCATACTATGTGGCCAAAATTAATTCACTGAGTTCACCTATTTGGGTGTTTCGAAATTCATCTGTAGTAACTGTATTTGATTGTGTATTTGCCTTTCAACTTATTTTAGTTCTAATATCATCGATTTTATTGATGAAGAATGCACTGAAATCTTGAGCTAGATCATCTACAGAGGAAGAAGTTGGAAAGACGACTCCTTCATTTCTAACGATGAGATTCTTTGTCACTTCGTACAAGGTCTTTTGATTACGTCCTTAAGATACTATATTTTCCGAATTAAAGTAAACACGTTTTGTTAAATAGGTTATCAGGAAGTCAAAACAATAACGAAATACTTAAGGACATTAGCTAAACCACCTGATAGTTGATTATGCCCAACTTTGGTTTAGTACTCAGCGAGTATAGAAGATTTATAATCTGGTTCCCTGGTCAATATCATAAGCGACCCTAGGAATGCTAAAACTATAGACTGGTTTCCAAGTGAACTTCATTTGAATGTGTTAATATGTCACAATAAGTTATATAGTTCAAGTGTTTTGTCAGGATATTACCAGTCAGCTTTAGTGATATTACCATCGGTTTGTACATTGTATTAATAATCCTGTACAATTTCTATGGATACGAAATTGCTTTGTTATAAGAAAATAAAATGGTCCCTCTGGAGATTTCTTTATCACGGGAGACATGACTTTCATTTTATGACTTTCATTTTATGTCGTCTGAATATAGCTGAAATATTGCTGCTCGGACGTTAAACCCCAAAAATCAATCAATTCATTTTATTTTGTTGTTTTGTTTTGCTTTTTGTTGTTTTTGTGGTGGTGCAATTGGAGGAGACATGGGCATGTTTTTGAAAATGACGCTTGTAATTTTTTTTTTATATACATTTAAAGTATATCCCATTTTTCGCGCTTTTTCACTGTTGTAATTTATTTTATAAACATATAAATCTTAGATTTAATAAAGAATCTTTCATTGATATTAAAAAGAACAATCGAGCCGAGATTGAAAACATCGTTGTTTATATAAAATCTTGGCTCGATTGTTCTATTTAATATCAATAAATGGTACTTGATGAAACTTAAATCTAATTCACGTCGTGTATACACTTTTATTTGTTATTATTATCTGTTTCATACCAAGCATAAACGTATTGCAATATTCCGCACACATTTGTAAACAGTATAGAAAGTCGAACAGACATGAGCACTATCCTATAATCCCTATTAAAATAGTAGATACTGATAAAGACCACCAACAGTGCAAGCAAGTAAGAGCTCTGAAAGGCCCTGTTAACAAAGTAAAAAAATCTAAGATAACAGAACAATTATAACAATAAAGTAAAAAGTCAAATAACGACAAGAAGACTCATTATTGACCAACATTGACATTAGGGCTATATCAATTATTTCTTATCAAGTATCATGCAAGCGCAGCAGAAAACTAAGAAATAGTGGCCTCAAAATCAAAATCGTCCCCTGTGCTAAAGTGATATGTACTGTTGACCTGACACCTGAAACAATTCAAATAAGAAAAATACTAAAGCTTTTGTATGGTGGTATTATGAGTAAAGCAATATTTTTATATTTTTCTTACGTTCGTAAAATCATTGGAAAAAAGCAGAAGATAGCTGAAAGAGGCGAGAAGAGAAAGGTAAACGGTTGTCCATTGTATTTTTTGAATGATAATTCAGCGTACCAGATCTAGATTTTGTGAATGATTCTTTTTGAAGTGCATATTTAAATTTCGTTTTACATTAACTTGTTTGACCAATTTCTGTAGACCTGTCTGAAATATATTCACATATTAATGTACCCCGTCCCACTATACTTTTACATATATCCAAACGGGTAGTTATAGGTAGTCTCTGAGGATGACTTGATCACTAATTTTCCATATGAAGTTTGTCTTATTATTAGTTTGCGCAAACTGCATAACACATGACTTCTTGCCATTGAATGTAAACCGCCATTTACCTGCATACCCGCATAATCACCACAGATATCAAGCATCGGTAGTAATCAGGACTTGATTTATCTTTGTTACCCCCTTTAAATATTGGCACAATTAGACTTTTCTGCCAGTCACTCAGAATGACATGTTTATTGATAATCAAGTTGAATAAAACCATTAAGCGTTTCACGGTCTTCTGACCATCATCAATGATATGTTCGTTCTGTATTTTGTCACTGCCACAAGCTATTGTTCTCTTAAGATCCTTAATTACGCTTCTTATTTCTTCTTCCAAAGCGGCCCGCCAGGTAGGTAATTATTACAGTTTAAGTTTCGTATAAGTTGAGTTGAGTTCGTGTCATTAGAGGTCTTCCCAAAAGATCCCTTCAATGAACTTTGGTCCCTGTGACCTTTCATTTGCACCCAAGGTCAAAGGTCACAGAGTGCTAGTTTTTTCTCTTACAACAATTACTTTGACACGGCCCTGTTTCGTTATCTTTCAAGATATCGTTACAAGATTTGAGCCATCGATAGACCTTATTTAAAACTTTTAAAGGATAACCCAATGATGAATTTTGTCTTTCATTGTAGAAAAGTTATCTCCCGTTGAACAGCGTCTTGTCAACATATTCCCCCAACCCATTGTTCAGGATATCATTATCATTCCTTCATATCTTTAAAACCACAATAGATAGAATCAATCTGGAAACGGTTTCATTTACGTCAGCAGACGACCTAATTAGTGAACATGAATTTGTATTTTGTTATCAATCATACGGGAGTTATATCCCTTGATATATCATACGAAAGATTTTAACATTTACATTTTGAGAAGTTGTAGAGACATGGGACCTTCACATTCTGCCTCAGCATTTATGTCGTCATACGTCTTTTGTATGTATCATTCATTTTTTTTATTGCCTGGATGTTTCTGAATCCATGTTTGGCTCTTTTTTAGTCTGCGTATGTCTTATGTTGAATTCCTCTTGGTCTACCGTTTTCCTCCCATATTTTGCGCTTTTCACGTTCTTAAATTTGATCAACTTTGACGCCGTTAGTCCGATATGGTTTCGTGCGTGGATTAAAAGAGTTAGTTGGGATAGTGGAATTAGCAGTTTTTATTAAAGTAAATGTGAACTCCTCATAAAAGGTTTGCTCATCAGTTTTTGACGATATTAACAACAAATTGTTAATTTTGTCAGAGACTTGTTTGATAAGCTCGTTACTCATGAAAATATAATCAAGTTTGTTTAAGTGTAAATGAAAAACTTGACACTATCAACTTATCTAAATACATATCGGAAACATGTGTTGTAGAGAGTGTCTATATACAAACGATGTTAACTCCTTTGATTTTATAGTATTTGTAGGCTCAAAGTTTTTGTGTACAAAAGAAGCATTAAAATCAGCTCCTATGATTAAGCTCCCATAGCTGCTTTAATATGTATACAAATCATCAATCAACTGTTGTTTATATTTTTCAATAGAATTGTCTACAGGTAAATATACACCCATGCTTAGTATTTACTAATTCTTTACCTATAACTCTGTCAGAATTCGTGTCAGTAATTTCCCTTACGGACAATTGCAGTGAATTTTTATATAATACTGAGACATCACCTTTACCATGCGTACATTTATAGTCAGTATTTAGCTCATTTGTTTTAGATGCACAGAGATAGCCCCTATCAATGCGACCCATACAAGATATCATATGTGGTTTTAATTTATGTTCTGTAGTTATCGCTGTATCACAACATTTGTTCATGTAAATTTAACAGGCAAACCGTAAAGGACATTATGCCTCGAATATGTAAAGTTCAAATTCATTAGAGACATTATAGAGCCAAAAAAGTTGTAAATAACTAATAAACATAACTTTATGCAAGTATTAATTGTCTGTGATATTAAGTAGCACTCAAGCTAAGAATCATGCAAAATGTGATACATTTGTGGAAAGCCTACATATTTTTATTTTTTTATATTTTGTTTAAAATGCTTTAGTAAATAGAAATTAATATTTGGTTTTTCATATAACCCGTGCTCATAGGAGATAAAAAGTATATAGAATGCACTGTAGATTTCAAAATTAAGGGAGATAATTCGGTATATGTCACTCAAATACAATAGAATCTACTGGATTTTCAATGTTGATTATGTCCTCAGAGCAGATCGGAATGAATAAGTACACATTTCATAATATACAGCCATAAAACAACTTAATTACAAAAATAAAAATATGTAGCCTTTTTGGGGATGTATTACATTTTTTTCAGATTTTGCATGATTCTTACAAAGACAGCTACTTAACACATTTTAAAAATATTTTAATCGTTCTGTTGAGGTTTATTCCACTTCCGATACCATTCGCAGTTACTAAGCCATTTCCTACATTTCACGCCCTGTGGCCCTAAATTGTCTACATTGATAATTTGATCCTACTTTTCTCCGATGTTAAGTTTTGCTGATACTCGATTTGCGTTATACCTGTCAGTGAAAAGTTGTAAATAGAACACTTTCACACCATTCTGTTCTAGAAAGTGCAGTATACCACTACGTGTCGATTTCACGTTTATACCGTATAAGTAAAACCTAGACGATCGCTTTTCTAGGTTTAACTGCTACAAACACATCGTTATTAACTGGGGCAGACTCTTTCTTACACCATCTATGCGGACTGGTATTTTGTTGATTTTACTGAGAGAGTTTTCGGAAGATCGTCATCATCATCCCCTGCATGTACCAGTGGTATTGATTTTCTGCTCGATTTGTCATTGTTGGTTTCATCACCTAATATAGGTATCGCATTTGATGGGTAAAATTTTGATGTTGGGTTGATCAATTTAAATTATTTAATTGTTCGCTCACTTGTTTAATAGGTGTAGCCTTTAGGTAGGGCATGTGACGTTCTAACAAGTAATTTGAGGTCATTAAGGGACTTTTGAATACCAGATTGAATTTTATTCTGTCTGTCTAACTCAATTGAAGCATTTGAAATTCTCAGTTCATGCATTAAGACCAACATCGTCTAATGCTTTAGTGTGTTATGCTGAAAATGTTAGTCTAGAGTTATACTGAACCGCTTTGCGTTCACAATCAATATCATTTGAAGCATACTCTGATTTAAGAGTGGTATATTTGACTATTAAGATTTTATTTTCAGCTTTAAGACCATTATTAATTTTCGCATAATTATGTACTGCTTTCTCGGGAGCTGTAATTGTCTCTAATATCATATGAATAGAAACTAGCGTACTTGCCAATTATGTAATTGTTTGGGTTTCGGTCTGATCTGAAGTCGCCTTGTTTTTTTGTGTTTTTTTTTAGGACACATCCTCAATTTGGGTGTTATCACCATTTAGAAACATGTAAAAATATAACAGTTATGTCCATAAGCAACCACTGCAGAACGGTTGTGGGTAGATGTCCTTTTTAACGATTTACTCGTAGGACATCCGTGGATCAGTTTCGCCCGATCAGCTAGTGTATTCCTTTACCATAAACTTTCCGAACTTTTTGACATATCAACATGTTTGTAATATACAACTATTTAGGAAGTTCCGCAAGTTCATCATCAAGTTTTGCGATGAAATCTTGTTGGGGAATAAGATCACAATCTTGCTAAGCCGGTTGGGAAGAAGCAAACCCATTTGATTCATAGCCAGTATTTACATTTTGAGAACGGGGGGCCCTATCCCTGTCAAAGTTCTTACAATGTCTCATTTCTTGGGTGAAAATGCATTATAGGACTCGTTTAACAAACCATCTTTCAAAATACACTGCTCTATCTGCACAGAATTTTATGTATTGGAACAATTGGGCACAATTTCATCTGAAGACAAAACACGACCGCCAGTGTCGATCTCCATTTTTCGTTTTCTTTTAATAAATAAAAAATGTTGACATATGCTTTTCTAATTCAATGCTTCAAGTACACCTTTTTTTTAAAATATAAATTCAATTATGACAATATTGCAAGTGAATGCCTGTAGAAATATTTCCTTAGTAATTCTATCATCACATATATATTTTCTACCAATGTTGTGCATTTCTAATTATTGGTAAATGAACTTTTATCATTATTTTGATTATTTTTTTTTTATATTTTTTTAATTATGTTTGATATGTTTTGTATAATTCGGTCCATGCTTTTAGGACGCTTACCCTACCGGTGCACATGGTCCATGCTTTTAGGACGCTTACCCTATCGGTGCACATGGTCCATGCTTTTAGTGGAGTCCGAGTTGCTCATTTGGTTTTGTTACTTTGTATGTATGATTTTAGTTACTTTATGTTCCTTGTTGTGTATGTCTGTTACCATGTCTGGTCTTTGTTATTATATTTTCAACTTTGGCTTCGTTATTTAAGATTTTAAACAAAGGGGAGTAACTTTCTATAAATTTGTCATCCGACAGACTGGTTTTCTCTGTTAAATCTGTGCAATGAATAGCAGTAGACTTCAAATTTGAATATTCAATTCATTTGAGCCGCGGTAAGTACTTGGAAACTTTTGAATAACTTCCGTTAAACAAAATGTTTATTGTTTTCCCTTCCCCCAATGAGACCGCCAGCCAGTTTGTCGGGTGTTGATAAAGTGACGTTTTTTTACATCGCTACAATAGTTTATTAAACGTGAAATCTAATATTTATATTGTGGTCCTATTTCATGTATATGTAAGGTTAATGCATACCGATGATATGTTTCAATTCAACACTGCCAAGTTCGACCGGTAAATGATGACTAAAAATGAGTATAAAACTGAGACGGAATCGTGCTGAATTTGTTGTATGAACTGTCAACATGAGATCACAAAATCATGAATCATAATATTGGCATATTCTGTAAATGATATGAAAAGAATACTTTCTTTTTTTATATTTAGCTTCATACTCAAAAAGAAAAGTGCACGTCATGAATTTTTAACTGAAATGTTTTGTCGTCAACTTCAAACATCTCACATCAAAATCACTATTGCGCCGTGATGAGTATAATCAATGAATTATAAACTCAAAACGTATGAAAAATATGTTCATTTTTACAAAATGTAAAATGAGCTTCTTATAACGTTAAGGCTTAGTCACTCAAAATGAATTTTACAACTGGTAAATTTAAGTAGTATCAGCCAGTGAAAAGCTAAAATCGACAAGACAAAGTCGTAAATTTGCTATAGTTTGGAAAACTAAATGTTCTAATTGTGTGACCATGATGCTTTGTAAGCAATATTTAAAGTATAAAACAGATACAAAATGGAAAGTCAAATTACTGTAAATTCTAGCCCAAGTCTTAAGAAGAATTGATTTAAATAGTGAAGTATTACTTGTAAAAAAAATGATGTTGAATTATAACAAACATGAAGACGTTTACATATATTATTCTAAACTGAAATTGTACTCGTCAAATGTTACAACATCAAATAAAATTATTCAATGTCAATGAAGTTTTTTTTTATTGAATTACAGAAATCCATGTAATATTCTCTTATTATCAGTGAACTCGGAGTTTGGGTACATGTATATAAGGTAAAGCTGTAAAAGAGTGTTCGACGAATAACTCCAGCGGCATTATGAGTTGTATTGCTATTTTGTTAAATAGACATTGTGTTGCGACACGCCAATAGTATACGTTGTAAAGTCACTACTTTATGATGTTAAGCAAATCGATCAAGTAGTTCCCACTCTTCGTGATTTTGTTTTTGGCGCGAAATCGACCATCGATCTCATTCCGCACAAGTGTACACCCTGGAAAAAATGGCTAATGAAATAATAAAAGGTGTGCTTGCAGAAATAGGGCAAGCAGCATTTAACAAAAAGTTTGAGAAAGAAAGGGTTGATGAAGCATTTCAGATACTGAATTAGCCAGGCCTGGGCTTTAAACCATGAGGAACAGATTTCATTTTCGGAAGAAAATAAAGGAGCTTTTGAACACAGGGGGTTTCAACAATGAAAATTCTGGCAAAGAAAGGGACAATTTTCCTCAGGGGACTCCAGCTCGCACAAATTCATTCAGCACGACGCGAACCAGCGTCTCCCAAATAAGAAATAGAATTTTCCAGCCATATAATACCAGAGGTAAAAAGCGTGCAATGCAGGCACAGGTAGGTCGGGGACGTACATGGACTGCTAATTTTGTATGTTTAGCAAACACAGATGCTTTATGTGTACCATCTACTCAAGAAAAAGAAATCTTGAACCGCACTGGTTTTGAAGTGAATAAAATTACATTGAATTACGATGACGACGAGGAAACTGCCACCCATAAATTGGCATCAGACACCAAAATAAATGATGATACCGAAGGGTTTCCAAAACTGAAACTTGCAGGTGGATTCGAGCTCTTACGAATATCTCAAAACTGTAGGACATTAGCAGTTCTACATTGAAATTGATCAGTAAAAAAAAGGGATATAATAAGTGCTCAGAGGAAACTATATATAAGGCCTGTGCAAAATAATTTCAGTACTCTACCAGATACTGATGACAACGACAAATGCCTGGTGATAAGAAAAGAGAAATGCCAGTTTTGTGATGTAGAGTTTGAAATACGCGCTCTTCGAACACAAGTAGAAATGTGCACACAAGAAGTAAAGTGCCCTTCTGAAAAAGAAGAAATCACGAACGAAACTATAACCTGTTCCTATATTGTCTAGTGAACAGTCTAATTTTAAGTTATCCAGAGCTCCCTGATCTGGGGTTTCTAGAGGTTATTACAAATTCCCCATCGCTACCAACTCCATTTTTCTCTTCTATTGCTGACGAGCAAATGTCTTCACATGAATCCGCTAATAACGTCAACGTTGTTGTACAAGAATGTATTGACTATTGCACCAATGAAAGCATTAATGATCCTATTGAAATATTAAAGAAACTGCAATTGAAAATTGTCACTGGGAGGCCTTTGGAGGTGCAATCACTATCGGAGGAGTTAAAAGGAGACACAAATTTCATAAGAATCGACCGGGATAATATTATTGCAACAGCCTTCGAATAGATAGAGACTATTGAACATTTGAGAGTAACTTTGGAAGTTGGATTCTATGGAGAGGTACAATGTTTATGAAATTCTTTTTTTTCGTAAAAACTAATGATAAATGAGATGATACTAAGAGTAAGCATTTCCGTTCCTTTTATCAACGTCAGATAAGTTTTAAACTTGTTTTTGTTTTTATTTTGATTTGGAAATAAAGGAAAAGATAAAGGCAAATTCATCATGGATTTAAAAAAATATTATGAAGTCGGTGAATACAAATGCTTATAGAGTCAGTAATTGAATTATTTATGGCCCATGGTATAACAGATCTTAACTTTTCATTTGACAATTGTTTTTTTAACTTTTCTACCATTTAGCACCTTTCATAAGCATATATTTACGTACATACATGTATCTCCAAATCACTGTCACATTTTCTACATTTGTAATTATTATCACTATATCCATCGGTGACTGATATGTGTTTAACACTTTTCCTTTTAAGTACTTTCATTTAAGTTACTTGGAGATTTTTTTCCATATTTGCACATGAATAATCTACGTAATGATCAATTTATCACACAATTTTAATGTTTCCTCTTTTCAGATTGAGGCTCCATATCTTGTGTGGAATTGGTCCAGTATCATGCATGCATGTTATTTCCTTGACAATTACGAAAATCCATAAAATTACCTCAAGTAATAAAGTACATGCAAGCATATGTAACTGTTATCTTTTATAGCTTGCAATAAATGTAGGAGGGCCAAGGAAAGAGTTTTTCAGACTTGTACTACAAGAAATCAAAAAGAAGTATTTTGACTTTGGTTTGAGGGAATTGCTGACTGACGAATATGTCACTGTGGGAAAAATATTTGGTAAGTATATCCTTATAATTGTTTTGTGCTCTGAAATACACGGACATTATATGCAATTGTCCTGTCAAGGTTTGCTTTAGTGGTTGGTTTGAGTTGGGTCTAATTGATAGTATTGTGTATGCCCTTATCGCAGTATTGAAAGGATATATACAACATGTAGTTTAACCCTTTAACAGTTATTTTGCATATTCGTACTGTTTTGATGAAATTTTGTGTTTATCTTAATGTGCATTTATATAGGATTGTTTTCAGTTTTTCACTTTCGACCAAGTTAGGAAAAATAACAAACTTAGGGAAAGTTCACGTTTATGAACCGCAAATGGATTATGGACACTTGTAAATTGTCCTGAAGTTGGTCATGCATGCGTAACTTGGTAAAAAATAAATTTAACACATTTACTGTGAAGAATGGCTCATCTTTTGGATGTAACAAACAAATTGGCTGCTTCTTAAGCCACTGTAATATACATGTACATTGCTCCTTTTGCACATTGATGGCTAAGGTAAAATTAGGACAATGCTTGTCTTGTAGACACAACTGTATTGTTTGAATCGGTATGTTGTATGTTTCTAATTTGAGTTTTAATAGCGTTAATTTTTATGTAAACTTAGTAGTTAAATGTATAAATTTTATAAAACATTGACTTCTAACCAGGTGTCTAATTTGTGATATGTACGAAGTCAAGAAACAAAATAGTTCTCCACAGATGGCCAGAATGGTTTACACGTAACCTATGGCAAATCATAGCATGTCAAACTGATGCAACTGATCCACATTCTAAAAATTATATGTATATATATATAAGGTCTGAAAAATGATAGATGTCACAGCGGTACGAGTTCGCGTCCCGCGGAGGGAACGACCAAAAATTTGCTTCGCAAATTTGACAGTTCTAACATCGTTGGGAATTTTTCAGACCACACTCGCTATTTGAATGTGACATTATTTTGAATTTAAAATCTGAGTAAAATGATTCTACTAGACAGGGTAGTCAAAAGGGCTTGGTTGAGGGTATGACTAGTTAGATAACTAACGGCGAGAGAAAAACAGAATGAACTAACTCCATTGACCTTAGTAGGATGGGAACAACTTTTGGGGTGGAAAGGGTATTTCACGTTATTGTTTAATATCAAAAGTGATGGTAATGAATTTTTGTTCATTGTACATTACATAGGTATGAACATAAAGTTTGATGTTTGCATTTTATTTTAGCTCTAGGTATTCTCCAAATGGAAAAATTCAACAGTTTTTGGATGCTAAATATATTGAGAAGTTAGTTTCTTTTGAAAATACCTCTTCCAGCTGTTTGGTGAATTTATGGAAAGGGATGGATAGTCTTGGAATTTTTAAGGTAGGCATCATCAATAAATAAAAATCTCCAACCTGTTAACAAGTTTTAAAACCTCTCCTCTAACTGCATTACTAGACCAAATAGAACTAAACTTGGTATGAATGTTCCTTAGGGTGTTCTGCATAGAACTGATGAGAAGATATTTGATCCTTCAAAAAGCCGCTGTTCCTTTAAATTGAAGGTTGTTTAAGAGTCGGTTGAGCAATTCAGGCTCTTTAGGGTCTTCCCAGTTATTATTCAGATCTCAGTGTGTTCCTTTTTTAAAACTCTGTTTTTTTAAGCTTTTTTTACGGTGTTTTCTTATCTTTAGCAGTTTTGGAGTTAAAAGGGTTCGAAATTGGGCCATGTCGAAAAAAACTGTTAATTTTAAGTCCGATATTGATTTTTTTTTCCTTATTGGACTCCTTGTGAAAATGTCCGCCTGCATTATTCGGTCAGATTTCAGATATCTTCGGTTTTCCAGTTCCAAGAGGCCACACTCCAAAAATCAACTTTTAGTTCTTGTTCCGATTTCGATCTTTCCAAAGCAGTTGATGTAGTTTTGCTTTTTACCTTTTGACCTTAAAAACACTCTTCCATGGAAACGCAAGTCATCTAAGCGCAATTATATTTCCCAGTTGGCCAAATACTGATAATTTAGTGGCGTTCGAAAAAAAAACTGTACCGGAAATTGATATTTCGTGTCATGTGTTATTTTCTGAATGAAATGTAGAAAATTATACGTGAAAATAACAAATTTTACTGCGTCGGCTATATTTTTTAATTCGATTTCCTAGGCCTAAGTATGTCACAAACTAATATTAAGTCCGGGATTGCCTCAAGTGAAGAGAATATTATATGCTGTGGTTGAAGCATGATGGGCCCCGCTAAGTTCTTTTAAATCATTCAATATTTAGTTTGGCAAAGATGGCTATGCAATAAATCCATTATGCATTATATTCTAGTGGATACTCTACAACATCCTAACAATTATGACTAAATACGTAAATTTGTAGATTTACTTACATTGTACCAAAACAATGCAAAGAGATGTCACACTCTGTTCACCTGCATCGGTTCCTTGGTAATGTTAAAATAGATGCACAATTTGTTATGAAATAATAGTTAACTGTGCACAGCCAATAAAACAAAATATCTTCGCTGCAACTACTTTACAGGAAAGTTTACCCTCCTCACAGTTCTACGGGAATGACAAAATTGTTTTACATGTAACTAACAGTGTTTTTTTTTTACTTGTGCAGCTGGAAGAAGGGGTACTTAGTCGTACTGCTACAGATGAAGAGCCATTACAAGGATTCAAAATTCTACCTTCTTTAACATTTGTTGAGTGTGCTGAGTCCTTCCTTCCTGTTGCAAACACATGCATTAGCAGGATGACATTACCAAGCCCATCATCTTTAACCAGCCTACCAGAGGACGCCGCACTTTTTGAAACTTATGATTTGGCTTTTTCAAACACATACTATGGACACAAGTGATACAGCAGTTTAGAAAGACATAATGTGATTGATTGAGAGCTATTTTCAACCTAATTCAATTCCAAAATTGAGCCTAATATGCACTGTATCTGACAAGATTTTTTTCATTTGATAACTTTTGTACTTTTGAAGAATAGAGTTCATTCCTAAATAAATGGTCTTACTGTTTATACGACCGAAAGAAATTTTCCGTCAAATAAAGATATGTAATGGTGCTGTTGTCTCATGTAGTTGCTTTGTTTTGTTCCATATCTCCAATATTTGTCAGTGGATCTGAAGAAAGTTTAACAAGGTTCCATAACCCAAAAGAAAGGTGCTATTGATTTTGGGGGTTATGATCCCAATCATTTTGGATACTATATTTTGGACCAAGAAATTCGAAAAAAAAAGAACTTTTATAACCAAATTATCAATAATTGAAAAAAGCAGCCACCATTGCTCTTTATAGACCTTAGCGGTCAAATTACCTATATCTACTTTCTACACATATCTCAAAAACTAGAAGAGATACTGGAAAATAAATTTGACTTCTTTAGCTTGAGGATCGCCGTAAAGGTATCTCATTTTAGGGAACCATCTCAGTGGTCTCTGGGCAGTCTGATTAACTGTATTGATGGAGGGTTTGTATTCGATACTCGGCCGAGTCACACCTAAGACTTTAAAATTGGCAGTCACTGCTTTTCCTCTAAGTATACGGTATTTAAGGAGATACGTGAAGACAGGATAAGAATGTGACCGAGTACAGTAGCATGCGTCCCTGCATACTGTTCCTTCTATTAGCTAGCACAATAGCAATCCGGCCTAGCATGTCGAACTAGGTCAAAGCAGGGACTGTTCGCTGGGTTAATCGTGTTCATGAAATTTCTACCATAGGATGTCAAAAATACTAAACAATCAAGTTTAAGGGCGACTACTTATTGCCCTTACATGGCAAAAATGTTGTGTTTTGTGGTTTTGCTTATAAATTGATAAGCGCAACATATATCTAATAAGAACTTCCAATTGTTGAAACCTGTTATAGCTCTCATACAAAACCTCAGTTTTGTACCACAATGTGCCAATCAACCAAGTAAGCAATGTTGAGGTTGATTTTGATGGTTATTTAACTTGAACAATTGATAAATAATGGACCGGAAACAATATTTTATTTTGAAGTTTTTATTAAATGATAAAAAATTCCATTTTTTTTTCGGGCAGGTTAGATATCTCATAAATTACGGTTTTCCAGTATAGGGATCAAAGTCAAAGGCCTTTGATGTGCACCCTTAAAATCAAAACTTCTTTCACCTTTAATTGAATTGTGTTGGTATTTTATTCGATGATTAAATATGTTGTGGTCGGCAAAATCTTTATAAGATAATAACATTTTGTCCATTAATTCAAATGAACAAGTTTCAGTAGCCCTAGCCAGACTTTGTCGTCGAGTACTCAGTAGCTCAAACGAGTTTTCAGGGAAACATTATTATACTAGCATTACTTTCTTTTTGTACATTGTAAAACAATTAAATTTTTTATTTAATGTCTTCATTAATAAATCGAATTTTATATGGTCCAAATGAAATTTAAAATGTTCACAGCAATTCATTTTTAATTCGCTAATATTGTTAGCGACTTTTTGCAGTCGTACTTTCAGTACTTTATATTCGTATATGATTTGCATAATTATATATTACTACACCACGTTATGCTGCAGTTCGGTGCCGTCTTTACAGTCATAGCGTCATTGTTATAGCTTCATGCAAGATAAAATGTACCTCCTAAATTCCATACACGTGTGTTCTACGTGTGTTTCTTGCATGTATGAGAACGGAAAGTTCACCTGAAATTCAGGCAGATGGGATTGATAATACACATTAGCAGGGCCCTGATATCTATAAATATTCATTGTCAGTTGTTCAATCTGGTTCCATGGTCAATATCATAAACGACCCAAAGATCGCTAAAATGAACCTCTTAAAAATATCATGCACATGTCTTTGTGTGTGTATTTTTTTATTGTATGAGAACGGGATGTTAACATCCAAAGTCGAAATGATCGGTCAGCATTGAATTTATCTAATATAATCCAGTTTTCGATTCAAACACAAGGGTGCGTTACAATTTACTATATAGGTCATATACATTATCAGGGCCCCGATATCTATGTATAGCATTTTCAGATGTTTAATCGGGTTATCAGTTGTTTTTATTGAAAACATTCGGGTCATCACGGTTATGAAAGAGTAATCATAACAAGGGAACCTCGATTCTAGAGGAAGCCACCCGGTTCATCGACCTGTATTTCGTATATGTATTTTTTTATAATCCGTCTGCCAGTGGCAATGGCAGAAAAATATCAATAAAATGCACGATTATTTTTTTTCTTTTTTTATATAAAGAACTCATCACTTTCGTCCATAAACTTCACCACAAATACTAGAAGCTAAATATAACAAAATATTACCCTTCAATAAATGCTTAGTTAAAGTCAAATTACATGGTGATTTTTTTACCCTTTTTTGTGACCCTTTTATAATAAACGGCCCGTGCAGGTCCGGGTGTCAAAAGAATAGGCCTGCAGCAACGCTAAGCTTATCGTAAAAGGCGACTAAATAGTGCTCAGGAACCTAGCCGGGGGCTAGACGCTCTGCCCACAGAGCAACTGGAATGTGTGCCCCAGGTGGATGAATGGGGTAACCCTGGCGTGTTACATGCTGGGGTTGTCAGGCCATAATACGGAAATCCTGAGCGCAAACTATAGTGGTGCACCGTGTTGGGAAAGATGTCCTGTTCATCGCACGTTAAAGAACCCTGCTGTGGTATTTGATAGGTATAGGAACCTTTGCGCCCCGCCACAGGAGGCTAAATTGCCCGACCTTACCCATCCCCCTTTTTCTAGTGGCAGCCAAAATTTGTTTACCCTATTATCATTGTGTCCCATCCTTTTTTTTTCATTTCATGTTCATTTTATCATCCATTTCATGTTCATCGTCTGAATATAGCTGAAATATTGCTGCTCGGACGTTAAACCCCAACAGACAAACAAACAAACATTTATAATAAACTACTCAAGTCAAACTTACAGCACAATGACATCCACTTTGGGTAAAACTATTACTAGACAATGTATTATAGAGTTTAAACCCAGTGTTCAGTACCATTTGATAAAGATTGTCAGTACAGATTAATAAAGATTTGTCAGTACTGTGGTTGTTCTATCAACTGATCTGTCTAATAAATACCTACAGTGTTCACTAATAACTATTTGAAATGGTCGAAAAACAGGTCGTTCATTGTCACCTACGTCGCCTTCAACAAAACCCCCCATACCATAGTCATGTAGAACATCTTCGTTGGTCAGTCCTACAGGGGCTTGGAGTTGACTTGATGTCCATAATGCCAAAGGAGACGACTTCATCGTGCGAATTTGGTGCCCGACCCAAGTTTTTTGCCCAAAACGATAAACGCCTGTTAATTTCATCAAGGTACACATAATGAAGATCTGATAAATGTGTATCATTTAAAGGATCCAAAATACCTTCATCTCCCGTGAAACAAAACAAA
Source organism: Perna viridis (assembly GCA_037379345.1). Lineage (NCBI taxonomy): Eukaryota > Metazoa > Mollusca > Bivalvia > Mytilida > Mytilidae > Perna > Perna viridis. The sequence continues at coordinate 5,252,503 of CM074525.1, forward strand.
TTATAGAAAAAAGACAAAACTCCTTCATAAACGTCCCTCCACAACCGTTCGATTCTTTGGTTATGTGTTCTCTTACCCGTTATCATTCCCGAAGGTCCCCGATTACGTGTACTCTTACCCGTTATCATTCCCGAAGGTCCCCGGTTACGTGTTCTCTTACCCGTTATCATTCCCGAAGGTCCCCGGTTACGTGTACTCTTACCCGTTATCATTCCCGAAGGTCCCCGTTTAAGGATCATATAGTCAGCTACTCTGACGTGTTCTTTGCCATTGTTTGATCTTGTGCGAAAAGGTAACTCAAATTGATTAACGCCAGCAAGAACGCATTCTATGATTGTGTCAAATGTATTGTTGTCTGTACATTTTAAGAATGTTATCATTCGACTAAAACCATCAATTCCTCCTACTACCACAAAATGCCATTTAATGAGTTTGTGGTTTGTGCCTATATGGCATAGGTGATTAGCCCCACTCACATTGTATATTCTTCATTTCAGTCTATTTTTCCGTCTTTCGAAAACACTCTGATTATCCAACCGATGAATACTATCTCTGAGTCGCCATCGAGGTATTTTTACACCTTTGAGACTTAACATCTATCTTAATATTTTTCACCACAGTTTGGATAAGATGACATAATGTCGTTCATTATGACATCTAATGCATTATCCTGAATATCAGAAAATTCATTTAATATTAATTTCATTCCGATACACCGTACTCTGAGCATTCATATCATATCCGAGGTTATTTTCTCAAATTTCTGTATCAATTGACACATATCAAATTTCTCCAAAACGCGCTCCATGTTGTTCAAACTAAATAATTTGAATTGGGAAAATATATTCGTATAAAGAGAGAATATTAATTTGAATATTACGGACTTTCACGTGAAAAGCCTGAACAAGAAAAAAGTAAAACAGCACATACAACACCCCTTCCCCCTCTCTGTGGTTTAGACGACAGTTCCACTCAAATAAACCGAGGATTGCACCATGGCGACGTACCTTTTTATATATGTCCTGTGCCTCTAGTATTCCTTAAATAACATCACGGCTCATAAGAATAAATCAAAGTACATTTACCAAACATATTAAATCTACGACTTTGTCGAATTTAGCTCTTCACTGACTGACAGCTACTTAAATTTACCAGTTGTATAATTAATTCATTTTGAGTGAATAAACCTTAACGTTATCAGAAGCTAACTTTACGTTTTGTAAAAATGAACATATTTTTTATACGTTTTGAGTTTGTAATCTAATGATTATACTCATCACGGCGCAATGGTGATTTTGATGTGAGATGTTTGAAGTTGACGACAAAACAATTCAGTTAAAAATTCATGTACTTTTCTCTTTGAGTATGAAGCTACATATCCTTCAAAAAGCCGCTGTTCCTTTAAATTGAAGGTTGTTTAAGAGTCGGCTGAGCAATTCAGGCTCTTTAGGGTCTTCCTAGTTATTATTCAGATCTCAGTGTGTTCCTTTTTTAAAACTCTGTTTTTTTTAAGCTTTTTTTACGGTGTTTTCTTATCTTTAGCAGTTTTGGAGTTAAAAGGGTTCGAAATTGGGCCATGTCGAAAAAAACTGTTAATTTTAAGTCCGATATTGATTTTTTTTTCCTTATTGGACTCCTTGTGAAAATGTCCGCCTGCATTATTCGGTCAGATTTCAGATATCTTCGGTTTTCCAGTTCCAAGAGGCCACACTCCAAAAATCAACTTTTAGTTCTTGTTCCGATTTCGATCTTTCCAAAGCAGTTGTTGTAGTTTTGCTTTTTACCTTTTGACCTTAAAAACACTCTTCCATGGAAACGCAAGTCATCTAAGCGCAATTATATTTCCCAATTGGCCAAATACTGATAATTTAGTGGCGTTCGAAAAAAAAACTGTACCGGAAATTGATATTTCGTGTCATGTGTTATTTTCTGAATGAAATGTAGAAAATTATACGTGAAAATAACAAATTTTACTGCGTCGGCTATATTTTTTAATCCGATTTCCTAGGCCTAAGTATGTCACAAACTAATATTAAGTCCGGGATTGCCTCAAGTGAAGAGAATATTATATGCTGCGGTTGAAGCATGATGGGCCCCGCTAAGTTCTTTTAAATCATTCAATATTTAGATATTTAGTTTGGAAAAGATGGCTATGCAATAAATCCATTATGCATTATATTCTAGTGGATACTCTACAACATCCTAACAATTATGACTAAATACGTAAATTTGTAGATTTACTTACATTGTACCAAAACAATGCAAAGAGATGTCACACTCTGTTCACCTGCATCGGTTCCTTGGTAATGTTAAAATAGATGCACAATTTGTTATGAAATAATAGTTAACTGTGCACAGCCAATGAAACAAAATATCTTCGCTGCAACTACTTTACAGGAAAGTTTACCCTCCTCACAGTTCTACGGGAATGACAAAATTGTTTTACATGTAACTAACAGTGTTTTTTTTACTTGTGCAGCTGGAAGAAGGGGTACTTAGTCGTACTGCTACAGATGAAGAGCCATTACAAGGATTCAAAATTCTACCTTCTTTAACATTTGTTGAGTGTGCTGAATCCTTCCTTCCTGTTGCAAACACATGCATTAGCAGGATGACATTACCAAGCCCATCATCTTTAACCAGCCTACCAGAGGACGCCGCACTTTTTGAAACTTATGATTTGGCTTTTTCAAACACATACTATGGACACAAGTGATACAGCAGTTTAGAAAGACATAATGTGATTGATTGAGAGCTATTTTCAACCTAATTCAATTCCAAAATTGAGCCTAATATGCACTGTATCTGACAAGATTTTTTTCATTTGATAACTTTTGTACTTTTGAAGAATAGAGTTCATTCCTAAATAAATGGTCTTACTGTTTATACGACCGAAAGAAATTTTCCGTCAAATAAAGATATGTAATGGTGCTGTTGTCTCATGTAGTTGCTTTGTTTTGTTCCATATCTCCAATATTTGTCAGTGGATCTGAAGAAAGTTTAACAAGGTTCCATAACCCAAAAGAAAGGTGCTATTGATTTTGGGGGTTATGATCCCAATCATTTTGGATACTATATTTTGGACCAAGAAATTCGGAAAAAAAAAGAACTTTTATAACCAAATTATCAATAATTGAAAAAAGCAGCCACCATTGCTCTTTATAGACCATAGCGGTCAAATTACCTATATCTACTTTCTACACATATCTCAAAAACTAGAAGAGATACTGGAAAATAAATTTGACTTCTTTAGCTTGAGGATCGCCGTAAAGGTATCTCATTTTAGGGAACCATCTCAGTGGTCTCTGGGCAGTCTGATTAACTGTATTGATGGAGGGTTTGTATTCGATACTCGGCCGAGTCACACCTAAGACTTTAAAATTGGCAGTCACTGCTTTTCCTCTAAGTATACGGTATTTAAGGGGATACGTGAAGACAGGATAAGAATGTGACCGAGTACAGTAGCATGCGTCCCTGCATACTGTTCCTTCTATTAGCTAGCACAATAGCAATCCGGCCTAGCATGTCGAACTAGGTCAAAGCAGGGACTGTTCGCTGGGTTAATCGTGTTCATGAAATTTCTACCATAGGATGTCAAAAATACTAAACAATCAAGTTTAAGGGCGACTACTTATTGCCCTTACATGGCAAAAATGTTGTGTTTTGTGGTTTTGCTTATAAATTGATAAGCGCAACATATATCTAATAAGAACTTCCAATTGTTGAAACCTGTTATAGCTCTCATACAAAACCTCAGTTTTGTACCACAATGTGCCAATCAACCAAGTAAGCAATGTTGAGGTTGATTTTGATGGTTATTTAACTTGAACAATTGATAAATAATGGACCGGAAACAATATTTTATTTTGAAGTTTTTATTAAATGATAAAAAATTCCATTTTTTTTTTCGGGCAGGTTAGATATCTCATAAATTACGGTTTTCCAGTATAGGGATCAAAGTCAAAGGCCTTTGATGTGCACCCTTAAAATCAAAACTTCTTTCACCTTTAATTGAATTTTGTTGGTATTTTATTCGATGATTAAATATGTTGTGGTCGGCAAAATCTTTATACGATAATAACATTTTGTCCATTAATTCAAATGAACAAGTTTCAGTAGCCCTAGCCAGACTTTGTCGTCGAGTACTCAGTAGCTCAAACGAGTTTTCAGGGAAACATTATTATACTAGCATTACTTTCTTTTTGTACATTGTAAAACAATTAAATTTTTTATTTAATTTCTTCATTAATAAATCGAATTTTATATGGTTCAAATGAAATTTAAAATGTTCACAGCAATTCATTTTTAATTCGCTAATATTGTTAGCGACTTTTTGCAGTCGTACTTTCAGTACTTTATATTCGTATATGATTTGCATAATTATATATTACTACACCACGTTATGCTGCAGTTCGGTGCCGTCTTTACAGTCATAGCGTCATTGTTATAGCTTCATGCAAGATAAAATGTACCTCCTAAATTCCATACACGTGTGTTCTACGTGTGTTTCTTGCATGTATGAGAACGGAAAGTTCACGTGAAATTCAGGCAGATGGGATTGATAATACACATTAGCAGGGCCCTGATATCTATAAATATTCAGTCAGTCAGTTGTTCAATCTGGTTCCATGGTCAATATCATAAACGACCCAAAGATCGCTAAAATGAACCTCTTAAAAATATCATGCACATGTCTTTGTGTGTGTATTTTTTTATTGTATGAGAACGGGATGTTAACATCCAAAGTCGAAATGATCGGTCAGCATTGAATTTATCTAATATAATCCAGTTTTCGATTCAAACACAAGGGTGCGTTACAATTTACTATATAGGTCATATACATTATCAGGGCCCCGATATCTATGTATAGCATTTTCAGATGTTTAATCGGGTTATCAGTTGTTTTTATTGAAAACATTCGGGTCATCACGGTTATGAAAGAGTAATCATAACAAGGGAACCTCGATTCTAGAGGAAGCCACCCGGTTCATCGACCTGTATTTCGTATATGTATTTTTTTATAATCCGTCTGCCAGTGGCAATGGCAGAAAAATATCAATAAAATGCACGATTATTTTTTTTCTTTTTTTATATAAAGAACTCATCACTTTCGTCCATAAACTTCACCACAAATACTAGAAGCTAAATATAACAAAATATTACCCTTCAATAAATGCTTAGTTAAAGTCAAATTACATGGTGACTTTTTTACCCTTTTTTGTGACCCTTTTATAATAAACGGCCCGTGCAGGTCCGGGTGTCAAAAGAATAGGCCTGCAGCAACGCTAAGCTTATCGTAAAAGGCGACTAAATAGTGCTCAGGAACCTAGCCGGGGGCTAGACGCTCTGCCCACAGAGCAACTGGAATGTGTGCCCCAAGTGGATGAATGGGGTAACCCTGGCGTGTTACATGCTGGGGTTGTCAGGCCATAATACGGAAATCCTGAGCGCAAACTATAGTGGTGCACCGTTTTGGGAAAGATGTCCCGTTCATCGCACGTTAAAGAACCCTGCTGTGGTATTTGATAGGTGTAGGAACCTTTGCGCCCCGCCACAGGAGGCTAAATTGCCCGACCTTACCCATCCCCCTTTTTCTAGTGGCAGCCAAAATTTGTTTACCCTATTATCATTGTGTCCCATCCTTTTTTTTTTCATTTCATGTTCATTTTATCATCCATTTCATGTTCATCGTCTGAATATAGCTGAAATATTGCTGCTCGGACGTTAAACCCCAACAGACAAACAAACAAACATTTATAATAAACTACTCAAGTCAAACTTACAGCACAATGACATCCACTTGGGGTGAAACTATTACTAGACAATGTATTATAGAGTTTAAACCCAGTGTTCAGTACCATTTGATAAAGATTGTCAGTACAGATTAATAAAGATTTGTCAGTACTGTGGTTGTTCTATCAACTGATCTGTCTAATAAATACCTACAGTGTTCACTAATAACTATTTGAAGTGGTCGAAAAACAGGTCGTTCATTGTCACCTACGTCGCCTTCAACAAAACCCTCCATACCATAGTCATGTAGAACATCTTCGTTGGTCAGTCCTACAGGGGCTTGGAGTTGACTTGATGTCCATAATGCCAAAGGAGACGACTTCATCGTGCGAATTTTGTGCCCGACCCATGTTTTTTGCCCAAAACGATAAACGCCTGTTAATTTCATCAAGGTACACATAATGAAGATCTGATAAATGTGTATCATTTAAAGGATCCAAAATACCTTCATCTCCCGTGAAACAAAACAAATTATAGAAAAAAGACAAAACTCCTTCATAAACGTCCCTCCACAACCGTTCGATTCTTTGGTTATGTGTTCTCTTACCCGTTATCATTCCCGAAGGTCCCCGGTTACGTGTACTCTTACCCGTTATCATTCCCGAAGGTCCCCGGTTACGTGTTCTCTTACCCGTTATCATTCCCGAAGGTCCCCGGTTATGTGTTCTCTTACCCGTTATCATTCCCGAAGGTCCCCGTTTAAGGATCATATAGTCAGCTACTCTGACGTGTTCTTTGCCATTGTTTGATCTTGTGCGAACAGGTAACTCAAATTGATTAACGCCAGCAAGAACGCATTCTATGATTGTGTCAAATGTATTGTTGTCTGTACATTTTAAGAATGTTATCATTCGACTAAAACCATCAATTCCTCCTACTACCACAAAATGCCATTTAATGAGTTTGTGGTTTGTGCCTATATGGCATAGGTGATTAGCCCCACTCACATTGTATATTCTTCATTTCAGTCTATTTTTCCGTCTTTCGAAAACACTCTGATTATCCAACCGATGAATACTGTCTCTGAGTCGCCATCGAGGTATTTTTACACCTTTAAGACTTAACATCTATCTTAATATTTTTCACCACAGTTTGGAGAAGATGACATAATGTCGTTCATTATGACATCTAATGCATTATCCTGAATATCAGAAAATTCATTTAATATTAATTTCATTCCGATACACCGTACTCTGAGCATTCATATCATATCCGAGGTTATTTTCTCAAATTTCTGTATCAATTGACACATATCAAATTTCTCCAAAACGCGCTCCATGTTGTTCAAACTAAATAATTTGAATTGGGAAAATATATTCGTATAAAGAGAGAATATTAATTTGAATATTGCGGACTTTCACGTGAAAAGCCTGAACAAGAAAAAAGTAAAACAGCACATACAACACCCCTTCCCCCTCTCTGTGGTTTAGACGACAGTTCCACTCAAATAAACCGAGGATTGTACCATGGCGACGTACCTTTTTATATATGTCCTGTGCCTCTAGTATTCCTTAAATAACATCACGGCTCATAAGAATAAATCAAAGTACATTTACCAAACATATTAAATCTACGACTTTGTCTTTGTCGAATTTAGCTCTTCACTGACTGACAGCTACTTAAATTTACCAGTTGTATAATTCATTTTGAGTGAATAACCCTTAACGTTATCAGAAGCTAACTTTACGTTTTGTAAAAATGAACATATTTTTTATACGTTTTGAGTTTGTAATCTAATGATTATACTCATCACGGCGCAATGGTGATTTTGATGTGAGATGTTTGAAGTTGACGACAAAACAATTCAGTTAAAAATTCATGTACTTTTCTATTTGAGTATGAAGCTACATATCCAACAAAAGAAAGTATTCTTTTCATATTATTTACAGAGTATCCCAAAAATATGATTCATGATTTTATAATCTCATGTTGACAGTTCATACTACAAATTCAACACGATTCCGTCTCAGTTTCATACCATTCTTTTTTTTTTTGTCATCATTTACCGGTCGAGCTTGACGGTGTTGAATTAAAACATATCATCCGTATGCATCAACCTTAAATATACATGAAATAGGACCACATTTTAAATATTAGATTTCACGTTTATAAACTATTGTAGCGATGTAAAAACGTCACCTTATCAGTTTTAACTTAATTTAAGATAAAGAAACTTCAACTTTACATTTAATAAGTTTCAACGATATATACCACATTGTCAACGATTTGATCTGACAAATAGCCACAGCTTTGTATAAAATGAACTTCACAATTTAAAGTTTACAAATAGCAGTTAATACTTATAACGTATCTGATTCAACTTAGTATCTCTATATTTGTATTTAACCTCATGAAAATTCCGTTTTATACTTCAATGTATAACTTTGACTATTGTCATTCACCAATATATGACAGACACGGCGTTCCATAATGTTCTATCGGGAAACGTTTGTTATAGCTTTTATGTTTTATATGCAATATATGCTAACGGTTTAAATAGTTGTCATCGGTTTTCAGCTACCCTTTTTATAAGAATGACTTATTTGGGATTGTTTTCTTTACTATTGTTTTATTACACAACAAGAATTTCCTTTTCTTCTACATTTTATTTACATCTATTATTCATTGTTATATATATATATATATATATATATATATATATATATATATATATATATATATATATAAAACGTCTCAGAATGTGACGACTCTATTCACTACACTGCTCCATCGGATCAAATTGATACAGGGAAGATAACGTAAACTTATAGAAGGATCTTAAAAATTCCCAACGATGTTAGAACTGTCAAATTTGCGAAGCAAATTTTTGTCGTTCCCTCCGCGGGACTCGAACTCGTACTGCTGTGACATCTATGGCAACACCGCCTGCACAAAGTCCAGTGCACTAGACTACTCGGCCAGCTAGGCTATATCAAAATATAGCTTTCGCTGGCCGGGTGATTCCTCCTCGTAGGATTAATCTAGGGCTGTAACTTAGTACACGATGTATGGTAGTATGGGACAGTTCATCTAAGTGTTACTATGTAGGATGTAGGATCAAATTAATGATGCATGTCACAGGAAATCAATATTTTACAACGTCTCAGAATGTCACATTCTTCGCAAATTTGACAGTTCTAACATCGTTCGGAATTTTTCAGACCCTTCTATAAGTTTACGTTATCTTCTCTGTATCAATTTGATCCGACGGAGCAGTTTAGTGATAAGAGTCGTCACATTCTGAGACTTTGTATAATATTGATTTGTTGTCATCGAGTTACTCATAATAAGTCAAGTCCGGGGTAGACAAACGAGGAAAGGAATACTATGATCCGTTGAATAAATTGGTTTTCATGGTGCTGATGGATACACCATAACGATCCGCGAGTTCATGATGACGACCATAAAACTTCTGTAGTGATGACTTCAATCTTGTAGCAACATAACCCTGTTCCAGAAGCCTATTTGTTGGAGTTCTAGCGCGATACAAAAAGTCTGTGTAGTTTAGGCATGCTCTGGCATAACGTATGTGTTGTGATATTAACACGCCATACGCAGGAGCCGAAGGGATGTTTCCACAGATGAAAGGAAAGTTTACAACTCTGAAAAATAGAAAACAGAATTCTAAATCTGTAAAGTACAAATTTCATTTCATACGTATTTGTGTTTGGAAATAATTTAGTTAGTAAAATTCAGTAATTAAAATATAGAGTATGTACAGCAATAATTTTGAATTAAAGAGAAAATTTTCAAGGATTTTGGATTTCCCAAGAAAAGCAATCAACAAATTAATTTTCATATGTTGTACCATCGTTTCAAGGAGCAAACTCTCGTATCATCGGCGTGATTATTGCATCACATTCAAACACAGAACAAAATGCCCTTCTTGTTACGTTAAACACGTATTTCTCTTTGGATGATTTGTCAGCTGATACATTTAAATATGATTTAGAGCGATTTGTGGCCGCGAACAAACAGATGGTTTGAATATTTTTTTTAATATCGAAGATTACACAGTGTTAATTTTTGCTGGCCAATCGATTGGTCAGTTGTATTTTTTTAAACTTTTAAAAATAAGAAATTCCCCCGATCAAATTTCGCCCTTAAAATATAATACTTAAGTAAAATCAAAGCACCAAAGGTGCTAAAACTCGGAAGTCGCTTGGCGTGCAACCTACAAGATAGGTTCCCAATGCTTTTTTAAGCAATGTGCTAGAGTGCCGGTCATGACATGGACTAAGGTTTACGAGTGTTTTTGGTGTTGAATCCAGATTTCCCTTGCAATCTGCAGCAAAACAAAACAAAGAAGTTCACAAATATCGTAAAAATAAGATTATTGCATTTGTTTATGTTCTTGAGACCTTAATCTTGAAAAAAGGCAGCTGATGATGTTGATTGTGACGCTTCTTTGTAAAATGACTTTGATTATAATACCATCCACGGGGCATAGTTAAAGTCCAGCACCACCCAAAGAGAAATAACTCCAATTAAATTGTCTTGGCTTTTAACTAGAATGGTTCCCGATCACAATATTTAGTAGTCCTTGGGAACCAGAATAGCTTTTAACTATTTTCTATGAAATTACTACGTGGCCAAGCGGCAAAAAAATTAGTTTGGCGTCTCGATTTACCAGTTCGACAATATTTAGCTGAAAATTAACACTTACAAATGTTTGAAAGAGTAATCAAGGGAACCAAGGTATAGCGGTAATCAAAAGAATTTAATCTAGGAACAAAGACCAGACATGGAAAACAGACATTCACAACAAAGAACATAAAGTAACTAAAATCATACATGAAATATCATTCATTTGGGATATCGGTGAAATATTTAAAGTTTAAAAGAGAATCACGCATTAATTTGAAGACAGCATTTCCGTCCGTGAAGTAATCTGCCGGAAGCCCTTTTGTCATTCTTATATACTTACAATACTCGAAGCCACTCACGTGAATTCCGAGTAAAAATGTGCTTTGAAAAATGGAGGAGGGGGAACCAAGAAAAGAGGTTTATTTTCAGGATAAATGCAACTCATTATCAACACCAACATTTTCATTAGGACTTTACCATCATTTCAATGAAGAAAGACATTTACTTAAATAATTGAAGAGCAGAAAAATTTCTCATGAAAAATTCTAAGATTATTTGGGAACTTCAATGTTCCACAACAGAACCTCAAAGCCACAACCAAGCTTTTTCTGACTGTTATCCGAACATAGTCGTTCCAAACAGGTAACCGTCCTTTTCTATTATGAATTTATCGGACCTTTTCATTATCGAAGATAAACAGACCTGAGACGTTTTGAATGTGCAATGGCTGTATAAGTGGTAGTTGGGTTGTTGACTTACAACATGTACATTGCGCTCACAGATTCATAAGCGGTAAGTTGTCACTAACCTGGCATTTCGACGACGTCCATTTAACATTTAAGGTAATGTTGTCTGTGGACCGAGTTAGTTATCTAGTCCTTTTCATGCAAACATACATAAATCATCAGTCAACTTACATGTACAAGGCAAATACAACAGTAGCAAATGTAAAATAGATTAAAATTAAAGAGCAGCACTATAAGTAGTCAACAATATAAAAGCGTAAAGCAGTGCTGTTGTGACTAACAAGCAGAACAATGACATGACCTGCCGTTCCATGAGTTTTGAAGATTCTTAAATTGAGTAAAAGATGATTCTCTACGAAGGTGGTCTGGCAGGTAATTCCAGGTTTTTGCAGCAAAATAATTAAATGAGTTTAACCGATACCTTATGATTTTATTTTGTCTAGCAGAAGATTATGTGGAAGGCAATCAAGTGCTTTGCTTAAATCCATCAAAATTGCGGCTGCAAATTTATTTTCATCCAATGCTTTTTCCAGTCCTCCACTATTTTCAATAACGCAGTTTGACTATTGCCTTTTTTCAGACAACGTCAAAATTCATGGATGCTAAGATACTAATATCGGGTAGGCATTGCCTAAATCAGCGAGCACCGTGAGCTATCCCATACATGTACTGTGTGTGCAAGACTTGTAAAAAAATAAAGGAAATTACAAAGAGGGGGGTGGTCGACCTGGATGAAAATATTTGCTTTGCAATATTTTTACTTATATTTAAGCACAAGCAAAATCAATATTTTCCGTATTTTCTACCAATTTTGACTGCAAATTACGCTCTACAGATTATGAATACATGTATCTCCATAGTACTTTTGTTAAAATTTTACAAACTTAAAGATTTTACGAATCATTTTCATAGACTACTGTGAAAGATACGAATTGTCATCAAGTAATATAAACAGATCTGGAGTTATTGCCCTTGAAAGATGAAAAATATTTCCAGGTGAGCCTCTTGTTGATGATTCTTAAAGGCTGGGAAGTTTCTTTTTTAATCAGATCTCGGGTACATGTATGCTATTTTGTTATTCCGGTATATATGCATGCATGCATGTTAGTGGGAAAAATAATATGCTTAATTTATGTGCAATGTACATTTGAATTTTATTTAATGTATTTGCACAGGGCCACAAATAACAGACAATATTGGATTGTCTTATTTCAGATGCAAATTTTACTTTAACTGCAACTACTTTACATAACCTTGGAAAGTACTAGTCCAATGACATTTCAAAAATTAATCCCAATGGAAAATTCTGAATTAGCAAAGCTGAATTCAAAAATTGAACTAAATCAGCAAAATTCCAAAAAAAAAAACTATTAATTTTGGTCTACCAGATTTGCAGTTAATCATACATAAAGAGGCTATACTAGAGGCCCTAGATGTGGTCATTGAAAGTTAAATGGCCTGATTTAGCTCACAAATTGATGTATATGCTTGTGCATGATCTTTTAGAAATACCCCCACACTTGCATGTTTCGCACATTTTTCATAACAGTTTATGTATAAAATGTCCCTTGAACTGCCAGAAATTGAAAATAGCAGACAAATTTGTAAACATTTGGACCCCCCTAGCATGCCAGAATCATTAAACTTAACCAGATTGTGTTTTTTAGTTGCAGAATGTGAGTTTAAGTCCCAACATAGTCTCATTTTCCTTTTGAATATCCATGTTCATAACATGTCTTTTGTGTTTTCATTTGCATCACTAAGCAAGATTCAGAGTCAGCTAGTCCTTTTTTATATGTTTCAGGATCATTCGGTATTGAGTCATAAGTCATAAAATTCCTGATTGCAGAAACAACCCTAGCTTTTTTTCATTTTTGGTGTCTTTTGTCTCAGTCTATCATATTCATATTTCTCATTTTGCCTTATCAGCAGGATGACCGGACGCGAGTTTAATGGAAGTGATACAACTAGAGCGTCACACTTCCGAAGTGCAGATTCCCCTGGTCCATGATTAATCCTGTGTGCACTTGAATGAGTAGGAGCAGAATAACTTCTTGGGTAAGTGGATTCTTTTGGATATACTTTCAACACCATCAGATTACGGCCTCACACTTTGTATCATTGTCCCAGAACGAGTCTTAAGTAACAAAGTTTGTCCGACCTAATTGACTGTTGATTATGTTACGCACATTATCTCTCATCATCCTCTGTAATTTGCAAGCATTTTGCTTTCTCATCTGGCATAAAGCCTTTGCCTCAGTGATCTTGCTCAGTACCTTTACATTAATACACTCCTTGAGACGTTTAGGTTTCCCGCACACATGATACCCAAAGGCACGATAATAAACGCTTCTATCCTGCCTTTAAACGAATACTCCTAGCGTGCATTTAAACGTGCGATAGACGAACGTTAGATAAATTATTAATAGCAAAAAATGTAAAAATAATAGCTGAATCAAGGAAATAATACAAGTATAAAAATAAACGAACGCTTCTATCGTGCGTTTAAACGAATGCTCGTATCGTGCATTTAAACGAACGCTCCTATTATGCGTTTAAACGTATACTCCTAGAGTGCGTTTTAACGAACACTCCTAGCGTGCGTTTTCACGAATACTTTTATATTGCATTTAAACGAACACTCCTAGCATCCGTTTAATGAACGCTTCTATCGTGCGTTTATTGTGAGTTTAAACGAACACAAAACGATGTGTAAACGCATGATAAACAATGCGCGGGCGCTAAAATGTTAAACGTGAACATCTCAAGGAGTGCAGAAGTATGATTTGTACCTTTCTCCACAATGTCCTGTATAACACAATGATACTGTCTGCTGCATAGCTAAGTCTGTTCACAAGTTTGTTCATATATCCTGCACACTCCTTCAGAGCAAAGTTGACCTCTGTTGTGCATCTGTTGCTTAAGCTAATAGCTAGTTGTCTATAGAGCAAAGTGTGGTCTGCTTTAGTTTCAAACTGTACCATCATTTCACTGAATATGGCATTGTCACAGGCTCACATTTGTGACTTGGCTAAGTGCCTGGCGTCGCAAAGTTTCTCAAGTACGAAATTTGAATTTTCTTCTTGTCTCTGGCTAAATCCTCTGAATGCATGACTGTCACCATCTGTTTTTAATTGTCCAATTATAAGTGGTTCTTCATCTTTATTTAGCATATCAGCCAGTATTTCATCATATCTCTTTTCATCGCCATTGTAGCACTCCATTTCATGTTAGCTGAACAGTGACCAGGATGGCATGGACACTCTGGATCCCCTCCAAGTGATCTCAAATAGCTTGCTGTCTTACATTTTTTGTTTGCACCATGAAGTCCAATAAGTTGCTTGTTTACTGTCACATTTTCTGCTATGGAGCTTGTAGCCTGGGTAGCAGGCTGAAACTGTGTTGTTTTATGGTGACCTAACAAGGATGTGTTGTATTGTGTGTCAGTTTCAGGTGGTATAGGTGTGTTTTTTGGGAACCCATGTCTTTGAGGTGACAGTCAAATCATACCACTAGTTCATATCACATAGTGGACCAAACAGTCAAATCATAGAGAAAGCTATATGTATAATGTTAGAAGCATTATATAATATTTTTGAAATATCTATATAAAGTACAATTTCTCCATTCTTGTTCATATATTTTAGAGTAATTAAGTATCAAGTTTCTTGGTCATTATAGAAAAGTTTTAAATTGACACTAATGAGTGATGAAATGATTTGTCAACGGTTATGTGCCTGACATGACTATGGTCCCGCCATGTTACCGCTTCAGTGTTGTTTTAAACAAGAAATATGATTTATACCTTAACACTGTTAATTATGTTGGTCTTGTATTACCATTACTGTTATCCGAATACTTATGTGTTTAAAAGACTCAAGTTTCTCTTGAGTTACATGTTTCAAAAGACATTTGTTCAAAATAGTTAGTACATGTATACCTAGGATTGTATATGTATTGGGAGGCAGTGTTCAAATAAGCACTAGTTTTAAGCCCTCACTTTCCGAGGCAGGATCACTGATATACCATTTACTTAGGTCATGGATGTACCATACTTTTCATTAGATGGTATTGATCTTTGGTTTTCTATATAGGTTGACCCTTCATTGAGTATGCAAAAAAAAGTCCTGGACCTTTCACACTTGAAACTTACCCCCCCCCCCCCCACACACACACACAGGATGAACATGATTAACCTCATAAATTTGTACTTCGTAAAAAAAAAAGAGCAGAAAGGAAGATGCCAGGTAATGATTTCCAAATTTTAAAAATACTTTGTTTTAAGGAGGTAGACCTAGAGTGAGTGACACAACTCTTAAAAATCATTGGAACGTTTGTATTCAATATTTTACAGCAATCTTATATAAGCATCTAATTAACTTGGATTCATTTTATTCTGCTTCAAACGAAAGGCTTGAGAAACTTTGGTGAAATTGAGTATGATACAAACATATCACTGAATTTGTGTGATGTCCCTCACCCTAGGTCTACCTCCTTTATTTATAAACATTTTGCAGAGGTGTTCATTTATTTGTTATCTTTTTATTTCTGTCAACAAACATTTACATTAGGCTAAAAACCACTAATTCCACTTCCCATAGGCTTCTATGCTAATTTCACAATATTCAATGGCTTCTCTGGACTTTACCTTAATTTTAACCTGCAGAGGACTATATATCAGCATGATTCTACATATGTCAGCTCACAATCCTCAGAATGGCATGTGGGGTTAGCAGACTTGCAGTGCAGTACTGGTCACCGGAAGTGAAGGGTCTATAAATAGCATGGGAAATCCCAGTGTTTTCACAAGATAGGGGTATATTTAAAAATCATTATGGAGATTAGGCTTCACATCACAAGAAGCAAAATGCACGTATAAAATGTACAGAAATGTTTTTCCTTTCAGAAACTGTTTAAATTTTTTAAATAAGATGAGAACTTTTTTCACAGCACTATGAGGAACAGGGGTAATTTCTGCGTAGGACTATTTTTGCGTACGTTCCAAATGCTCATTGGTTGAATTGGTGGTTTGTAACCATTATCGGAGTTGATACAAGATCTAGTTGTCCCCAAATATGTAGTCCGGTCTCTTTTTGTGATGATCGTTGTGAACCAGATGTTTCTTGTTGTCTAATAGTACTGTTCCTCTCATACCTTCTATTGTGAGTAAACTCTCTGTCCACTTCAGTAAATTTATTTGTAACACAGGTACAGGATCTAGTTGTCCCTATATATGAAGTCTGGTCTATTTTTGTGATGATCTTTGTAAACTAGATGTTTCTTGCTGCCTCATACAGCTGTTCCTATCATACCTCTTGTTGTAAGTGAACTCCCTCTCGATCACTTTGTAGAATCTGAATCATTTATTTGCAGCACCTCGTGTCTTACTGTGGTTCTCGTGACAGGTCTTTTGTTGTTCCTGTGTAATGTAGAATAGAGCCTGCCTTCCATGATTTTGCTATGGTGTAAAGTCTCACACATGGATAGGAACAATGGACACCTTTATAACATGTCGTGTGGTACATTTCTTTTACAGTCATATGTGTCTCCACTGAGTATCATCTTTAGAACTTGAGCAATATTATCTTTTCGATGTTGTCTATTTTCAGCACAGTGATGGTATTATGTCTTCATCTGAGGAACTTACATTCTCAAAACTAGTACCTTTTCACCATTCGTCTTCCTCCTCTACTATCCGTTATTAGTCTTTTATTGTTTTTTAATCTTTTCCTTTTAGACCACGATTCTAATGTCATTCAGATCTGTTATTTTTGGACGTCCATGTAGTTTTTATACCTCTATAGCTCTTGTTATTTTGTCAGGTGTGCATAGTGATCTTGTGTCTGTTGGTCTGTCTGTCTGTCGCACATTAGGTTATTATACCTCTATGGTTCTTGTTAATTTGTCAAGTATGTATAGTGATCTCATGTCTGTCTGTCTGTCTGTCGCACGTTAGGTTATTATACCTCTATGGCTCTTGTTAATTTGTCAGGTGTGCATAGTGATCTTGTGTCTGTTGATCTGTCTGTCTGTCGCACATTAGGTTGTTATACCTCTATGGCTCTTGTTAATTTGTCAAGTATGTATAGTATGTTCGTGTCTGTCTGTCTGTCTGTCGCACGTTAGGTTATTGTACCTCTATGGCTCTTGTTGATTTGTCATGTATGGATAGTGATATCATGTCTGTCTGTCTGTCTGTCACACTTTATGTTATTATACCTCTATGGCTCTCGTTAATTTGTCAAGTGTGCACAGCAATCTTGTGTCTGTCTGTGTGTCGCACGTTAGGTTATTATACCTCTATGGCTCTTGTTAATTTGTCAAGTATGTATAGTGATCTCTTGTCTGTCTGTCTGTCTGTCACATTTGATGTTATTATACCTCTATGACCCTTGTTGATTTGTCAAGTATGTATACTGATCTCGTGTCTGTCTGCCTGTCTGTCACACTTTATGTTATTATACCGCTATGGCTCTTGTCAGTTTGTCAAATATGTATAGAGATCTCGTGTCTGTCTGTCTGTTTGCTGTCACACGTTAGGTTATAATACCTCTATGGCTCTTGTTCATTTGTCAAGTATGTATAGTGATCTGTCTGTCGCACATTAGGTTATTATATCTCTATGGCTCTTGTTAATTTGTCATGTATGTATAGTGATCTCGTGTCTGTCACACTTTAGGTTATTATACCTCTATAGTTCTTGTTAATTTGTCAAGTATGTACAGTGGTCTCATGTCTGTCAGTCTGACTGTCTGTCACACTTAATGTTTGTAGGTTGTTTCTATACTTTTGATTAATTGGTCAAGTGTGAACAGTGATTTTTTGGTATGTGAGACTACCATGATGATAAACAGATTATGTTTACATTTTGTTCCACTGATTTTTACCGAAATTACTTGCCTTGGACTGGGGAAATGTTCAAAAATGAAAGTTTTTTGGGCCTTTTTTTCTAAACACTTAAAGATCGAGCTGATTTTTGGTATGTAACTCAACCATAGACAAGTATCTATAGGTTTTTTTCTCTGCTTCACTGACTTTTACTGAAATTACAGGTCTTAGAATTAGCAATTTCTTTTAAAACTACAGTTTTCAGAACTTTTTTTTTATCAACGCTCTCAGATATTGAGCTGATGTTTGGTATGCGAGTTTACAATGTATCATGATCAGTTACAGATCAAGTTTATGTTATGTTGAGATTTTCGACGAACTAAGACCCCTAAACTTTCTTTTTTTTCAAATACTTTTAATTTGAGAGTCTTATTTGTGGATGTGTTGGGTATATTATTGCGCTCACTAAGGTTCTTTGTATTAAAAAGTGTCTGTTATAGACAGGTATTCAGGTTATTCAGGTTCAGCGAAGACAGGGTTAAGTGTTCTGTTTTAGATATAAGAATCAAAATTTCACTGTACAGATTTTATGTTTGAAAGTACAGCGTTTTATTCTTGTTCTATTTTCAGGACATTTGTCTCTCCAGTGGCGTGGAGGAATGTGTCGGACGAAATCAGTCTGCGGTCATCTCGATTGTTCCATGTTCATCTTGACTGTGTATATATTATCTTCCAGTACTATGTACATGGGGCTGTTTGATATGATGGCATTTCATCATCATCCATGGATTCAGCAACTGAGGACCTATCATAGAAATTCTTCTCCTCAATCTTCCAGAATGGATTTCAAATCTCCCTTTCTAAAGACAAATGTAAGACCAGCTTGACCTCTTGAGTATTCCGGAATGTATTTAGACCCTCCTTTTTTAAGACCAGCCTAACCCTCTATTTTTTTGGTTAAAGTTTAAAGAGGGGAAAATCTTGTTACATTTTTGAGGTATCTTTTCAGTGTAATAAACTTATAATTGAATAGGGCTTTCCAAATCTGTAGGGTATAGGCCGTTTGATATGACAATTTACATTACAATTCAAATATTACACAAAAAACATTGCTACTAACTAACAACTAGACTTAGAAGTGATTATGGCTTTTTTTAAGACCAGCTTAACTCTTTTTCTTTTAAGACCAGCCTAACCCCTCCTTTTTAAAGACCAGCCTAGCCTTCCATTCTTAAGACCAGCCTAACCCTCCTTTTTAAAAACCAGCTTTACCCTCTCTTTGTTTAAGATCAGCCTACCCTCCTTTTTTAAGACCAGCCTAACACTCCTTTTTTTTAAGACCAGCCTTACCTTCTCTTTTTTTAAGACCAACCTAACCCTCCTTTTTTTTAAAGACCAGCGTAACCCTCTTTTTTTTTAAGACTAGCCTAAATCTTAATTTTTTTAAGACCAGCCTAACCCTCTTTTTTTTGGTTGAAGTATAACCAGTGGGGATCGTCTTGTTACATTTCTGATGTATCTTTTTAGTGTAATAAACTTAGAATTGATTATTTTTTTTAAATTACATAGTGAGAAATCAATCTAAACCTGTGTAATTCAAATTTAAAATTGGCTCGGTTAAGACTTGTATAGGTGGTTGGTTTTCTAAGGTTCCAAAATGTACATTTACACTGATATAAAGATTTTTGAAAAAAGAGTGTTTAGTTTAGACAGGTTTTACTGCATATGAAACCATCTTAGTTTTGTGTCAAATTAACTTTTTTTAATGTGAAGTGAACACTTTCTTGAATTACCTCCCTTAGACCATTTCTAACTTCTCTAAAATTCACTTTTTGTATTATAAAAAATGATAATATTTGAACACTTCTTTTACAACCCAAGGTAAACCAAAGTCCCACACTGTATCCAGGTTAGGCACTGAATCTTTTTTTTATACTGAAGGAAAAGGAGGTGAGGTTGGATAATTTGGAAAAATGTAATTTTTCCAAATTTTAGGCATTTTTTTCTCTTTTTTTTTCTCAGGCATGGACAGAAAAAAATTATGAATCAATATTTCCCTACAACCTTGGTAATTGCCCTTTTTTCCAACCGAGATCTTGATATCGGCGGGTAAAAGACAATATCAATCAAGAGCTGATAACAAGGGCAATATTAAAATGGCTGTACATATTCTGTTTATCTCGTACATTTTTGTACCAGTAATAAATTATTTTTCAATTTTTCTTTTTTTGGACAGAAAGTAATGAAAGACTAGCAGATAAATGATGTGCTCTATTCTATTATGTTTTACTGCATTTTCTTTGTGTATTTATAGCAGAATCACTCTTCATTGTGACAGGTGATTATTGTTCATAAGCAATTCAGCATAAAACCAATTTACCCTTTACTTTTATTTTCCTACTTTATATGTTGGGCATCATATGTAGATGCAAATGAAGAAATATGATTGCTGTCATGGATACTACATAGGGAAATAATCCAAATCAAGTATTCTTCATGATCATTAATTTTGAGTTCAATTCTTCTAACCAACACAAGGGATTTTGACATGCATGTATTTAGATACGCATGAAGTAATACAGTTACTCTCTGAAGACTCTAAAGGAATATATTCCAAATAAACTGTTCAAATGTTGAACCTCATAAGTGCAACTCCTCCTAAACTACTCAAGTGATTTTGATGAAACTGTATATAAAGGTTGGACATCATATATAGATGTGGAACAAATAAGGAATAAAGTTACCGTCAGGGACTGCAAGGGAAAAAAGTTGAACATACAAGTTAAATATTCATTGCATTAAAAGTGAGGGTCCTGCTCGCAGTATTTTTTTTTAATTCCTTTTTATGAAAAACTCATTTTTGTCACATTAAAACTGAAAAATACGCGCCTGAAATGAGAAGATATGTTGGACACATCGATAATTAAAACAATAGTACCCAACATGTCTATTATACATCTTATATCTTAATTGTTAACACTTTATGTTGAGGTTTGTTTTTTTTTTTCATGGGTATGAGTGGACATTTTTCGCTTATCTTGAGTTCAAATATTTATTACCCGGGCTCATTTTGAAGCTAAGATATTATATTAATGTACCATATCACACACAAACCTGATTACACTACGGTATTCTGAAAAAAGGAAAATAAGGGGTGATATAGAAGACATTCTGAAATTCTGAAAATTTCAATTTTTACGAATTTATAGTACATTTAAGTGTTATCCCAAAAAGAAAATCTTAGCGCCTGAATTGATAAGACATATTGGGAACATCATTGTCATAATTTGAATGCCTGAAATATGAGTTTTACTGTGTTGGTAAGCTGTGAATGAGAATTCTGTTTGTTACTGAAACCAGTTTTCTAGGGGAAGGGGTAATATTTTTAACATTTTTTTGAAAATTCTTTCATAATAATTAGGTTTTAGTGGTTTATTTATGGCGAAAATTAAATTATCTATCGAATGATACCAAATTTGAGAGTCGAATTTATGTGACTTTTGACCGAAAAATCGAAAATCCCATTTTTCGCTTTTGTTGATAAATTCTGACTACAAAAATCGCCAAAATTCATCAAAAGAATACCAGAAGTATAAAGTGTGATAACAGAAAATACCAAATAAGCCATTTTTTTACTGAAGCATTAATACACTAGGAGTTTTGACATTGAAAAATATGTCAATTTAAGCGATTTTTCGGAGAATTTTTTTATGGTATTATTTTAAAGCAGAGATATTGGGCTACATGATAAAGCATACATTGTACATATTTCCTTTTACTTTCTTCTATAGAAAGAAGTTCGTAGAATAAAAAAAAACTTTTAAAAAAATTGATTTTTGCCTCAACGAAGTATAAAAAGTAGCCCAAAAAAGAAAAATGCTTCAGTTTATTTCTTGGCGACAAAAAGATTCGGAATTGGGAGGTATAAGGGTACCTGAAAATCATAGTTTGGTTGACAAAAATCGGTGCACGGGGGTTATCTCAGCTCACGTACTATAAGTCCATGCGAGGTATAAGTGTTAGAACTCCACCCTTTTTTGAAATTTTGATAATTTTGTCTTTCTTAGTCTAATAGGTTTCCCTTTATTCTGTTCCTTGTACCAATTGTTAGGCACAGACCATTTTTGTACTGAGGGGAGGCTTGGTTTTTCATGAAAAAAATAAAAAAATAAGATAAAAATATTTTACTCAGTCATTGATTGAAAAAAAATATATTAATATTGTTTAATATTTCCGCCATCCCTTAACAATGTAGATATTCAAATACTTTTTAACCATGGCTGCTGCTGAAAAAAATAAATAATTTTCGTGCCTGGGCAAAAATTAAGTCTTTTATCTCAACACAAAACCCGAGCCCCGTTCAAAAAGAAAATGGTCTGTCTTACTTTCATATTAAGCAAAAGAAATCCTTCGCAGGGCAATGCTTGGTTAGAATGCAGAGGACATATCATGAACAGTTGGACCAAACTTTTACACGCTTTTCAAGCTTGATACAGTTCTCAATTTTAATAGCAATTAGACAGGAAAAGAACTTGACCAAAATCCCTGTTTTGCCCTTTATTCCTCAAAAAGTACACCCTAACAATCAATCCACGCCTTTCTTTTGAAGGTGTGTATGTCACCTCAAGGTACATTAGTGAAGATCCATTCATCTTTACTCAAGCTATTATCTGCAAAACAGGAAAATATTTGTAATCATTTAAGTTAAAACCCCTAAAATCAATCTCATACTTTCTTTAATGGTTTAATTTTATGAAGATCGATACAATTACATGTATACTCAAGTTACTGTTCAAACATGAAATATCTACAGACGACAGAACGGTACCATTATTCCACCGCAGTCAACAATGACGAAACTGACACCAGCATGATACCTTTATTCCACCGCAGACAACAATGACGAAACTAGCGACAGCATGATACTATTATTCCACCGTAGACGACGATGACAAAACTGATGATAGCATGATTACCATTATTCGACGGCAGACGACAATGCCGAACTGACGACAGCGTGATACCATTTTTCCACCACAGACAACAATGACGCAACTGACGACAGCATGATCAATACCATTATTCTTAATAGTCAATCTGTATCCTGTTTGAATCTTAATATGTCTTTTGTTTGTTTGTTCAACACTGTTATTTGTATCCTTTTGCATTTGTGTATTCTTTATTTATGGTGTCAATGAAGAGAGAGTTCATATTGATTGATTGACTGATTGATTGATAGCAGTTAATCAATTGTTTCAAACTTTTCCAGTGTAAGAGTAATCAAGGGAACCAAGGTTATAGCGGTAATCAAAAGAATGTAATCCAGGGACAAAGACCAGATATGGATATAGACATACACAACAAAGAACATAAAGTAACTAAAATCATACATACAAAGTAACAAAAGTAAATGAGCAACTCGGACTCCACTAAAAACCGAGAGCATGGACCAGGTGCACCGATAGGGTAAGTGTCTTCTGCTTTTCTAGAAACACCCGCCGTGTTGCTCATAAAAAGTCAAATCCGGGGAAGACAAACGAGGAAAGGTAAACTATGACCCGTTGAATAAATTGGTTCTCATGGTGCTGATGGATACATCATAACGATCCACGAGTTCATGATGACGACCATAAAACTTCTGTAGTGATGACTTCAATCTTGTAGCAACATAACCCTGTTCCAGAAGCCTATTTGTTAGAGTTCTTTCTAGCGCGATACAAAAAGTCTACGTAGTTTCGGCAAGCTCTGGCATAACGTATTAGTTGTGATATGAACACTCCATACGCAGGAGCCGAAGGGATGTTGCCACAGATGAAAGGAAAGTTGACAATTCTGAATGAAAAGTCATCACGTTTGTCGTAAAGTTTGGTTAATAATTTTCCTTTACCATCGATTTCTAAGTGTAGGTCAAGATATGAGGCTGACTTCACATTGTCTGTAGTATCCTTTATCTCAAGTTCTTTTGGGGAGATGCGATGTATCAAATCCCCGAAATTAGGATTGTTTAAAGATAATACGTCATCTATATAGCGGAAACTGAGATTGAAGGATCTAGTCAAACGATATTCTTTCTTTCTGATCAAATCAGCTATAAAGTCAGCCTCATAAGAGTGAAGAAATAGGTCAGCAAGTAAAGGAGCACAATTTGTTCCCATTGGAATGCCGACCGTTTGTTGAAAAACACGTCCACCACACTGGACAAATATGTTGTCGATTAAAACTTCCAGCATTTTGTAAACATCTTCCTCTGTATATTTGGAAGATGATTTGGAATTATTTCTTACAAAGTAAGAGGAATCTTTACCAAGAACTATATATTTGTATCTAGTTGTACCATCTTTTTGGAAAAACAACGATGTATAATGTTTTTAAATCGGGATTTTAACTGAGTATGGGGAATAGAAGTATACAGTGTTGAAAAATCATAGATTTTGATGCTATTATATTCAGATAATGGTCTTGAACTGATTGTCTCCAAAAGACTCTGGAAGATACAACCAGTAAGACATGACACTACTGTCAACGAAAATTTTAATTTCACCACTCTTCATAGTGGAGTCACTCATGCCTTCCAATGTGACTCCACCAAAGTACAAAATGTTGTTATACTAGTGAAATTGAAAGGAACCCTTTTTAATAAGGTCTCCAACATGGACCTCTTTAGTAGATACAATTAGGAAGGCATGACTTCTTTAGTACATGTAGATACAATCAGGAAGACGAACTCTGGAAGATACAACCAGGAAGACATGACACTACTGTCAACAAAACTTTTAATTTCTCCAATCTTCACAATAGAGTCAATCATGCCTTCCAATGTGACTCCACCAATGTACAAACCAGGAAAAAATTGCTCAATTTCAATAGTTTTTAATATTTTTTTTGGTCTGTTACTGAAATGTAATTAAGCTGCTGGAACCATTAAATATACCTTTGCATAGACTGGAGAAGTTAATTACAGACAATTTTTGAAATGGTGACTCCACTCAATATATCTCCATTGTGAAGAGTGGAGAAATTAAAATTTGTGTTGATAGTAGTGTGACCTCTTTAGTAAATACAATCAGGAAGACATGACCTCTTTAGTAGATACAATCAGGAGGACGTGATCTCTTTAGTAGATACAATCAGGAAGACATGACCTCTTCAGTAGATACAATCACGACGACATGAAACTTATCAGATGGTCGTGATGAATTGGATACCTCTTGACAAAACATCAACAAGACCACACTTAAACAGCTCTGTCCACTGACACTAAAGTGAAAACCAAGCAGAAATAATGTGGCGTCATACCATTGTGTTGAAAATTAACCCTCATGGGAACATCTTCACAGAATGGCCAAAGACAGGCAAGGACATTACAACTAGACCCTAAGGGCAAACAAAAAGATTTTCGTAAAATATGTTTTTATTTTTTTTTTAAATCAGCAGTCTGTATAATATTACAAGACAATTTACACAAAAAATATCAGATTTGCTTGGATTATAAGTAGAATTCTTGATACTTGAAAATTTCAGGAGCAATAACTCTTCTCTTCTAAAGTTGAATAAAATCATACTACATGTAATTAAGGAGGACTGCAATGGCTTGATAATGTTTCATAATAATTTGGAATTGAAAGCATATTTAATTGACACATGATCAAAATTGACAAACATGTATTATTAAAATATTGCAATAGTAACTTTAGAACTTTAAACTTCTATAGCATTAATAAAATTACAAAAAAATTAAGTGGTAAATGTTGTTAAAATATTGTAACAAAGTCTACCTTGTCTCCCTTAGAACTACAATGTAATACAATGTATTTAAGAATTATAATTATTTGACTGGATCTCTATTTAAACTAAATAATTAAGTGTAAGTTTTAAATCAGAAAAAATGCATGTCCAAATCCCACAAATCTGACAAAATATTTTTACTCAAGGATACTTTCTTTATTTGAAAAGACTTTACTTTGATCTCTACATCAATAGATTTGTTCCGAATAATTTTTTTAAGAGAATGTTAGAAAAATGAAATTTTTGACAGAATTAGCTGCCCTTGAAATTTCATTTTGAGTGCATTCCGGTGAGATTAAAACTCACCTTACCAAAATTGTATGCTTTTCAAGTGCACTGTGGTATTCGATAGGAGTAGAAACCTTTGCGCTCCGCCACAGGAGGCTAAATTGCCCAACCTTACCCATCCCCCCTTTTTCCAGTGGCAATCAAAATTTGTCGACCCTATTATCTTTTTATAGAGACGAACCGTATATACCAAAGGATATAAAACAAAATAACACAGAGCGGGTAGTTCAATTTGACATACATGTATGACATATTCCTTTTTCCCCCTCAAGAAAAACAAAACAATACAAATACATGTACATGTATGATACTTCCATATAATGAAAACAGCTAAATAAAATATATAATATATATACAGTGTATATATAATTAAAAGGCTATTTTTTGGCAATTTGTTAACATTATACATGTACATGAAGGTTCATTTCTGCTCCTGAAAACTCCAAATTAAAAATTTACATTCATGAAAATCATAATAGCTAGTGAATTAGAACTCACTAGTATTTTCAGTTTTGTTATTCCTTTTTACAAAACTAAGCATTCTATAATTACTTAAAGTTCCTTAAGAGTACATGTATGTGATTTCCACATTTTTAACTTTGAAATAAAAAAAATTCTTTCACGTTAAAAACTAAAATGAGAAAACAAACATTTTATGCTATACTTAATTCAGGCCAAACAATTCAGTCTTGTTTCCAGACTCTGTCAAACCCTATTGTTAAATAAAATAATTTTCCAACATACTGAATTTTTTTTTTACCTCATAATAATTTTTTTCAAATTTAGCCAATTACGTATAATGTTTAAATTTGGAATTCTCCAAAACTGAATGAATAATTACAAATGAACACTACATGTACATGTATTTTATAAGTGTTATTAATTTCACTCTTCAACATGCTTAAGTGTAAGTTCAAACAATAATCAAGACACAATGTACATGTACATGTATAATACTTGAAAAACCTTTGATAGCTTAGTTCTACATAAACAAAGTTCTCACTAGAGAAAATAATTCCATTTAAAATAAAAAAGAATCCAAATAGTCTAGCCTTTCATGCGAAAATCCATATTGGCTGAGCACATAATTGAAGACTCCGTGAATCGGCAAAGTCTCTTGAACTATGTGCAATCTTTAAATAGTCCATGTTGACTGCGTCCTGAAGATGAAGGCTCTATTGGAATGTGTCACATCTTTGATGGACATTAATATTATAAGGTTTGTCATTAATATCCACATCGATCATGATAAACTATGTTGGATTCGTCCATTATCGGAAAGTGTTTAAAACCAACTTTCAGCATGCCTTGGCCATCTAGATATATGAATAGTGTCTTAGTGTAAGATAAGATAAATTCCAAATCATTCTACTGTTCAATATGCATGTACATGTACATGTAATTCCATATGGCTAGTCCTAAAATACAAACTGGGTTTATTCATCTAGGGAAAATCCTAACTGGCCTTTTTAACAAGGCACTTGAGATTTCCTATTAAATTGTCAGACTTTGGTAGAATTGAACTATAAATAATTGATGAAAACACATTTACAGCGGGGTATCCAGGGGGTTCATGGGGTAATAGAAAATTTGTGTTATCTTCATTCATAATATCCAATGAGCAAATAATAGCCTGATACACATACATATTTACAAAAAAAAATAAAAATAAAAAAAGAGATTAACACATATTGTAAATAAATCAATGCTCATTGTACTCATGACAAGTACATTTATAAATCGAAAAAATTTACATTTAGATGATGTTCTGTACACGTAGTAAGTATTGAAGAAATCTCTGTGTATTTAACAATTAGGGAAAATAATTTCCAGTTTGTTTAAGTCAAAAATATTTCAAATTTCAAGAAGAACAAGAGGCTCCCAAGAGCCTGAATCGCTTACCTAGTTGAATTTTGCCTTTCAAAGGCAATAAATTAAAAAAGAAATTGTCCAACAATTTTGACTCAAGAAGTCTTTGGTAGAACTATTACAAGATCTTTTCAACAATTGAAAGTTTCCTTTAATCTATCATAGTTTTAATATTGACTGAAAACTATTTAAAAAAGTCATTTTTCCCCTTTCAAGGACAGCAACTCTTACAAGAAGTCTGAAGACTTTTGTAGTCCTAATAATATGAATCATTTCAGCTATTGAAAGAATTTGGATAAACCAAACTGTTCTGGAGATATATGTGAAAAACTACTGTTTGACCCCTATTCTCTATTTTTAGTAACAGCGGCCATGTTTTTAGACAAATAAAAAATCCCCACATCAGTTCTATGCAGTATACCCCAAGGTACAGTCATACATGTACCAAGTTTGGTTTTATTTGGTCAAGTACATGTAGTGTCAGAGAAGACTTTTGAAAGAAATAACATTAAAAATAGCAAAATCGTTAAAAAAGGGCAATAACTCCAACATAGCTTAACGGTTTAAAAAAAAACTTGACCAGAGATAGATCTCATCATGCTGAACACTTTTAACCATGTAATAATTCAGCTAAACTTAACGGTTTAGAAGATATATGTGAAAAACTAAAGTCTGACCCCTACGTTCTATTTTTAGTAACGGCGGCCATGTTTTTTGACGAATCAAAAATTCCCACATCTGTTCTATGCATGATACCCAGAGGAACATGCATACCAAGTTTGGTTCTAATTAGTCAAGTAGTTTCAGAGAAGAAGAGTTTTGAATAATTGTTAACGACCACAACGGACGCCAAGTGATGGCAATAGCTCACAGTTCACATGGCCTTTGGCCAGGTGAGCTAAAAATGAATATACATGTAACTTCAGAAGGATTTATATATACATGTATGTACATAAAGAAATGTATTTAGAAATTTAAAAACAAAAAACATTTGACTTGCATGTATATTTACAAGGATATCACATGTTGTAAAAGTTGAAGGTGAAATGTCTTGTAAAACAATTCAAATCATGAATAAAAATAAAATTAAAATATGGTACATGTTTTTACATAGCTACTTCTTTTACAGTTTCATTTTAAAATTTTGAAAGTATTGTTTTGATAATGATGAAGGATACATGTGTGTACATGTACTCATAATATTCATAACTAAAATAAGTAATATTTGTTTACAATTTCTAAAAGGTTCATTGTTTTAAAAAGTCTTTAAAAAGAATATACTGTACATGTACTTGTATATATGCTATTCATGACAAAATAACAAATACATGTAAAATTTTTTTACATCATTTGAGTATGACTAAATCCAAGTTAGAAACATGAAAATGATAAATACAATAATATACATGTACAAAAACAATGAAGTAAAGAGATTTTCACTAATGACACATCTAGATACATTTGTATATGTACATGTACATGTACATGTGTTTGAAAAACTTGATAAGACCAACACTTACATGTATTAATAAAGAAATATAAAATAATTTCAAAAAATCATTCATTTTACTAAATTAACTACTTTTGTTTTATTTTTTTTAATTTGACCCATCGAAATTTTTTTAAGCACATCTGACATTCGGTCAGACACAAGGTGATGACTTGTCTGACCGAACGACAATTTGTCTGACCGAAAAAACTCTGAACAATTTATCGACACGCTAACATTTTTGATGGGGGGTGGGAATCTCCAAGTACATTTTATTATCAAGCTGATTTTAAAACTACTGGGTATGGGCTCTTGAATTTGTTAATTTGTCACCATTATTCATTTTGGCTAGAGTGTATCTGATGAGTCTTCATAAACGAAACGTGTACTTTGTTTTGAGTTCTTTGTATTATATATTGTTGATTTTTTAAATTTGAAATAAAGTATTGTTATTAAATTATAAAATCTATTCTCAATCTCTTGCATAAAACATAATCATTTCAAAATTCAACATTTCATCTTGATAGTCAAAACATTCACTGTCTTCATAATCATCATCAATGTCTTTGTCACAAAGGCTCTCCACAATGTTAAGTGTTGAGTTAACTTCAACTTGTACATTATCAATATCATTCTTTTCCTCATCAAGTATTTCAACATCTGCATCATTAGTCATTATAACATCAACAGTATTTTGTGTTTCATTTTATTTTTTTCATTATTATTTTGACAATATAATGACCGCATGTTTCACATGTAAACGAGTAGCGAGACAACGGAAGGGACGATATATTAAAGGACAAAATGACGTGTAGCGAATGAACCGGAAGTTACATATTATTGTTTACAATCAAATTGATTGACTATCTCGCTAGACTGTAGACTAATTCACGTAATTATTAAAACGTTCTAGTTTTATTATTCACAAAAAACACTTCAGTTTTGAGAAAATCTTCTTTAACGTAAGAAAAAAACATCGGACACCCGGGCCGACAAGCAACGTGTATTTACCGGACCCGGGACAATTTTACCGGACAGGTACGACACGTTTCGATGGGTCTGTTTAAAGATTTTTAATTAAGTTAAATAAAAAAGTCAAAAGTTAGTAAAGATAATTAATTAAGTCAGTAAATTAAAACATATTTGTGAGAAACAAAAAATTCTTACAAAAAAAAAGGAAAAATTTCTGATATTGTCATAATGATTGCTGATAAATTAAATCATTATAAATTAAAAATATATTATTTACCTTTAAATCTGAATTTGTTTAACTAATATATTGTCCTAGTCCATCAAGAAAAAAAACCAAATCAATCTAAATGCACCATTCAAACCACATGTATATTTTGTACATGTTATAGTCTTGTTAGTCATAAAATTACAAACTGGCATTGTTCCTCACCCTCCACTTTTTCTCCATCCGCCCCTGATAACATTTATGAAAATTAAGTCCAAAAATTACAATGTAAATCCTGTTTTTTCTTTTCATCAAGTTAATTATCACATGAACAAATGTATGTTTATTTATGTCTGACAATTAAGAAAAATGTTGAAATGTCTGATATTATTAAAATTTATTTAGATAAACAAAGCCTACATGTAAAAAATAAAACATGTTTTCTTACCTTGAAATCGAATTAATCTCAATTATTTGTTTATCTCAGTTTTGATTCTCCATCAAAAGTCAATATACAGTAAATATCCTGAACACCTTCTTATACAATTATAAAGACCTAAATACTGGGTACGAATAGATCATTAATTGTGAGATAATAGGAACATTTCAAAATATCCATAGAAACAAGATGGCGGATAAACAATACATTCAATGCAAAATTCTCGTAGGAAAAATAAATTTTGAATTTTTTCAATCTCGGAGGTAAGAACGAAAAATAATTGTAAGGGAACGACATGAATACAATGGCAAGTTTTTGAAAGGAACCGTCGAGTAATTACAAAAATAAACGCAAAAAAAACGCAAACAATCTGAGGTGACTTGGAGTATAGATAAATTTACATGTATTTGACAATCTTGATGAAGACCAAAACTGACTGATAAAAAAATGTAAAATAATTTTTTTTAAAATCATTCATTTAACACTGTACTCAATATGACATTTCTGTACTATTTGAAAGATTTTTTAATAAGTCAATAATGATCATATTTTTGTAATCTTATACCAGAATAAAAATATAAAATTCTGTCAGATATTGTTAAGATTTCTGAAAATGGAGCCCCAAAAAATAAAAGATGTTTCTTTTCTTTTAATCGAGTTAATTATCATATGAACAAATGTTTGTTTATTTATGTCTGACAATTAAGAAAAAAGGTAGAAATGTCTGATATTATTAAAATTTATTTAAATAAACAAAGCCTACATGTAAAAAATAAAACATGTTTTCTTACCTTGAAATCGAATTAATCTCAATTATTTGTTTATCTCAGTTTTGGTTCTCCATCAAAAGTCAATATACAGTAAATATCCTGACCACATTCTTATTATCAACAACAGTGAGGAGATGGGTCACTTTATCATAATGTACACACCAAGGGTCATACAACCCATCACCTCCACTGACTACAACTTCATGTTTATCTCCATCCCTTGAAATTAGTAATAAATTATGTTTCTGATTATTACACACAAAAACATTCTGGTGTTCATCCATTGATATTCCAAGAGGCCATGACATTGTATTGTGATCTTTGAATGTAAAGATAACTCTGAGATCAGAATCCAGGACAGTAACTGTGTCGTTGTTGTTCCGAGGACAGGTATAACATATTCTGTTGCCATCTGTGTCTATATATGAATTAATACTAACAGTCTGGTCATCATGGAGTTTGTCTATTTTTTCTGTATCTATATTAATTTTTCGGATTCCTACCTGAGGTACACAGAAGTATAAATGTCCATCACTATGTGTAATTCCACTGACTTTACTCTTTATCTGAAGTGTTTTAATGATTTTACTCCTGTCTACATCTATGATGGAGATTGTTTTATGGAGAGGATTAGAAACAGCAACATGGTTCTCATTGATGACTGTAACATCGTATACTGCTCCTTCTCCTCCATTAAATCTGACTGATGATTTGTGTTGACCATTACTGTGTAGTATGTTTACTACACCATTGTCCCAATCAGTCAACACCAGGAGTCCATTAGGCAGCGTACAACAACCAGGACACCACGGACCTTGATCTACTGTAAACTGTTGTTTAAGTGTCAGTTGTCTGGGGAATCTTGTCTTCACCTCTGCCTGACCTTTGTTTGGTTTGTTTATGTCTATGGAGGTTCTATTTTTTTCTTTTGATACTTTAATGTCACACAGAGTTTTTATTCCAAAAATTGTGTCGTCTGCTGTGATGTTTTCATTCATTTCTATGTCTGTATTATCCATGGCTCCTTTTTCAGATAATTTATGTAAGATTTCTTCTGATTCTTGAACTTTTTTCTCCATTTGTTTTGTTGCGATGAATGTTTGAAAATTTGATGCGTGGTTCTTAACGAGTTCCTCCTGTTCCAATAATTCACCAAGTTTTCTTTTATTTGATTCCAGGATTTTTGTGGTGGCTTTGATTTCATTTACATTTTCATTTACAACTGACTCTAACTCTGATAGTGTTTTGTTTTCTAGTTTCTTTATTTGATCAATAAGACTTTGTGTTCTCTTTTTTACATTTGTTGATAATTCTTCCTTCTTTGTTTTCAGTATTTTCACATTTTCTTCTCTTTCAATGATTGCGGTCAAAAAAGTTTGATGAGTCGTTTTTAATGATATCCAAACATCTTCAAAAATGGCTGAAGATTTTACATTGCGGATCACATCATCTATAGGTAGAGCGTCCTCACATTTTTTATGATATTGCAATAAACATTTATAACAGACAACGCAATCGTGAGACCTACAGTAAATTTGATATTTTTGCTTGTGTTCTTCACAGTCAAGTTGAATTTTGTGGATAAAAGATGGTAATTTAAGGTAATCCTCATAAGGTATGGTGCTGTGGTCCCTTGTTGCTTTTTGTACTCTGTGTTGCTCACTACATGTTGAACAGAGGGAATCCTCACATTGTGGACACCATACTTCAGGAGTGCTGGTCTTTTCTAGTAACAGGCAGATGCTGCAGCTTTTGGATGCCATTTTTCTGCAACATAAATAAATAGAGATTTAAATTTACATTCTTACTTCTTAAAATCAGTTACATATATAGCTTAGTATAATCCCTTTTGGGATTTGGCACCGGGGATATTTTTTTGTTTCGACTGGTGGCGGTCAAAGCAAAAAAAATATATCTCCAGCTTTAAATCCGTAAAGGGATTAATCTTGTTACCAAATCTGTCTTTTTATCAACTTTTGAATCAGTTTAGACCTTACGTACAGTGTGTTAACCCTCACGGAGCGTAGTGTAGGGCGGGGGTTACATTATCATATCTAGTTCAACTCCATACTGGTGATCAAAAAACTAAGCCTCCAGATCTGACATTGGTTACATACATGTATATCAAGCCCCTGTTCTTCTTTACAAAAACTAATCCAAAGTTGTGATTACATGGGGCTCAGGTTAAAATCAATTACATACAGCTGAGCTGTGAAACGTAGCTTGAACTATTATTTTGTGATTTGGCACTGGGGATATTTGTTTTGTTTTGATAATGGTGGATTCAGCTTGTTACCATTTTTTTTATCGACTTCAGAATGAGTTTATATAAATTTTTCCTCTTCCAACTTCCCCGGACTTGACTTTTTCTGAGAAATTCGTTTGTTGCGGTATAACGTCCGAACAGCAATATTTCAGCTATATTCAGACGATAAACATGAAATGGATGATAAAATGAACATGAAATTCATGAGAAATTCGGCGGGTGTTTCCAGAAATGCAGAGGACGCTTAATTAAATAACCTGCCGGTGCACCTGGTCATGCTGGTGACCTGGCACACCCACCATATCTATCAACAGAGTTATTGAGGGACAAATGTTTGTATGACTTACATACACGCAGCACAGTCAGGGATTTAAATTGGCGGTGGTCCTGGACTTATCAGGTACTGAGGTAGACGCGGAGTTTCTGTTTCAATGATGACGTATGTCTGCGGGTCTCACTAATTGGCGACAAGAAGTGTCAAAAAGCGACAAGAAACAACTAATCGAATAGCCCAAAGAAATTTATGTTTTTAGTTAAAAAGGGACGTACAATTGTTTATTTATGTGTTTTTAAAAACCAGGAAAAGAATATTTTTCAGGTAAAAGTGTGAAGATAAAAGGTTGTTTGAAATATTTTCAAAATAATAATAGCATCCGGAAGCTTTTTTCATTAAAGAAAAATAATTTAAAAAAAAAAGAAAGAGATAAATCAATAAAGTAACAAGAACACTGACTCCAAATATGTTATCAAGATTCATTGAATATAGAAAGACATAATGAAGATAACAATGACAGCGAATTATTTGTGTAAATTTAAATGCTAACATGTAAACAAGAAAATATTTAAAAAACAAGGTTGTCAGAAATTTAACACAATGTCGAGTTACCGGCCATACTAGTTACAACTATGCGCCTGGTACCAGTGGCCTGAGAAACAAAAACAAAACAAAAAACAAAACAAAACAAAAACGAAAAACAAAACAAAAACAACAACTGAAAAACACCAATGTTATGTATATATACTTCCAATGTTATAGAATAAGACATATTGCTTATCTTGGTATTATTTTTTAAAGTTTTCATATCTCTCTAGATAATAACCTATTTTATAATATATTTTGAACTACTTCTTCTATAACAATGCATGTTGCTATATTTTTCTTCCATTAAAGACAACAATCACCTTTTCTTTCAATCATACCACTGAATATTGTTTCTAAATAATTTCTTTTTTATTATTTCACATAAAACATGTTTCCATATTTTTATCAATTTGAAAACACATCAAATCAAATCTAATATATATATATATATAGATAGATAGATAGATAGATAGATAGATAGATATAGTTTCTGTATGAATTTTAGTTTTTAATTTGTTCAAACTGTTCATTGTTCAAATTGAGAAAAGATGTTTTCTTTTTAATTTTAAATTTGTATCAATTGACTTCCATTTTTTCTAAATTTTCATAAAAATACTTCACTCATTTTTTCAATAATTATTTAATCTTTTTTCTATGTCACTTTTTTTTGCCTTTAAATGGAAAAAAAAATTGTCGCTTTTCTCGTCTTCTTGACCTCTCTTGTCCGTACTTGACACCTCTTGTTGTTAATTAATGAGGCCGA
Organism: Perna viridis; assembly: GCA_037379345.1. NCBI lineage: Eukaryota > Metazoa > Mollusca > Bivalvia > Mytilida > Mytilidae > Perna > Perna viridis. Next base: position 5,288,165 of record CM074525.1, read on the forward strand.
ACATCAACTTCAAATTTTCAGTTCTAGAAAACTTAAACTACAAGTTTCTATATGAAACATTCTGATATAGTTTGCCAAACAATGTGACATTGAGTCACGATAAGATAGCTAATTGTTGCAGTTTGTATTAAAGCTTCCTGGTTAAATCATGATACAGAGTATCAGAGGTACCTGTAAAGTCCGAAACGAACTCAATATAACATCATACGACACGAAAAACGAAATCGAAAAATGAAATATAACAGAACTAATCAAACTAGATCCATTCTTTTAATATAGAAATTGAAACATGTCACAATAATCATTATAATTAATAGGATTTTATGCTATGCCAATGATGGACGGAGCACTTGTGCAATCGTCTACTTCCGTCAGAATATTTTAGCCATTCATAGTTCTGGTCTTACATGCTACATACATGTATATAGGTCACTGACGCTCCGTTAAAACAATTAATTGTGTATTGGGTAGGAAGGAAAAAAAACTATTTGAAATTAATATACGTTGTGAAGTGGCTCAGTTATACGTACATAAGAATAATGAACATAAATTAACATTACCCACATTCAAAGGTAAAAAGGGAACTAAATACGAATATATTCAAGTTACCTATTCATTTATACGCATAATAAACCATTTGATGTTTAACTAGAAATGAAAACCCAGCGAGATTGCAAATAGTTTTCAATCATAGAAAAGGAATAATAAAAGGAATGCCAAGTAGTAATTGGGAAAACTGTCTTATGCAGGCCTTGAGGAATAAGAGGGGCAGTGGTTCCAGTCAAGAAACATTATAAAGAAAGGGGCGTCATGCTTTTACTTGCCGCTCATGTTTTGACCATTTTTGTTACAAAAAGGTAGCATAACCCCCAAACACATCCTGACGTATCATCCACTGTATCATAAATATATTTTTATTACGATTATCGCCTCATGACATCGGAATCTCCGAACTGGCAAATAAAAATGAAACTTTCGAATTTCGATAATGCATTTCTTGGGAATTGTGTAATTTTTGGTCTGGTGTTATTGCTTTTTGCAATATTAATCATTCTATTTGGCTATTTCTGCCATGATTGATGGAATTATATCACAGGGGCTTGCTCCCACTATCAAATATGCAGCCCGACTCTATATATTAAGAAGTATTTGGTGGTGATGCCTGTGTTTATTTATTAGGTTGTTTGCAGGGCAGTAATAAGTAATAATTATGTTTGATTTTATTCGGTGGGGGGATGAGTTGATGCGAGTTACCCCAAAATCTGGGACCCCGTTTTCTTGTTATTAACTATTAGGACTCTATATTTGGGAGTGGGAGAAAGCCCCTGTTATAGTATTATAATACTTCATCGTTTATGTTAATGTACGTGTCTCTGGACTAGGTGCCCAGAAACTAAGCGTTTTCACATGCCACATAGGTGTCTATGAAATAATTTGTAGCACTTGAGCTATGAATCTTATCAACTGCGAAATGTAGATAATTGAGTGTAACACGTTTCTTAGGATATGATTCACTTTAATGATTTGTGGCTTAAGGAGGTAGAGCTGGGGTAAAGGACGCCTCTTGAAATCAGTGACATGTTTGCAATATATTAGATTTCACCAAAGCATATACAGCTTTCTTTTGAAACATAATGAAATCAGTGCAAGTTATTTGATGCTTACATGAGATTAATGTCAAATGCTGTATACAAATGTTATAATGATTTGTAAGATTTGTGGCCTTTACCCTATGTATACCACCTTAAGTTTGAATTATTTAACAGACAGTTCCGACTTAGAGGTCGATTAGCTGAATTTCGACCTGAAAATTTAAAAACTGGGAATGGTCAACTTGTAGTTTGTAGTTCAATTATGGACTATATCGGAGTGTTCCATGTAAACCGATATCGAACCTGAATATTACGCAAACTGGCACGCTACTATGATGCATTATAATGCATTCTGGTGTGTGTGTGTGTTTTTAAATTTCCTTCATAATCAGAATGGAGAATTTAAGAAAAATAAAACGATGAGTTTAATTTCAACCATTTATAACAATAAGCTTATGTTAAGATACGTTTGAATTCGATTCCCGTACTTTCCTTATGAAATCATGCAGTATTCCAAATTTAAAAATACGTAAAACACCGAGGATTCATTCCTTACATTGCATACGATTTGGCTTCGTCTTTCGATAGATTTGGTTATGAGTACTTCTTGTATACAACTAATATTTTGATTATGATCTTCCTACATATTTGATTTTAATGCTGCTGATGAGAGGTTACTCCTTGAAACACGTGTACAGCATAACGAAATTTACAATATATAAAACTGGTATTTTTAATATTTATTTGCAATACGACGAATATTTGGGGCGCAAGAACCATCTATAGAAATTGATTCAGTACATGAGTACTTTGATTCTACACCATGAATCACCTCTACCATCGGCAGTGTCAGAATTCTATGTGGATTGGTACTTGAATATAAAGGTATTAATACTTGTTGTATATGGATTTAACGTGTGTACATTGTATGTGGCAAACCTCATTCTGTTAATAAAGTACGGACAATATAAGAAGATGGTACAATGAACTGAAGTAAAAGCTGAATGGAAAAGTAAATCTTACTCTTTACTGGTCAGTATTCCCAATTAGCACGAAGTTAACTTCTTTGAACGTTAGCGAGGAAAACGCCCTGTTGGTAAAGTATGGAATGTTATCTTTTCACTTCCTGGTATAACTTCGCAGATGTTATGGAAGCTCATAGGGTACACCCGATTCCTAGTTGTTTGTTTTTTTTTCTTCAAAATAAGTCAGAATGATTGGCTTAAACTCGTGTTGTCGATATTAAGTCAGAATGTTGTTTTGTAAACAAACATGTCGACTTTTATCATCAATTATTTCTCTGTTTTTTGAGAAATATATAACGACAATATTACCATGATTTTGGCGGAGGTGTCAACAAATTAAAAAAAAAAAAAACACGCACGGTTACTGTACACAGGTTACTTTATAGCACGCCCGATCTTCGTCAAGTTCATGAAGTTTTTCACAAAATCAAATTCAAAAGTTCGTTCGTTTTGCTAATCAATTTTTTGATTTATAAAAATATAAAAAACAAGAAAATATAGCAAACAATTGAAAAAAACTGTCATGTTCGAAATGAAAAAAATATACTCAAATAAAACATTAATTTAGCGACAAATATGCCGAAGTTCATAAGCAAGCTGCTGATAAAAAAAACACAAAGGAGAAAATTTTAAATAGTTTGGTGTTTTTTGTAGAAGGTTTGGAATTATCTCAAACTACGATTTTCAGGTTCATTTGTAGTCACCTTAATGTTTCACTTACTTTTTGGTGGAATATATGTCCATATGTGAATACATGAAACTCAAATTCAGACGACCCCCCCCCCCCAAATGTGACAGCATGGTTTTTCACAAAATACCGTTCGGAAGTCTGATTTTAGTTCAAAAGTCATGTAAATATCCGAGATTTCCGAACTCCTGTTTCCACTGGCTGGGTTAATTTATAGCACGCCCCAACTTCGTCTAGTTCTTGAAGTTTTTCACAAAATCTAATTCAAATTCTAATAATTGATTATTATCGACAAATGCATTTCTGCTTCAGAAATATTAAATTGATGATTTGTAATTTAAGTCGTGTAAATTTCTCGACAATTATCCATGACAATCAAATACTGAATTGCAGTTTCCCAGTACTTTATTATATAGTGAAACCTCAACAATTTAATTTCATACATTCATTCTTTTTAAGGTATGGCTTGCAGTATACAGAAATGGTGATTTTTACTTGTAACCATTGAGGTTTTGAGAGTATAATTGAACCAACAAAGATAATCAGTGGTGAGTTGCAGACTGTTATCGTCCAGTCTGCAAAATTAATTAGATTACTTAATTCTTAAATTAGCTACTTCAGAAATACTACCGGAATTGATGTCTGCACCGGAAAGGGAAGACAACTCTAGATGAAAATTGGAAAATCACATCAATATATTAAATAACAATTGACAACTAGCATAAGTATACATCTTCATTGAAACATACATTGGCATGTTAAATAAATGCTGTTTTACAGAGTGTAGGTTATTTATTCAATAGAGGGGGTTTCAACTGGGATTGCCTTTCCTTTGTTACATTGCTTCCCTTATTAGCAAAAATTATTAGAAATAAATTATTTAAATTGTATATAAAGAAGATTACTAATAAAATTTTATAATAAGAGTCATTTTTTACAGATAAACATGCTTCTAGTTATACCTTCATGACAATCTGGTTTTTCAATTATATCTGAAGTTTTGAAAATATTTCGAAAAAATATAGTAAACAAATATTACCTTAATGATAACATACTACATGATTGATTTAATTGGATATTCATTGTGCACATCAACTGCATATTATACATGTAGACTATAGAAAGTATTTTTTATCAACAATTATACATTTTTTTCCAAAGATGTCAAACTGATGTGAAATAAACATAATTATAAAATATTACTGTGAGTACATAGTGAAATTTTAAAAATGAATTTTCATTTTCAATTCAAGTAAGTATCAGGGATCTCCATGGATCAAAATGAACACGTGGCTCAATCTCAGGTTGGACACATTTTCATTGTGGCGCATATCCTTTAACACAGAAAATAAATTGCCAAAGAAAGTATGATAGGTTGAACGAGACGTATTTAATAGCACAAGTTTCAACATAGAAATTTATAAACAACAGTAATGGTAAATCTTGTTGCCATTATAAAAGTTTTTTTTTTATAATTTAACCACAATAACTTATGACAGGTATAGGTAATTAATAAGTAAGCTTAATTGGGAAATACATTGTCAATTTGTAATGTGTGACGCAAATTGTTGAATACATGGCGCACGTCAAATGAACACATCACGCTTGTTTTGAATTCATGGCCCAAGGAAAGTAACACATGGCACAGTGCCATGCAAAAGAGGTCATGAAGAACCCTTAGTATGTATATATACAAATTATCATCAATATTAAGTCTGGCTATTCTTCTTAGTGAAACAAACTTTTTTTTCAGAAATACTTCACATTACATAGTATACGGAGATTCTACTTGAAAATGTTTGCTTTATAGTCACTTGGCAAGGTTAAACATTTTGAAGTTATCTGAAAATTGAGATTAAAGAATCCAAATAATGTGTCTGGTTGGGTTGCCTACCTGTGGGCTGTTTCTTCCTTGGTCTAGCACAAAAACAATCAGGCTCAGCTTCTCACACTTTTGTTTCATTGACCAATTAATAATGATTTTGTATGTCAATTACATTCTATATTTTGAATATATTTCTGTTGTTGTGCATAGATAGTTTAATCAATATAGCAAAATTTTACCACAGATTCCATTAAAATACTTTTAAGGTATAATTTATAGCAAAAATAGAAACCTAATATAGTCTTACATAATCTATTTTGGGTTTACCATAAATATTTCAGATTTCCTTTGGATAGGGGAGATAACTCTAAAGCTTATTAACTTGATAGAAACTCATAACAATGCCTTATATGATAAACTAAATTTAGAAATACTAAATATTTCAGCATTTATTAAAAAATCATCTTCATATTAATACATTTTACAAATTAACAAAACAAGGAAAAACTGACAAAAAAAAACATGAATTTTACTGAGTAATCCCCCTTTATAAATGTAACTTTTTTTTTAAATTTTAACATCCATTCATTTCTTTTCTTCTATACATTTGGGTCAAAATTCTATTAATTTAAATGAAAACAATTTATGTTTTAATTTGTGTAAGGTTAAACCTTATTTTGACAACTAAAACAACTTAAATACATGTACAACTGAATTTATCTTGTTTGACAAGTTTTAAAATGATAAATTTCATGATGCAACCAATAAATCTATCATGTATGATTTAATTTTTTTTATTTTATATGAAAACAATACATTATAGTATTTTTCTCCTTTCCATTGGTGATGTTTTTATTACATTCTTTATTGTAGATTGATACATTTCCTGTATAACAGGCCTTACTTGGTATGTACTTATTTAGTATTATTAGAAACATTGTGCAGTTGCTTGGGCTAATATATAAAGAGCTCTCTTCTTTATGTCCTAGACTAGTTATGAAAACAATCATACTCTAAAACCATGTATTAATTCCATCTGTTGTCTTTGGCTTTAATTTTATCCAAACATTATAGATTTTAAACTAGAATATTGAAGAAAATATATAATTTTACATAGATTTATAGAAAATTTGATGAGATGTTAATTTTACAGAAAATGGCAAGATGTCAATATAGGACACAATTATTGGAAATGCCACAATGCAATGATGCAAGAATAGCATTACTATATAGATTTGTCTGCAGAGAAAACATTGATGTTCTCCCGGACTTCAGTATTGCAGAGGAACTTGCTGATCCATGCACATACCCATGTGATTGTAATTGTTGCAATTGTAGGACAAAAGCAAGTTTTATAGTTGCTCCGGAAACAGTGGATTCATCTGATTCCCTGTTTGATCTAAGTGACACGTGGTCAGATGATCCATCCACTGTTGATGTCACATGTTGTACATGAGATGAAGGCAGTATGGCAATTTCAGAATCAGATTCCAGTAGCTTCAATCTAGAATCACAAACACAATAAAATTTGTTTGATGATTATGACAGTCAACTGTGGTCTGATTCTGAATATGCTGTCAAACATGTAGCAGAATCGCCTGGCATTTGTTTCAGTGACAGTGACTGTGCATTTCAGCCTCAAAACTGTTTACATAACCAACAGGAGGAAGTATCCTTCACTGATGCTGAAACCCAAATGCCACCTGATCTTCTTGCATGTTCAGCAGGTGTAAGTTTCAGTGATGCAGAAACTCAGCCTCCTTTTAGTTATGAAAATAATAAATTTGATATTTTAACTACTGAAGATATAAAAACTTTTAACAATAAATACATGTGGAATTAAAGACTTTATTCTTTTTTTAAAAGTTTGCTTATTTATTAACACAAAGCTATATGTTTTGCTTTAATCTAATGGGGGGAGCATTATTATAAACTTTTGTGTGCTTTTTCAATTATTTCAGAATGGATTTGGTTAAAGCATTGTTTTAGTTGTATTTTATGCGTTTAATTTTTGTTTAGCATTTTAAGTTATTTTAGAATTGCTTTTTTTGGTACATTATATCAGTTGCATTTTATGTTTTTAATTTTGCATTCAACAATTATAAATATAGTACTTAATACATGTTAAATTACTATGTTACAGATTATATATTGAAATCCTAAAACTGGAGGAAAAGAAAATAAAAGTTTGGACAAATATGAACTCACAGTTGACGAATTTAATAATGATCTTCTGGAAGGCACTCTTGAACTGAAATGTAAGCAATATATATATTTAAACAAGAATTTTTTTAATGCATATGTCTGTTTTTAACTTCTACAGAAATTTGTTTTAAGAAAATTAAAATTAAGTATGACCTAATACTTAGTTTGTATTATTTTTTTATTTTATTTATTTAAAATCAAATAATTATGCTTCTTAAGTGTGTATTTTTTTCTTATTTTTTCTGCTCAGAAACCTAGCCGGGGGCTAGGCGCTCTGCTCACTGAGCAACTGGGATGTGTGCCCCAGGTGGTGGAATGGGGTACCCCTGGCGTGTTACATGCTGGGGTTGTCAGGCTATAATACGGAAAACCTGACCGCAAACCATAGTGGTGCACTGTGTTGGGAAAGATGCACGTTCCTCGCACGTTAAAGAACCCTGCTGTGGTATTCGATAGGAGTAGGAACCTTTGCGCTCCGCCACAGGAGGCTAAATTGCCTGACCTTACCCATCCCCCCTTTTTCCAGTGGCAATCAAAATTTGTCGACCCTATTATCCTTGTGTCCCATCCTTTTTTTTTCATTTCATGTTCATTTAATCATCCGCTTCATGTTCATCGTCTGAATATAGCTGAAAAATTGCTGCTTGGACGTTAAACTCCAACAAACAAACAAACATCTTATTTTTTCAAAAATAATTGAATTGGTGAAACAGACTTTAGTTCATTGATTTTGAATGAACCACAGTAAGTTCCTTGAAATAAGTTTGAGTTATCTCTCTTTGTTAGTAATTTCAAAATCTGTTTTTTTAAAAATTTATATGTTGCTATAAATAGAAAACGGGGATATCTGTTTATTGAAAGTAACCAATCCAATATGGTTATGTGGTTTTGAAAGGTCAAGGACTTCTATAAAGGAAGTTACATATAAATTTGGAATTTTATTGGATATTTTTTTCCAGAATTAGCTACTTAAATTATACTGGTCATTACCAAAACAGGTTAACTAATTATGGAAGTGGTAACATACATATGTGTGGTATACATATCATGCATTCTAAAGAAAGATCCTGGCATTTTCTCATGTACATTCTGGATTGTGATGGATATACAATACTGAATATTTCTTTAATTACCCTTAATGTAAAAAGTGCAAATTTATATAAAATGGTAGTAATTCAGGAATGTCTGTCCATGCAGTAATATCCTCAATTATGTGATGCACACAACAGGTTTTGAGGTTGTGTAAACTAAAAGAGCATTACATCCTTGTAACTTCAAAATACAATAAGTTAGCATTTGAAAATTTTGTGATGTCACTACCATACACATGTAGCAAAAAAATAGGTGAAAAATAACTTTCTTTATGTAATCAGTCAATATATTAAACTTAAAATGATTTTTATAATACTATCTATGTACATGTACATTAACATTCATGTATCACTGAGCAATCAGGACCCAAGCAAGGGTATATCTAGTCTAACTTTTTATTTCAGATGATCCGTTTACAGTTGTCAGAAGAATTGAAACCAGAATAATGTCCTTTTATTATATGAATGCTACTCCATGTGTTTTATGCTTAATACTGTGATCTAAAACACAAATGCAGATACATGTACTGTAGTATAGTACTTTGATTAAGAACCTTTGACATTGTATTAGTTCAGACCCTTGTACATGTATTTTTTGTTTGTTGGGGTTTAATGTATTTAAACCATTTTATTTGTGGACATCAAATAAAATTATACAGGAAAAGTACAATTTAGAAGAAATAATTCAAAGTTTAGGCATATCTCGACAGAAACAAAAATTTACGAAAATGACAGCTAATGCAGCTTTAAGTTTCCCTTTTAAATGTCAACTACATGTAAGGACTGAGTTCTTGTCAATTTTCTGTTTCAAGGGACATAGTCATTTTTCACTGTATCAACAAAAATATGTTTAAAAAATCAAGAAATGTGTGACTGATTGCACACAAGTGATACCTCCATTTCAATCAGGACATGAGGAAAATAAACAAAGTCCTTGGTAAGGTATTGTTGAATACTTTCCAAAATAGATCCCATCATACAACATGCCTACAGGAAGAATGTGTTAAATATAGATCCCATCATACAACATGCCACTGTGATGACCTAGTAGCTGACAATGGTGGAAAAATTGTTATGGTAACATAGACATGGGTAAAACAGTTCACCCTCCTCTTACATGATTTGACGACAAAACTTTTTAAGTGTACAAAAAGAATTCATATTAAAGCAAACAGACCCCCCCCCAAAAAAAACAAAAAAAAACAAATTATAAAAACAAAACAAATGCTAACAATCAAACAAAACAAACTATCTTTGTCACAACATGAATAATACTGATTCAGGTGTCGCGCTGGGCTTCGCCAATGTCGCAATTTGGGATTTTTTATTTTATCTGGCGACAAAAATAACCAGTTGGTGATTTTCTTGGCGCCTGGTTTGTGTATTAAAATTGACAGGAAGTTTATCAGCGACAGATATATTCTCTAATTAAACAATTTTGACACATGGTCAACACATAGTTAATTTACCATGACCAATTTACAACTGAATGCAATTAAAGGTAATTAGACCAGGTGACCGTGACTGACAATATCCTAATGGGAGGTGTCAATCAAATGTGAATATATCATTGAGCCAATCAAAAATCTCATCGTGGTCAAAAGTAAATACATTTATGACCATGTGCACGGGGCTACAAATTTTCTGAAGTTTCATCATTTCAAATGCTATGTCATAGAAGATCTTCTTGTGATACATGTATGTGATATTCTAACCTCTTTTAAGCAAAAAATGTTACTTCTTAAGCTTATAATAAATAAAATGGATAGCCAAACGAACTTTTTTCTGTGCAAATAAGTATTGCAATGCAGAAAAGAAAGTCAAAATGAGCCTTTTAGTACCCAGTCTTAAATTTGGAAAAAGTCCATGATTTTCTATACTTTCATTCTCATATGCTATTTTTGGGGTATGAATACCAATGATTAGATAAAAAAACATTACATAAATACTGTTTTCAGTGCCCAGAGTGTGAAAAATATCTCTGTCTTCATGTGTTTTTTCCTTTTTGCCATGTATACAGCCTTTTTCATTATATGAATCTATGTAGTAGAACACAAGGCAGAATTATTCTAAATCTGGGGGAGGAGACCAAGTATTAGATTTGCTCTATAATCAATATCCTATGTTCAATTTTAATAAATCTGTTTTTTTGTAATTCCATATGAATAAAGCTTTCCAAAAACCACAAGACCTACACCACTTAAAAAGTCTCCTTAAGGGTGCACTATACAGTTACATTAAGACACACTGAGTCTGTGTTGCACACCATTTTACCCCCTTCAAAGTTTATAAAACTTTAAATTAAAAGTTGAAATTTGGTGGATATATTGTTTATATGTAGTTAAGCATTTATACATAGACAGATGTGATATATGTAATGATAAGCAGGTGTAATTGAAGGTACGAGATCACAATTAATTCCCCTTGACTTTTCGTTATATAGTTCCTTTTTTTTAGTGTGTTTCTTCCTGATTTTTTTTCTTTGCTGTCATAAACTTTATTGCTTAGTATTAACTGCATAAATGTAGGGCGAGGATCCAATTTACAAGGCATTCATTTTCATTCTGTAATTTTATGTGGAAGTTGTAATTTGGTCCTATTAAAAAAGGTCAAAATTTAGGACATTTGGCAGTGGTCACTTTTCATGTCTACTGGGTCTCTGAAGCAAAGTAGCTAAAAATAAAAACGTGTGGTGAATTTTTCTGGCACTCTAATAGAAATCTGCTTTAATACATGTTTCCATATTGGTGAAGTTTGAAGTAGTGGAATTTTTTTTTTGTATGTCAAGATTGGTCTGTTGAAATCCACTACAAAATTAATTGTGTCCTCATACCTATACGAGAGGTCACATTTTTGTAAAACATGCCATTTTTATTATATGTTTTTGGGGTTTATTTCTCAGAATTCATGGAATAAACATGAAATGTGGCAAAAACCCCATTTCTTTTCTCATTTTGTTTTGCATTTTAGTCCAAAAATGGGTTTAAAATGGAAATAAAGAAAAAAAAAGAGAACATCTGTCGAGGCTATTTAGATGACACTTCTTCACCCAATCTGCACAAAGTTGAAGTTGCAACATATACCATTGATATAAAATTTGCCATTAATAATTTATTTTTCAACAAATCTCTATAAAATTTTGCAGTTAGACTTAGAAATGAATAGGCTTTCCACAGATACAGCCTTTACTTGAGTTTCAAAATAAGTCGATCTAATAAGAGAGATCACATTTTTGTAAAACATGCCATTTTTATATGTTTTGGGGATTTATATCTCAGAATTTATGGAATAAACATGAAATGTGGCAAAAAAACCCATTTCTTTTCTCATTTTGTTTTGCATTTTAGTCCAAAAATGGGTTTCTATGGGATTTTCAATGTAAAACTCATAATTGCTTGTGGCATCTGGGTAAACTTGGGCAAATGAGCTAATTATTGTCTCATTTTGAGTTTTTTGCACACACAGTGTCATAATAACAGCAAATAAACACTATTCATAAGCAGTGGACAGGGTAAAGGTAAAAAATTTAATATTTAGAATCTGTTTTTAACCTGCGGCAAAGGTCATTAGGCAAAATTACAGTGTTCGTCAATTGTCTCAACTTGGAATTCTCCCTTGCACTGCATTGGTATGAAATTCTGGATTATGGGAGGGAAATGTCTCAAAAATGTAAAACAACCATGATTTCCCATTCTTTGACATATATTTTGAATAAATGTCCCACTTAAACCCCTACTGAGTTGACGAAAAACACATATTTTGGAGCCGGTCATACACTAAAAAGCCTAAAAGCAGAAAAAACCTCACTTGATATGAAAAAGAAACATCCACATGAGTTCATATGTACCACATAAGCATCAAAACATGCATTTTAAAATATTTTTTCACTTTTTTGTGGCTGTAGGGGTAAAATGTTAGTATAAATGGCATATTTACCAAAACCTGCAGTTTTACAACCCTGGTCCTGGCTTGATTTTAATTACCCCATCTGATAGTTTACTCCAAAACACTGCCTCTGGTTGTTTTTAAAGTACATTTAATGTCTCTATAGCACTTTGGAAGTAAGTTTGGGTTGATTCATTCTTTTTTAGCTTCTAAAAATGAGTTTTTATATAAGTACCCCTGCACTATGTGAAAATGCTCTAATACTGCAGTGTCATGTACGAAAACACATATTTCTGTCTTAAATCAGATGGAAAGCTGACTAGCTGATGTTTTCTACTTCAGAAACATGCAATGCAATGGAAATAAAGAAAAAAAAAGAGAACATCTGTCAAATGTTTGAATTGAGGCTATTTAGAGGACACTTCTTCACCCAATCTGCACAAAGTTGAAGTTGCAACATATACCATTGATATAAAATTTGCCATTAATAATTTATTTTTCAACAAATCTCTATAAAATTTTGCAGTTAGACTTAGAAATGAATAGGCTTTCCACAGAGGAAGCCTTTGCTTGAGTTTGATTACCGCTATAACCTTGGTTCCCTTGATTTCTCTTTCAAAATAAGCCAATCTAAAACATAAGAGAGGTCACATTTTTGTAAAACATGCCATTTTTATATGTTTTGGGGGTTTATATCTCTGACTTTATATCTTGACTCTACACGTTGACGTACTCCCGAACAGTTAGAGTGGGGAAATACTCTCGGACCCACGTGGGGTCTGGGAGAAGGCCAGAGCGTCAACACAGCAGCCCAGCCGCTAATAGGACATACTCTGACCGAGTTCTTCGGTCAGGTATCCCGATGGCTGGGCTCCGCCACCAACACCTGTTGGTTCTACTAACCCACTAACATGGACCGTGAGGGGCCTCATATTTGTATTCAAGGTCGTTAAAAAAAACCCAAAACATCATCAATTTTTTTGTACATTGTTTTGTAATATCGGATTTGGTAATATAATGAAACACCACACATTTTGTAAATTGAATATGTAATATTAGAAAATTAATTTGTAATATTATAAAATCACTTTGCTATATTGCAAAATCAATCACATTTTTTAATACTACAAAATGATTTTCTGATATTAAAAACTCGTAATTGAATACGACAAAGCAGAATAGTCCACTTTCTTTGCCCTTTGATTATAAGATGTTCGATTTCATCGGCTCCCAGTTCGTCCAGTGATCGTTTCAAACACTTGTACGATCTGCACTACAGGACATTGTAAGAGTCCTTTTCACAGACTTAAAAAAATCCTGGTTGGAACAGGAAACTATGAACTATTTGGTTCTTTTAATAGATATGCCGTTACGTTTAAGAGCTGGTTTAAAAATTTTCCGAAGGAGAAAGAAATTTTAGAGACTTTTATTAGATAAAAAAGAATTCTTCTAAAATGTGGAAAATATGTAGTGCCAACATACCAGAGGAATAAAAAAAACCCAATCAATGTAAAAGACATCGTGAAAATAGGACACAGAAAAGATTTTCAAGTTGTCTTAACAATCCTTGACATAAATGTTTTATATTGTAATAATTATTGTCCCATTATTTAAAACTTTGACTTAATACTGTTGATTTATTCATGTCTTTAAAATCTTTTTCAAAATCGGCATTTCAATATTTCATAAAACAGGGACAAAAAAATAAAAACCCCTCCCAAAATTATTTAAGCTCAATTGAATAAATATTGATTAATCTAATATAATGACTTTCATTTAAGTCCATATTCGACTTGTTAAATTGACATTATATTTCCAATACTCTAATCACACATAAATTCCACTATTGTCAGAAATATCATTTTGAATTGTTACCCATGACAATGTTTATTCAGTCGGTATCTATTCAGTCATGGTCGAGTACCTATAAAATGCGAAACGAAACTATCTCTATAAATTGCGAAACGAAACGAAAAAATATTAAAGTCATTATCATTTTGTCACATAAGAGTTGAAACGTGTTTCGTATAATTTATTTAAATAATTGTATATGTTTGTTGTACTAATTAAAAAAGGAGGCATCAAGGCTGGGTTATTGTTGCATTGTCCTACGATTTGACTCAGTCCGATACTGCTAGTAGCGTCGGGCAAAAATAATAAACCAACATAAAAATTTATAATCAATAACAGAAGACAATAATAATTTTTTTTTCATAAATTTAGTCACATCATATGACATAATACACAACTGAGGATGATTAGTAGCCATGGACGAAGTCACGAACGGACATACGGACGGCTACTAAATAAAATACTGTGATAGCCATAAAAACATTAGCATTTAAAAAAACTTCAAAAGATATCTAATGACGACCTCAGAGAAATTATCTCTGAAGTGTGCTTCAATTTCAGCGCAAGCCAGCCACGTGGTACCATTTACAATTCAAAATAGCCGTTCTCCCATCCCATTTTTTATTTCATCATCACCATTTTATATTCATTTTATCATCCATTTCAAGTCCATCGCCTGGTTGATTGATTGATTATTGGGGTTTAACGCCCGAACAGCCATATTTCAACTTCATTCAGGCGATGAACATGAAATGGATGACAAAATGAACATGAAATGATGATAAAAGGAAAAATGGGATGGGACACAATGATAATGAGGTCGATAAATTTTGCTTGACACTAGAAGAAAGTGTAGGTGGGTAGGGTCGGGCAATTTGGCCTCCTGAGGCACAGTGCAAAAGTTCATACTCCTATCTAATACCACAACATGGCATCTTTCCCAACACGGTGCACCACTATGGTTTGCGGTCAGGTTTTCCGTATTATAGCCTGACAACCCCAGCATGTAACATACCAGGGGTACCCCATTCCACGTCCAGGTGTCAAAAGAATAGGCCTGCAGCAGCGCTAAGCTTGTCTTAAAAGGCGACTAAATAGTGCTAAGAAACCTAGCCGGGGGCTAGACACTCTGCCCATAGAGCAACGGTTCAATTCTTCAGCTTTTTTTACTAAGCGACGACATATATTTTATATTTTGATTGGTTAAAACAGAAAAGTATGAATTTAGTAAATTTAGTAAATTTAGTAAATACAGCAAAAAAGTAGTTCCAAGCGTCACTTTACATTGCGCTTCGGCACAATAAAGAACAAATCATTTTTTGTGTGTCTTTAACATATATTTCAGCCCTCTTACCAAAGTCTACTCAGACGTAAAGGAGGTCACGTTGGAACAAGTCCGACCCAAGAAACCCGAAAATGAGATTCCAATTCACATACAAAAATACCAAAACAAGCAACTCGATCCGAACCCAGTTGATGAATGCAGAAGAACACCGATACCCATTTAGGAAGTTCGGATTAATTGATAATTTACTAAGAACAATGCCAGCTCAAGAAAATAGTCAGTCTTCCAGTACTGAGGTAATTCATGAAAGTCACACCTGGGACATCAGCAGCAGGAGAAGCCAATAATGTACCTCCACCGCCAGGGTTCAATCTCTTACCCAGATAAAACATGCATGTGGAGCCATATTCATGGCGAGGTGACCCAGTCCAATGGTCGACAATGTTTTTAGCCTACGTCATCTTGCAGATAATGCCTGCAACAGAAGCGATTTAAATGCTTCTTTTTTATCTAACAGGGGTGGTCAGGGACTGCTTTAACCTGTTAGACTCGACCACTAAAGCATCATTAGATTTATTATTAAGATCAAGCTTTGAGAAACGTTTTAAACCTGTCGTTAGGCAATGGTCCAAACTATTATAACTTAATCAAGAAGAAGGGGAGTCATGCGACAATTATATCCACAAATCCCTTTCCTTAAATAAGGACAAATCTACCTCAGAGACTGTATTCTGTATCGTCAACGTAAATCAAAATATACAAGACTTTATCTAGAAGTTACTTCCGGTGATGACTGTGTCATGGTTCCTATACTAAACTTATCTTTGTGTCAGTCATATTATGATTCTTTCACATCAACTGTTGAACATATTTCATTATCTGCATTTCCATTATGTAAACTGTATTTTATTTACTCTACTTTTGTTGTAAAGAATAGGTACGAGTTACAATCTGTTAATATACCCACAAAGAAACTCTTGGATTTTTTTTCCTATTTCAAGCTTAAAAGAGTTTTAAGCCAACCATTCAATGTGTATACATGTATATTGATCACTCATCAAAGCTTTGCATCAACACTAAACCCAGCTTGTTCAAAAGATTCAAGTCCAAATCCTGCTGAGGATTCTGAATCGCCATTGGCTGCATCTTTGAATCCAAAATTATAAGACCATATTGTCAGGGTGTGGCAATGAAGAATAGTCAACCACTACATTTACCAACTTTCTGTTTCATTACAATGATACAAAACTTTGTATAGTGTTGTTGTAAAAATACACACTTATTGTTTTTTGTGTCATACATGCTCACTTTTTATCATTTTTCTACATGTTGAGATAAAAATTCATGACTTTTGACCCATCAAATTCACAGGACATCCACTCAATTGATGTATATATGTTCATTTGTTGTTTTTTTTTTTCATTTACATTACTTTGATTATACATGTATGTTTTTTTTTGTTTCTTTTGTACAGATCTACAAAAAAGCACTTGTGATTAGTTGGAGTTGTCGCATATAGCAAATGGTTGAAAGATTCTTCAAGTACAAATTTTAAGAATATGGTGATTTTTTGGTACAAGTTGCATTATCATCCTATTATTTTATTTCAGAAATTTAGACAAAACTGTAACATAATCTGAGGTCGAATTTTGTAATACCTGTTTTATGTATTGGTCGGAATTTACAACATTTAATTTGTGTATTTGTAAGACTTCCTTTTAATAAATAATCAATAATAATCAGCCCATGGAAACAGCAGTTAGGAATTCTCGGACTTTTACATGACTGTTGAACTATCAGACTTCCGAACGGTATTTCGTGAAAAACCATGCTGTCACATTGGGGGAGGGGGGTCGTCTGAATTTGAGTTTTGTGTACTCACATATAGACATATATTCCACCAAAAAGTAAGTGACACATTAAGGTGAATACAAATGAACCTGAAAATCGTAGTTTGAGATAATTCCAAACCTTCTACAAAAAACACCAAACTATTTAAAATTTTCTCCATTGTGTTTTTTTTATCAGCAGCTTGCTTATGAACTTCGCTAAATTAATGTTTTATTTGAGTATATTTTTTCATTTCGAACATGACAGTTTGTTTTTATTTCAATTGTTTGCTATATTTTCTTGTTTTTATATTTTTATATATAAAAAAAAATTGATTAGCAAAACGAACGAACATTAATGATATGCATTCATTATTGTTTACAGTGCTGCCATGATGAAAATACAAATATTTTATTTAGCTCGAACACAGTTACAATAATGAAGAATTATGATAAATAACTTAAGTGTTTATCATATACCATGTATTTGTTAATTATAATTTGTCTAAATCATGTGCTGTAGTCTAAGTAAATGTGTGCAATACAAATTACAGGAGATATGGTACACAAGAAACTTTCTTAAGCCTCACATGTGTACTGTATACATGTTCCATAGTCCATACAAACATTTTTATAAAGACATGAAGAGTTGTCGTTGAGTCAATGACTGTTGATTTTCATTTAAATGAAACAGTCTATGATACAAACTTGTTGAACATGATGAGGATAACACAAACAAAACCTTACAAGAATATGTAATTTGTGTATACAGTACCCCATATTTCATTTTTGAGAACAAAAATAAATTCATGTACAAGGTCAAGGAAACTCCAGTGAAACAAGTATTGCTGAACAGTTGACCACGAGCAATCAAAAGCAATATTTAATGTTCCAATGTATTGTACATGTAAGTCATATGAGAACATTTCATACATAACCTCAAGTAAACTACATGAATTATATGATTTGGAAATTAATCTAAACATTAACATATACATTTGTATGACCTTGTATATGACACAATTTTTAATTTTTTAAGAAGTTTATCGTGCTATTTTTTTTTTACTTTTTTAATAGATCCATAAATACAAGCTGTTGACTTACATTGTATATCAGTAACTAAGGATAAGGAACTAGTTTTATCAGTCATCAGATTTCTTTTGCACAGTATGTTGTCATGAACATGTACAATTATACCATAGTCATCACAGTATGATAAAAGTCTATCTATGTTGATTTCCAGTATCTCTTTCCTTATTAAAAGGAAATATGTTTTGATATTTTCCAGAAAACTTTGGATGCAGCCGTCATGTTTACCTACCAAGGATACAAGTTACCAGACAAGTCATACATAACAGGAAGCTCTGTTCAAATGAAGTCTGATAATAGATTGTGTAGGTATTTGAGGTTCAGTATACAATATTTTAATGCCTTTTTTTTTAAAAATTAATAATGATTTGGGGTGTTCCAAAGGTAGGACCCACCTCTTTTGTTGGGAAATATTGGAAGTAATGTGGAAAATTTTTGCAAAAATGAGGATATTATTAGCTTGGACCCCCACTTTCAAAGTATTTTAATTGTTCACTAGAAACTCTCATTAGTCAATTTATTTTAGAAATGTATTTGTATTATTTCTACATGTGTAATGTAGATAGATCCCATGTGTGTTTATCGCTTAAAATGTAGCACTACAGTTCCCATGACACTTAAATGAAGGTTGTAACATAGACATAATATTTTAGCATAATGGGATGTTTTGTTTGAAGAAAAAAACATCCAATGAGCCATATAATGTAGGGTTTACTTAAATTGAGGTCTACTTCAATACAGGATTCATGAAACACAATAACTGAATATGAGTATTATGTATATTTATTACTGATTTTTATACTTCCAGGTCATCCATGGCATAAATATGACTGAAAGGAATTCATACATGTATAATTTAGATGATCTTCAATGCTGTTCAAATCTCTGCTTGCACTGTAATGAAAGCTGATATGAAGCTGAAGTTTGAAAATAAATATTTTCAAAATCATATTTCTTATGCAAATGTACAAGGTTTAAATGTGTTGTACTTCAAAAGTAAAAGTCACTTTCATACATGTATACAATAACAGCCATGTATACTTCTTGACAGTACCATCCTGGAATAAAACCTAGAATCCCTTGCACTGCAATCTGTCACTCTATCAACTGAGCTAAAAAATTACTTCATTGTTTTCTGTAGATTAGGTTGATTATGGTCTTTTGTAACTAGTTTTACTTTATTTGTTTTTGGGCCTTTTTATATATTGCTTAATGGTATGTGGTTTGCCCATTATTGATATCCATGTGGTGATTTCACTTGTAGAAGCTTAATCGTTACTTGCTTTGTTTTTTGAATGACTATCTCATTGGCAAACATAAATGGTACATGTATTTAAATTTTCTACCTATGACTAGTGAGTGCTAAATGTTTCACTACTTCTCGAACAAGTAATTTTGTGTAACTATTTGGCTAAGCAACTGTTGATTCTGTGAGGTAGCACTATGAAACCGCCTCAAAATGTCATAATAGTAGAGTAGTATAAAGCAGGATCATTTCATACAGTAAAACATTCTTGTCCTGAAATGCAAGAAATAATTGCAATATGCATTGAAACCATAACCAATCAATGAAAAAAAACAAGTTCCATGGGTAAATAGAATAAAATATAAACATTCACAGACATTAAACATTTTGAAAAAGAAGAGATGTATTGTTGAATTTTGAGCTAATCATAATCATGCCATGTACTTGCACCTATAATTTACATTGAATTGATCTGAATTCATGGTTTCCTTGTATAAATTCGACAAGACTGGTAAATTGTGATTTTTTTTTCACAAGTTAAGAGAGATGTTGAGGTGAGGATAATCATACCATAAGCTCATGATGCACCTGTTTAATAGGACATCTTATCGAATGATAATTATTAGTCAACTGTGCTGGTAATATCTGTTCATTGTTCAGAGGGGATTGGCACACCTCCTTTTTACCAGAAAATTAATCATTTTCATGTGTACAATTGATAAAACATGGAAAATAATGTGTTAGCATCACCATCACTTTGGCTTGCACCCCTCCTTTTCAAAATGTCTGGAGCCGTCCCTGTTCACTAATCTGTAAATAGCTTTCATTATGTTTTGCTTTAACCGTCTAGCATGAAACAAGTTGCCTGTTTTGAAACTTTTTTAATATTCTCCATAAAAGTAATAAAGAAATATATAAAAAAACAATACAATGCTTAGGTAGCAAACCATACTATACTCCAGCAATGCTAAAGGTTGTCTGCCAAGCTATTTTTTTCAGACTTGGTGCCATCCTAGGGTATAGAGGAACGGAATTCCAACCTCTTACGTTGTAGGAGTAACAGGGACGGATCCAGGATTTTAGATAGGGGCGCACAGTAAAAATTCTGCAGAGCGGAGCGAGGTGACACAAATTTTGAGGTTAAATTTTTGAAACATTATAGAGTGGGTGCAATGTAGATATCTTTTGTGGTAAAATTAGCGAGAAATTTTAAGTTTCAACTTGAAACCGCCTAAATCTACCCATGACAACCCATGCTTTGCAAATTTTAGAGGGCGCACTCCCCCACCAGAATACGCCTCCGAGTAACCATGTTGATTTTTATGAGTGGGGCCGGGGCTAGGATCACATTTGAAATAGAAAAGCAGGACAATGATATATGATTTTATATAAATACAAAGATGCAATAGGCGAAAACAATGTTCTGGTTTGAATATTACATAAAAAGATCCAGGACACAAAATTTGACTATATAGCCCCCTTTTTCCCCTTACGATTCAAATGGATATAGAAATGTATCATTATTTACCTTGGAGGAGGGACTGGTTATTTTGAAATCATATAAAATTTTCCAGACCCCCCCCCCCTAGATATTTTCTTATCCCTCTTAAAAACATTTTTTTATGCCAGAGCTTGCCGAAACTACGCAGAGTTTTTGTATCGCGCTAGAATTCTAACAAATAAACTTCTGGTCTGGAACAGGGTTGTGTTGCTACAAGATTGAAGTCAACCCTATAGAAGTTTTATGTTATGGTCGTCATCATGAAATCGTGGATCGCTATGGTGTATCCATCTGCGCCATGAAAACTGAATTGTTCAGCCTGTCATGGTTTTCCTTTCCTCTTTCGTCTACCCCGGACTTGACTTTTTATGCGCCACTCGGCGGGTGTATCTAGAAAAGCAGAGGACGCTTACCTTACTGGCGCACCTGGTCCATGCTCCAAATTTATAGTGGAGTCATAGTTGCTCATTTGCTTTTGTTAATTTGTATATTTGATTTTAACAAAATTTCATGTTCTTTGTACGTCTTTTTTCCATGTCTGGCCTTTGTCCCTGGATAACATTCTTCTTATTACCGTTATAACCGTAGTTCTCTTCACTACTCTTTGAAGCAAAAGCAGTTGAGATGTTAAAGAATTCTTACAATAAAAAATTCAAGTCTTCAATTCCAAAACTTGATACTTTGGAAAAGTCTTATCAAAATCAAGCAGAATCAGACACAGCTCTTGAGATTCAAGATATTGGTAAGGAAATTGAATCGTCAGCAGATAAGTTGGACCAATTTGATTTAATAACTGTAAATGTTTTAGGTCCTGATGGTTATGTTGATGTGTGAACTTGATTTTACCAGAGATCATGCATGTGACAATGAAATAAAATGTTTAATGGTGGTAAAATATGTTTTAATTTTACTGGTGTAATGCTCTGTTTAACTAAAAACTTGGATCCCCCTTGAAATCCATGTGCAAAAAATGACCCTCCTCTTTGAAGTTATAAAAAAAACTGAACCCCCTTTTCCACTTACAGAAAAAAATGACCCCCTGGATATCTGTACTTGCTTTGTTTAAATTTTCAAATAAATGTCTACGGTTTGAATATTATTTGTAAATTATTATTGTGACAATGCTGTATTTTACGGTCTTTAGAAAACAATAAACACTATCTCAGGTTCTAATAGGTTCTTTATTCATTCAAAGAAAGTATGGTTATAAAACCCTGAAATAACAATACAGATATTCTAACTATCTATTCAACAATTACTATAAAATACCTTATAAGTCTAGTAATTATATATGATACAGGAAAAGTACAATATTCCCATAACTACCAAATATGAATATATTAAAAATGTATACGGTAATATCGGATCTGTTCAAAATGAGTATGATGCATTCTGATTGTAATCTATACTTCTTTTTACATAGTTAAATGCACATCTTAAAGAATACATCTGCACATCACAGTAAATAATATATTTGCTGTATTTGATCTTGTTTTAAATGTTGTGTAGTAAAAATATAAAATAACATATTAGTTAAGCAAAAGCAAATGTTAAAGCAACATTACACTATGTTAATAAACAATACATAAGCAAAGCAAAAGCACACATAAGTACAACAAAACATACCTTGCAGGTTTTGCAAAGGTTAGGTTTACACCTCAAGATAATCTGCTACATAGTACACAGTAATAATAACGTACACTGTATCCACCTGAAGATATAAATATTAAGCTACTAAAAATCTAATGAAAAATGGACAAAAATATTATCTCCCTTGTCTATTTATCCAGTTATTTACATATTGAGTTTATATCCTTATTCAAATATTAAAATCATAATCAAACACTCATTCAATATGATAAAATCCTAGTTAATGGTTTTTATGTCAAAATTATCATTTTAACCATTATTTATAAATTATTTACAACAATCAAATAATTTATATACCAGATTTAATTGATTTATCTGTATTAGTTACTTTATACAGTTTAATATATAAGTTTAAAAGTTTATATCAAGTCACACACACTTACACACACTTTTCATACTATCAATCAGCCATTGACACTATGTCATTCATAACTCTCAATCTCACAACTCAAACCAGTTAAAATAAGGTTTCATGGATATGTTAATAAAGGATTGAAGTAATAAGACTAACCTTCAAAAGAATAAGAAACTATCCATAATAAGAAGTCCAAAATATGAGTTCAAGTTAGACAAACAAAATAATGGCTTCCATCAGTCAAAACATATAAATTCAAGTGACCAAAACAAAGACAAAGAATTCCCGCCTAAAATATGACACATGACTGTCCCACAATTCCTATCACCAAAACTGACCAATAGAAATAAATAACCAAAAGTTCTGTTATAAATTACTACTCTGAAAATAATTATAACAAGATTAGAATTACTAAATTAAGACTAACTGCTATCAGGAGAATACTATCAGCTGAAAACGTGAATACTATAAATTAACTGTAATCAGGTAGATTCAATCAGCTGAAAACATAATTTCATAAATTTAATTAAGAATAAAATTAATGAAATACTAAACTATAATTAACATGACAATTAATAAAAATATGTACAAAACTTGACTCTGCCACATTATATAAAGGATGCCGAATCTAGAGTTTTAACCTAACAAAAAAACTGTTATGCACGTGGCTAATTACAATATTCGTTATGTTTCGGCCAAGTTTACAGCCAATGAAATGAACATCTCGTTAGCGAGAACACAGCGTTACTTTATATATTTATCGGGCATTTTTAAAGAACCCAAAGCTTTTCCGAGAGGAAATAATCGCCATTTTCTTGCAGCATATTTCTCTGTTTCCTTCCCCTTCCCTATGATATCCCCTGATAATAATACACTTTGTTGTGACGTTGTTCAGGCCATCCACAGATTCTAAGATGTCTAACAACCATCCATTACATAAGATGGTGTCAGGTATTTAGGTAGGTAGGCCACAAATGGATCTACAAACAATTCAGCCCCCAATGGTCAACTGGAATGCGGGAAATCTCGCCGAGGCGTTGAAGAAATTTGAACAGTACGTAAGATTGATTCTTTCCGGCCCTTTGAACAAGGAGAGAAAATTAAGATAAATTTCCTCCTATTGTGGGTAGTGGAGACCGGTAGAGACATTTACAATACGTGGGATTTGTCAGGAGATGACAAGAAGAGTTTAGAAGCTCATTTAAAAAAAATCAAAGATTCTGTTGAACCCAAATAGAAATCCACCTTTGAACGTTATTAGTTCAACAAGGAACGACAAGGTAATGAGAATGTCGAAGATTTTATCACTGGAATAAAGCTGTGCTTATAAGAAGCCAAAGCGCTAAGCTTGTCGTAAAAGGCAACGAAATAGTGCTCAGTAACCTAGTCGGGGGCTAGGCGCTCTGCCCACAGAGCAACTGCGATGTGAGCCCCAGGAGGTAGAATGGGGTATCTCTGGCGTGTTATATGCTGGGGTTGTCAGGCTTTAATACGGAAAACCTGACCGCAAACCATAGTGGTGCACCGTGTTGGGAAAGATACCACGTTCCTCGCGCGTTAAAGAGCCCTGCTGTTGTATTCGATAGGAGTATGAACCTTTGCGCTCCGCAATTGGAGGCTAAATCACCCGACCCTACCCATCCCTCTCTTTTATCTTGTGGTAATCAAAATTTGTCGACCCTATTAGCCTTGTGTCCCATCCCTTTTTTCATTTCATCATCATCACTTCATGTTCATTTTATCATCCATTTCATATTCATCGCCTGAATAAAGCTGAAATATTGCTGCTCGGGCGTTAAACCCCAACAATCAACAATCAATCAATCGACGAGTTAAACCCATAGCCTAATCTAGACAACAATGACAAGGACAAATTTTAGTTTAAACTTATTACAAAAAAATTCTTCGTCAAAGTGAGCACAAACAAGGAAAAGTTTTTTGGTCATTTCTCCCTTGAGATTAGGCCTTTGTGCAACTTCCTCCAGTCTGCAGGATTCATTTCTACTACATGCTCCTCCAAACCGAAATTTCAAGGTGTAGATCCATTTTTACTTTGAAAATTCATTGAATATTGATAGTCAGTGATTCTCAGTGGAATTCATATTTTGAAAGAAATGGTGATTAAAGTGTTAGGAAATAGAGAACATCAACGTACGTTCACAGCCAGGATACCAAAAGTAATAATACAAAAGAAGATCCAACTGCGTTAAAACAAATGGTTATTTTTTTAAAAGGACTAAGTTTTGATCGGTTTACATAGCTGACAATTTGGTTACACGAATATTTTGATTACTTTGAGGTCTTCCTCGACTCAGTGCATCAGCACTTTGATTAAATCATTACATCTATAATTGTTTGAACCCCACAATAAATAAATTACAGATTCATTAAACAATCATTGCGTGCATCAACTATTTCAACCTTGTCATTGTACATGTACCTCTCCATAAATAAGATAAAGAGCGTCCAAAATTATTTAATAAGAGGGGAATAAAAGCACAAACCATTTTCTTCTCGAGAGGAGGCTAGGTTTTATTTTATTGTCTACTTCGGTCTCCAAGTGACTGTCACATCCATTACAGTTTGTGTTGGACAAATCGTCCCCTTCCGAATCACTCATAGCTAGTCAACTGACTGTTGCATTTACGCTTGGTGGCTCCATTAAGAACATTTGAATCAATGATTTTATTTAATTTTTGTGTTTCTTTGGTGCAATATAATACATGTACAAAGTTAAATAAAATCCAAATCCGTGTCATTATGTGTCATGCCTTTTTACTACGGAGAATTAGCAATGGGTGGTCTTAGAATCACTATAATTATTCCAATACATCTAGAAAACAACCGAAAAGTAATTACAATTTGCTGAAGCATATGTGATAATATAGGGGAAAAGTGTTCCCGACATTTTTCCATAGTACATTTCAATTAAATTTGACCTACACGTATTAATATTTTAAAAGGCACAGTTTACAAACACATTGAAGCTTATTTCTGGAGGCATAAATACTTGGATAATGCAACAAAATATTTGCATTTTTAGTCTTCATATGCCAAACTTATACACGGTTCGCCTGATTCTTTTAGACAGAGAAGTACTTTTCTACATTTGCATGGCCAATGCAATAACAGTGCTTATAGGCAGTTTGATCTTTAAAGATCCCAATTCAAACACACCCAACACGCAAATAATCGTAAAAAACTGAAATAAAGCAAGAATGCACCTTCTTTAAGCAACAATAAAAATGTAAAAAGAAAAAAATGTTTTACTAATTAAAATGATATAGATTTTGAAAGGGTAAATGCACTACTCCTGAGGCTTTTAATTAATTACGGGTCGGTCTATTCAACTATTCGAACAGTCCGCGGAAAGCCTATATCCCCGAAATAAATGTCCACGAGCCTTTTGACACTATTAATTGGGGTAAAACCATTTAGAGGATATTGTGTGCATTTAAAAAAATCTTCAAAAAGTTATCAAATAATTAATTAAACCTCAATAATCATTAATTAGAGTGTGACGTCACAACGAAGACCAGATTAAAATTGGCGCACGCGTAAATTGATATACTTGTATTGCTGTTGCTTATGAAGTGCGTATTTTTATATTTATCTTCCGAGATAAAATTTGTTAAGTTTCATTAGCGGTAAAACTGAAGCCAAGAAAACACATACAGGAAAAAACGTGCCCGTGTTACCGCAAAAAATTAAGGTTAGTAAGTACAAATATACGCTGTTTAACTTTTCAGAAGTTTTTTTTACTGATTTTTGCCTTAGACCCGTTCAGACATTTGCAAGAAAATTACAAACAAATAGAAAACAAACATGCAAAAAGTAGTAGCTACACTTTGTTTTTTTTTAAATTTGGGAATATTATCTTCCTAACAAGGTTTGTTGGTGGTAAATTTGACTTCTCTTTCTTGTAATTGTATAGTTTTGTTGAGTAAATATGTCTGAATTTAAATTTAATTTTTACACTTGGAAATTAAGGTCCAATGATTAAACCTCACATGTTGACTATAAACCAAAAACAAAAATAAATGAAAATATCGCTGAAAGAAAAGCATAAAATGCATGGT
Organism: Perna viridis; assembly: GCA_037379345.1. NCBI lineage: Eukaryota > Metazoa > Mollusca > Bivalvia > Mytilida > Mytilidae > Perna > Perna viridis. The sequence goes on from CM074525.1 coordinate 5,315,361, forward strand.
TTTATATTATAGAACTATACACTGCTGATGAAATGGCTCTAATTTCAGCATGCTAGAATGAATGGGGGGAAATAATGAAACTAATTCAGAAAAAAAGGTGCACAATTTCAACGTGTACACAGACTGAATGATATTGAAACAACATACATTTGTACATGTGTAAAGTGGCAAAAATGGCTATTCCAAAAGAAGCTCAAAATGCTTAAAAAAAAATAATTAAATTTCTGAGTCATAAGTAACATTTATCTTAAAAAAGAAAATGAATATATTAAAATCCTTGTTTACATTGTGTGCACGTAAGTAACATACTACACACATAATTTAAAAAAAAAGTATTAGTAAATGATGCGCATACACGTTCACTTCTCCCTGTTTGTCCCCATTTCTCCCTAGTGTCTCCCTGATAGAGAAGTCACTTCTCCCTGTTTTTCTCAAGTAGTTTGAGCCCTGTTTCTCCATATTAGGAAGAGCAATTACATTTTCAGAATATTTATCAGTGTTCCAGGTACATGTAGAAATTGAAAAGGGCAGGGTGGGGTAACAGTGTTAGTGGAGGAAAAGGCACTTTCTCAAATTGAGAAGGGCACTTTTTTGCAAGGTGATGTTTTGCTAGGCTGTAGATTAAATTCTTTTTTTCTAGTCTTTGTAACTTTCAATATATTTATAGATATAGAATTATCTAATCAAGTCATGGATCCGGAAACGGTCAAAAGAGCCAGTCATTGACCGAACAATTTGGCAAATGACCGACAAACATTTTACAATATCGGACATTAAAAATTGTCAACTGTCTGCGTGGTTTTATTAGCGTATAAACATCCTGCCTACCAGTCTCCTAATTGTGTATTGGAAATTGATTGACAGGTGTGTGTTAGTTTTAGCCGATGTGCAGCCACCTGTGACAGTGATTTACCTGTAACTGATAAGTTGATTGCATAATTAAACTAATTGTAAACGTGCAGTCCCATCATATAAAATGAATTTAAAAAAATATATTGTAATTTTTTAAAAGTATAATAATCTGGAATTAATAAAACATTATCAGCACAATTTGTCCAATCACAGTGTGCGTCAGTATTTACTTACATTGAAAATAGGGTCCACAAAAGGCCAACGTAAAAAACTGAAAAATAGTACCATTGGATATAAAAGGTAATTTAAATTGGCTCTTAAAACCGATAGCAGTAAACAAACTTGACACTGCATTTATAAATGCAAAGTTGAATGTTGCACAATCAAAAGATGTTTTCAACATTTTGAAGCCGATTTACCTTGTAAAAGAAGCAGTGATTGGGATTGAAATTTTGCCAATGAGACTATGGCCCCCCCCTTATCCTTTAATTCGATGGGGCATTTTTAATTTCAATGGGCCATTCTAGAAAACAACATGGCACAAAATTTGGAATAGTGGCTAAGGCCGGCTAGACATAGATATTGAAGACCAAATGTAGCATGAACAAACTTTAATTTACACTGCAGATTAAATGTTTATTAAGAGTTAGCAATTAACATGTCAATTAATTGTCATATCAAATCACTTCCTTTCTGTTGTTTGAGTTAAGGTAATGAACATATGACGAAAACAGAGTCAGTTTAAAGCTCAGTAATTGTTCAAAAGGAGTGAATTTTTCAAAAGTTTTGCTATTGCCACCTATAAGAAATAAATACAAATGTAGTACTGTTCTACTTGCAGGATGCCGTAAATGACCTCAGGACACACACGTGTCCTGTTGTAATTGGTTTGTTATACTCATATTCCTATAGCTTCTTAGATAGAGTACTGATTGGTTCAAATAGAAATATGGTATCAATTTTTGTCTCTGTCAAGCTATTTGTTCATCAGTGCACTTAAATTCATCGCCGATACTATATATATGGTGATAAAACTTACATACTCACGGCTTGCTATTCCATTGTCCATTTATAATTATATTCAATGTTCTAAACTTTTTTTTATAAAAAAAAATCTTTGGTAATCTAATGCAATATTCCTCTAGCTTAAATTCTTTTTTTTTACATTTTTGTAGAATTGTTTAGATGAAATTCCCAACTTTGAAAACCTTTTTTGAATGAATTGATCACATAATTGTTTAAGTCAGGGTCCTTGTTCTTGGTAAATATATTTCTGCATGAATTAAGAATCATCCACATTTTCCCCGTACCCCTTTCTCATTAGATATATAAAATGAAACACAAGTGCTATGATACCTATTTATTAACTACAAACTATCAAATCATTTATGTACATTGGAATAACTGGGGACTACAAGCTGCATAAAGTAATAAAACAAACAAGAGTTACCCACATTTTTCCATGAACTAAACCATCAAAGATCAAAACTTGGGACTGATTGATTGATTATTTGGGTTTAACGCCCGAGCAGCAATATATATTTCAGCTGTATTTAGGCGATAACATGAAATGGATGATAAAATGAACATAAAATGATGATGAAATGAGAAAAGGGTTGGGACACAAGGATAATAGGGTCGACAAATTTTGATTGCTACGAAATAAAAGGGAGGGATGGGTAGGGTCGGGCAATTTAGTCTCCTCCTGTGGCGGAGCGCAAAGGTTCCTACTCTAAAGAATACAACGGCAGGGTTCTTTAACGTGCGAGTAACGTGGCAACTTTCCCAACACGATGCACCACTATGGTTTGCTGTCAAGTTTTCCGTATTATAGCCTGACAACCCCAGCATGTAACACGCCAGGGGTATCCCATTCCACCACCTGGGGCACACATCCAAGTTGCTCTGAGCACTATTTAGTCGCCTTTTACGACAAGCTTAGCGCTGCTGCAGGCTTATTCTTTTGAAACCCGGACCTGTACGCGGCTCAAAACTTGGGGATGAGATAAAAATGAGTATGAAAATATACACTTTTTGTCGAGAAAGTCCACATCTGTATCCCCTAATTAATATATTTATAGTTAAAAGTGGAGGATTTTTTACTTTTCTTTTACCAAAAATCATAATTTTATTGACGGATAGTTTCCAATATATATACTATAAATTAAAAATAAAACTATCATAGTTCTTATGCAGTGCATCACTAGTTTCTACCTATAACACTATATCATTTGAAGTCAAAATAATTCTAAGTATCAACATATTCTGATCACACTAAAACACATTTTTAACCATATCAACTAGAAGTCCTTTAAACTGCTTTAACAAATCTTAAAGATCATTGTTGAAAAGCAAGAAAAAGAAAGGGGATAAATTTTCACCCTGTCTAACAACTAATATACATGAACATATTGATATTTACATTTTACTCATGACTTGATATCGTAATACATGCATTTTATTATATCAAAACATTTTCTTGTTTCATAATGCCTCTTGTCAAATTTATGGTTCTTCTAAATATAATGAACAAAATTATATTGAAACATGAAAAAAAACCAAGGCGTTTTGGGTCGAGATAAAAGAGCAGAAGGGCTTGGCATCCCTCTTAATCTTGAGGAAACAAGACCACTGTTTATTATTCATGCGAAGGTTGAATGCTTTAGCTTTTTTTTTGAGTTCAAGAAGACACAAGTGATAAGTAATAAGTTAGTAGACTAGGTTTATATTCACTTCATTCATCTGTCGGTTAGTGTTAGCATACACACATTTTTCGGACCCTTCTTTTCAGTCAAAATTTCTGGAAGCTAGTTTTGACCTGTTTATAGGAGAGACTTATTTCTGACAGTTGCATTGCTAGCATCCTTAATCTAATGTCAGAGTATATACCAGTTTGTTTTGATGGAACTTAAATGCTTAAACAAATAATTATTTTATAATTCTTGACATGCCACGTGAATTGTTTTAGTATGGCAATTTTTTATTCATTCTAATTTTGGTGCAGCAAATAACCCAAATTAAAATCATAAATATAAGGAAGGACAAAGAATAAAACAGAAAATTCATAACGTTGTAACAACTCATTTTGGAAGATATTTTAATAAGTTAAGAGGATTTATCTTAAGGAAAATCAATTCATATTTTTTTTTCTTAAAAACTAAAAAAATTGGTTACAATGTATGTTATCGAGTCAGTTTTTGTTAGACCTTTGGGTTTTAGGCTATACAACACGCTAAATAGATGAGTTGGAAATACGAATAAAAGTTATAAAAGGCCAGTATTGTGGCAAAATAAAAACCAAATAGAAAATATTCTTTCACTTCAACAGCACTTTAAACAACACCAGTCTGACTCTTAAATGTTGGGTCTCACATTCATATCAATTATCAAGCTTTCAAGCTGAAAATAAATTGTATGTTCATATGCTAGATTTCGTCTATAGTTGGAATCCTTCCCAGTACTTGAATATTAAGTCCAAAAAATCTGACTGATAGTCAAAGCATATATGGTAAAGTTAAAGTGTTTCTGGACAAAATTATTGCTCTTGGAATTTTTTTTAACAATTTCCTTGACTTATCAGTACGGGACTTATTGACTCTCCGACACTAAGGATGTTGTTGATTTTTAATATGTATATTTTTTGGATATATTGAAGCTTGTAATGGGTAAATTTAACATAGTGTAGTTTCTAATATACATTTGTAAGTCAGGGTGTACTGCCAATATGTACATCAAATATATTTGAAGGTTCTTTTGATAGAACGGATCGAGCATATTGTGTCTCTAAAATGTACAGTATGTAGTAACACATTTGTATCGGTAATGTCATGAAAGTGAAAATTCCTTAAAACAATGGCCTGCATTTGTTGCAGGTCCGGTTGTCAAAAGAATAGGCTTGCAGCAGCGCTAAGCTTGGCGTAAAAGGCGACTAAATAGTGCTCAGAAACCTAGCCGGGGGCTAGGCGCTCTTCCCACAGAGCAACTGGGTTGTGTGCCCCAGGTGGTGGAATGGGGTACCCCTGGCGTGTTACATGCTGGGGTTGCCAGGCAATAATACGGAAAACCTGACCGAAAACCATAGTGGTGCACAGAGTTGGGAATGATGCCACGTTCCTCGCACGTTAAAAAACCCTGCTGTGGTATTCGATAGGAGTATGACCTTTGTGCTCCGCCACAGGAGGCTAAATTGCCCGACCTTACCCATCCCTCCCCTTTTTGTAGTGACAATCTAAATTTGTCGACCTTATTATCCTTACGTCCCATCACATTTTTCATCTCATCATCATTTCATGTTCATTTTATCATCCATTTCATGTTCATCGTCTGAATATAGCTGAAATATTGCTCCTCGGACGTTAAACAATCAATAATCAATCAATCGAGGAAAATGCATTTTAATATTGAAAAGGTTCACAACGGATGAACAGTGCCTTTGCTGTTTACATTTTATCCAATTATAATTGATTATAAAAATTTCAATCGATATTTTATTAATTCCAAAATAATTCCAAATTCAAAGCATGCTTTGTTTATAAAAGGGGGATAGTTTGCCATTTTAGGTACACAAATTGTGAAAATGATCTGTGTATACTTAAAAAGAACACAGTAATGCAGAAATTAAAACAAAATCATACTTGCAACTTTCAAGTTAAATAGAGGTGATATATATGTATTACAGTGCAACTATTTGGTAAACATAAATAAGATAGCTATGTCGCTGCAAAAAAGATAGAAGTACAAAAGTCTTTTAACTACTGTAAAATTCATTGAAAGGAAATGGCAGTGCTATATGATCAACAGCATATGGCGACTATCAATTCTGCAAATTTTGAAAATAATCATTAAGAGGTTTTCAAAAAGTTGCTTCCACTTAGTGTCATTATAGTATAGAATGTATAAATTCAACAAAGTCTCGTAGCTCCTGTTAAATTTGTTTAATCAATATGACAGCATGGTATGATCTACATATCACCGTGTACAGACTCACATTTGGGGGTACGGATACATAGATACCAAGCGTACAAAAAGGAGGTGGTATAGAGAGAGTAATCAAGGGAACCAAGGTTATAGCAGTAATCAAAAGAATGTAATCCAGGGACAAAGACCAGACATGGAAAACAGACACACACAACAAAGAACACAAAGCAACCAAAATCACACATACAAAGCAACAAAAGCAAATGAGCAACTCGGACTCCACTAAAAACTGGGAACATGTACCAGGTGCACCGGTAGGGAAAGCGTCCTCTGCTTTTCTAGAAACACCCGCCGAGTTGCTTATAAAAAGTCAAGTCCGGGGTAGACAAACGAGGAAAGGTAAACTATGACCCGTTGAATAAATCAGTTTTTATGGTGCTGATGGATACATCATAACGATCCGAGTTCATGATGACGACCATAAAACTTCTGTAGTGATGACTTCAATCTTGTAGCAACATAACCCTGTTCCAGAAGCCTATTTGTTAGAGTTCTAGCGCGATACAAAAAAGTCTACGTAGTTTCGGCAAGTTCTGGCATAACGTATGAGTTGTGATATGAACACTCCATACGCAGGAGCCGAAGGGATGTTGCCACAGATGAGAGGAAAGTTGACAATTCTGAAAGAAAAGGCATCACGTTTGTCATAAAATTTGGTCAATAGTTTTCCTTTACCATCAATTTCTAAGTGTAGGTCAAGATATGAGGCTGACTTCACAGTGTCTGTAGTATCTTTTATCTCAAGTTCATTTGGGTAGATGCGATGTATCAAATCCCCGAAATTAGGATTGTTTAAAGATATTACCTCATCTGTATAGCAGAAACTGAGATTGAAGGATCTAGCCAAACGATAATCTTACTTTCTGATCAAATCAGCTATAAAGTCAGCCTCATAAGAGTGAAGAAATAGGTCAGCAAGTAAAGGAGCACAATTTGTTCCCGTTGGAATGCCGACTGTTTGTTGAAAAACACGTCCACCACATTGGACAAATATGTTGTCGATTAAAAATTCAAGCATTTTGTAAACATCTTCCTCTGTATATTTGGGAGAAAATTTGGAATTATTTCTTACAAAGTATGAGGAATCTCTACCAAGAACTATATATTTGTTTCTAGGTGTATCATCTTTTTGGAAAAACAACGATGTATAATGTTTTTAAGTCGGGATTTTAACTGAGTATGGGGAAAAGAAGTATACAGTGTTAAAAAATCATAGGTTTTAATGCTATTTTATTCAGATAATAGTCTTGAACTGATTGTCTCCAAAAGATCTTTCGAAATTTTCAGGATCCACATTGAATTAGTACCACTACGGGAGTAACAAGTGTTGTGTGTAGGACTGCAGACCCTCTTTGACAGTTGTGAGTATAGAAGTTAAAAGTTTTGAAAGACACGAAAATCCAAAGGGAATACCCGACTATTCTAATACATAACAACTTTATCGACCACATCTTCAAAATACCACCAATTGCAGTTGTCAATAAGATTCTTAGATTGACATTTGTTATCAATAGAAAATGCTAATCTGATCCATGAGGTCAAGTTGGCTGACATATTTATAGGTTAATCCCGTCCCAAGCCCAACTTTTTTACATGTATATATATATGTATATATTATAGATTGTTCTTATTCTAATTTTATTGAAATAAATCACAAAGATTTAGTTTTAAATAAATTACATATTCAATGTATAGAATATTTCATATTTTTAATTTAATTTTCATATTTAATTGATATTTTTAAATATAATTTAATTTAGAAAATAAATTACTATAATTATCTATTAAATATTTCTTATCAGTTGTAATGACACTATACATTTTGTAGATTAATAAGATATACATTTTCTATTTAAAATTCTCATCAGGCAAATATGCCACATATGATAATCATATGATGGTCGATTCATATAATAATCATATGACAATCATGTAATATTTAACATATGATTATCAAATGATTTTCATATGTTAATTTTAGCTTGAAAACATATGACAATCATATGTTTGTGAAAAACATATATTATCATATGATAATCATGCCATTATCATATGTGAACCGAAACATATGATTACCATATGGTGTTCGATTCATATAATCATATACTGCATACCATATGACTCTCATGTGTGGCACATTTGCCTGTGAAAATATCAGTGAAATCATTTAAGTGTTAAGGAAGCTACAGGTAGCAACAGGTAGATGTTGTTAATTAAGGCCTGATATGTAATTACAGCAAGGCATTGATTTTTTTGGTTTTTAGTCAGGCATATGTCTAGCATGTCAGACAAGCTGCCTTTTAAAGGCAATTGTAGTAACAAGCCTTTGTCAGTACTGTAGCATGGTTGTTGGGTAATAGTGTTCAGCACGAGCAAGTTGAAGATTTTAGTTACAATCTGTTGACCTATGTAGAAGTAATTGTCCTTTTTGAACTTTTTTTTGCTGTTTTGATGTTATTACTTTCAAAAATTTCCAAGTGTTATTCAGCTACATAGCTTCTAGTTCTTGCCTGTGTATGTTATTTAAGAAAATTTAGAGGAAGTGGAGTATTTGTTTCCACGTTAGCTATAATTTTTATTAATAAAAACTATGAACCATACATTCATTCTAAAGCTTAAAAATTGAACTTTTTAATGGTGTCTATATTTCTGTTTTATCTATATCGTGAAATTTATTTGGTTTGCAAATTACGTTATTTTCACAACATGACCTTCACTATTTCTTTAATCCTGTGATAGCTCTGTACTTATATTTTGGCAAACAAAAAAAATGCATTTCAAATACATATATGATGAACAGCAAAAAGTGTCTACAAAAATCCCTGTTGGAGCAAATTATGCTGGCATATTGTCTATAGTAGCCTATAGTTTAAAAATTCAATATGATATATACATTGCAGAATTCTCCCTAGAAATTTTACACGACGAGTCTTGGGACTCATCACTCTTAAGGAAAGTGAGTTCCAGATGAACTTGATTGGTCCCAACATTTCTTCGTTTAAAACCAGTCCAAAGGCTGCATAGATTATTTTACTACTTCGTACATCAGTTTGTAACACACATGTGCAATTATATAAAACCATATCTCACTGCAATTATGCATGTCATCCATATGAAATTGTGTAAAGTAATCTCAGCATTTTTTTATTTGAAAACAAACTTATTCTGTTATCTGGCTTCATGACATAACTCCATATATAATGTAACATCATTTATAATACTAATGGTTTTGAAACTTTTGAAAGATTGCAAACAAAATGACTCTTGTTGAAACTGATTCTTGTACCCTCATTGAAATAACATATCATTTTAAAGAACACCCGAGTTTTTATAAGCTATTGCGAAAACTAAAAATAAAAAAAAATGTTGGTCAAGTACCTCACAGTGCAGTTGGGGCTTCATAGCCAATTTATGTTCATGCAAATTCTGGTATTGTTACCTTATAAATTGTTACACGTACACAAACAGCTTTTTGCTTTGTTCATTTTTATGTATTGCTTCAATTTTGTTTTCACACAGGATATGCATTGTATCTTAAGAGGTTGTCTTTGAGAAAATCACGCAAAATCTCATTTTTTGTCCAAAAGTCATTTTTGCATTGACTGAAAATTTGTGTTGGGGTTGGTAGGTATTAAGTTAAAATTCCCAAAAATGCTAATTATTCTTGTAAAACATTGTTTTATTCATTGTAACAATCATTTTTAAGTATTTACATAGATTTTCCACCAATTTTTATTATTAAATTTAGACTATTTTTAGACTATTGTTAAAAAATGAAAGTGTTAGAATGCTAAATACAAAAACAAAAATGAAAAAAAGTGTTAACAAAGGCTCTTTCAAGTTCAAGAAAGTCAGTTTATAGTTTATTATGAAAATTGGCACGCTGCCAAATCAATGAATATTGTAGGTTTTTTTTCCTTCTGTTTTGATATGGGTAACTTGGAAGTATGTGATAGCCGAAGTAACCCTTAAAATTATCTATAGTTACTTTTAAAAGATCATGCAATGTTGCTTTAAGAACGCACCGAACTTGACACTTAAAAGCTTCAGTAGTGTACATGTTTAGCTATAGTGATAATTTGAAAGATGAGCTGAAAGATAACATGTTAAAGGTGCTACAAGAGCACTTTTTATTTATCACAATGATAAGATTTTAGTCAAACTACAATCATGCCACTCATGTTCGAGAGTTGAAATTAAACAGAGATACATTTAATTCCTTTTTTTTAAATTGATTTCCGCCATTGCTTATAAATTTGTATTTTCTTATATAGTACGTCGTTTTTTTTTTTGTTTTTTTTTTTTTGTTTTTTTGTTTTTTTGTTTTTTGTTTTTTTTACCAACAACATTATAGTTGTTTATTTTGAATAATTCTCCATCGTATCTACATTATTTACATTATGATATCATGAAATGATATCTTTCAGTCGTTTTCAATGAGACTTCTTTGAGACTCTCCCTTGATCATGTGTCGGGAAACAACCTTATTGTAGATAGACTCTTACCGGAATTTACTCACTTGCAATGTAATATGACTTGATTACCCTCCTGGGGTACCTGCTACCACTTCCGATCTTTTGCAAGATGTCTTGTAATCCGTATCTTTATTTTTTATTATGTAATCGCACTTCCTTCTGTTCGCTACGATTGTCTTTGTTTCCTGTGTTCACGTTTCCTTTGATTTTGGGCTTGTCCCATCAGTTTTGATGAAAATAGAAATGTGCAACCCAAAAATAGTAATTTAATTGAGATAAAAAATTTTAAAAAAAGTTCATTTTAAATGGCAAAAATTAAAGCTGATTTGTGGACAGAAACCAGCAATATCTTAGCTTTCTAAATTTTTGCCTTCACTAGGTTGGCTTTTCTTAGCAAAGGCTTCACTTTTTTTCGCAACTTCATTTGTGCATTTTTATTATAGTTTTGCAAACTGGAAATGAAAATTTGGACACTAGTTACTAACTCAGGTTGGAAAAGACAAAACGAAACCAAAACAAATCAGGTTACCGGAAATTACAGGAAAAATTTTAAGGAATCTGACAACAATTTTAAGGGAGTAAGACGGCCGTACATGGAAAATCGTTAGGATATGCAACTATGAATAACTAAGATGGTCAGATAGTTGTGAGCGATGATCTCTGTGCAGGCGGTGTTGTTTCTATAGACAACACAGCAGCAATGATATTTCAATTACATATACAAATTTGTGCATTTTAATGATTGACTACATAAAACCAATAATGGTCTCTGTATAAAATGATCAAACTAAGTTAAATTGCTATATTTGGCGGATCTGGTGGTGGTGGAATAACAGGCTCTGGCCATGGAATAGGGTCTGGATCAAAATGTTCTCCTTGGGGAATTGCTGTAGACAATATTTCAGTTTCTGAAATAAGAAAAAAAAACGAAACAAAAAAAGCAACAAAAAACAACAAAAAATCATTTATTTTACAGAATATCAATGTTTATGATTATTTTACAAATTAAACACAAACTTAATCATTTCTGTAAAGTTTATTATCATTAAAATAGAAGGTTGGCGAGGAATGTGGTACAAATACGTTTCTAGTCATCATATAAAAACAAAAGAACAAATACCTAAACAGTTTCTTCAAGAGAAGCTGAGTAATTTGTTAAAGAAAAGTGTAATCGATGGTCGGTCGGATTGGACTGACAAGGCGATTACAATATTGCCCATACACTATTTGTACATTTCTATAAAAGTCTTCATTTACCTATTTTCCCATGTGCTACTATCCTGTTATGTGCGTCTTCATCAGATAATCGAAAACCTATAATACAAAATAAACAAATAACGTCCCGTATATTTTAATCTCTCTCTCTCTCTCTCATTACTTGTCGCCTTATTTTTTCCAGTATATGTTCGAAGGAAAGGTAGTGAACTATATAATAAGTTTCCTTGACAAAAAATTAATTTAATCAGGAGAGTTCATGTTTAGAAGTCACTGAAATAACCACCAAAATGTCAATATTGGTGTAAAAGATGTTCAATGGTCTAAAAAAACAAAACAAAAACATAAAAAAATATTTGAAGCGTTTGTAAAATCTTTGAAGATCTTTCATGTTACAACAATATAAAAAGAAACAATAAATGGGCCTGTGTTCTCGTTTTTGAGATATAAGCATTTGAAATTTTTGCGGGTAAGGGTTTTTCTCTGAATTTTCCATAAGTTTTGTCCTAGTTAGTTTTAACAAAAAGAAGCACTGAACATTTTCCAAATAATATTTTAAGGTTTGTTTGATTGAATTATGGGGGTCACTGGCAAAAAAAAAATAATGATATACAGCAAAGATGTAATTCTAGCCTCCTAGGATTTCGAAATGTATATAAACAATGTCTTATTGTCTTATAAAAAATGACAAAAGTATACTAATTAATAGATCACCAGTTCATAAAATTTAAAAACTCTTAAACAATAAAACAAGACATACATGCACACATACATTTTTTTTTTGGTGGTTACAATATGAATATTCTGTGATGTAATCAGGTGAAAGCATTTACTTATTTATCTAGTATAAACTTACGAAGGGAGTGATACGGCTTGAGTCTTCTCGGCCTTGACTGTTTACGGCTATCTCTGGCAAATGAATCGGGCCGCTTTTTGCCTGGACAGCCTGTAACTGTTTTTTTTTTATTCTGTGTCTCACACATATAAAAACGAGTATTAATGCCGTTAATATTGATAACATTAAATCTGCTCTAAAATAAATTTCTTTGTCCTTCGTGGTGTACATAGTATTTTTTCTGCATGAAGTCACAGCTCAATTAGCCGCAGCAGGTACAAAAAAATGTTATGTAATGCATTTGTATTGCATGTGTGGATCCAGACTAATTTCTGTTTATCTTGAAATTATTGCAAATGTAATGCAATGCTTTATAGTTGCCATCTAATACATGTTCCCATTCAAGAAGTCTACAAGGATAAAAGTGGAATTCATGTAAGGATTGACTGTTAATTGATATTGTACTATTTTGTATCCACTTCACCTTAAATGATAAGACAAAGACACGTTACAATATGTTTAACTGTAATACATGTAACGTGAGTTAAAAAGAGAAAAATTAATACGTATATGAAGGCATAAAACTTACAGATTGTTCATATTTCAGTATTTTGAAATGTTTTTTCGACATGCATATTTTAGAAAAGCTGAAATATAAACCAAAAACACGAAACAAAAACTAGATATCGTATTTTAAATAGTAAACTCTTATAAGCATCATTACAAACAAATACATAATTTGGTAACAATCATTAAACAGCTGAGACGTTTGTATAATATTGATTTGTTGTGACATGCATCATTAATTTGATCCTCTATCCTACATAATAACATCTAAATGAACTGTCCAGTACTACCATACATCGTGTACCAAGTTACAGTCCTAGATTAATCCTAGGAGGAGGAATGACCCGGCCAGCGAAAGCTATATTTTTATGTAGCCTAGCTGGCCGAGTGGTCTAGTGCGCTGGACTTTGTGCAGGCGGTGTTGCCGTAGATGTCACAGCGGTACGAATTCGAGTCCCTCGGAGGGAACGACCAAAAAGTTGCATTGCAAATTTGACAGTTCTAACATCGTTTGGAATTTTTCAGACTTTTCCCCTGTATCAATTTGATCCGATGGAGCAGTGTAGCGAATAGAGTCGTCACTTTCTGCGACGTTTATATATATATCCCACTCCAAGCCAGAGTGAATAACTGTTTACCACAGATTTCATGGGAGAAAGACCCTTTTAATTTTACTTCCTTTAAACTATTTCTCGTGACTCTATATATGCGAAAGCTGTCTTGTTAAAATGTAAATTCTATTATTTCAAGAAGAGAAATTTATGTACTTTTAACCTTGCATTACAAAATGAGAACGTATATTCTATTTCAGAAATACATGTACATACATGTACATATTTACAGAACCCCCCCCCCTCCCCCCCACACACACACACAAAATCATCACTTTTGTCAACGTAAGATTTTGTCTGCGATCATATATAAGCGTTTTGATAAAAAAAACTTTATATATACATGATTAGAGGTATACATTTTTCCTCATCAAACCCAAATGGACATATCCAGAGACTTGTAAAAGAAGGGCCTGAAACATATGGAACAAAAAACCCAAAATGTGAAAATATTCTATTATTCACTTGCTTGTGTCCTTGTGTTTTCACATTGCTCAATAATAGTTATTTATATTAAACTTCATTGTGAGTTTCACTGTTTACATAGACTTGGAGCAACCATTTGTATTTTTATAGGAGGCTAGGATTAAATTAAGAATAAAAGGCAGGACAATGATGTTTGGTTAGAAAAGATCCCGGATGAACACATTTGTAAATTCAATTCAGGATAGGCTTGAAACAATAAAATGCCAGGTCGAAAATTATACGGAAAATGATCCAAGACAAAAGGAACGGTTCCAGCTCCACTGTATTTTAATCAAAATGTTGCTCCTGAACAAAAACGGTTGAAAATAGTCTTAAATGGTCTGATCAACCTTTGCAAAATGAGAGTTCATAACATAAGGGAGAGACCAATGGATACTGATGAGGAGGCGGAGCTGGAAGTATTTGGCCATAAATTTCTTACCATCAAAGTTTAGAAAATATTCCGACTCAAAAGAAATAAGCCTTCAGAATCAAATGGTCCCCTCCCATATTGTTTGGCTTACATGCAAATGCAAATCCTATGATAACATAGCTGAGATTTAAAAAAAGCTCCCACAATTCGAAAAATGTAAACCAGCTCCATGAATCATGATTCGCACTCTGTACTTAAGTTCAGCTTTTGACAAAAAGGAACACGTTTTCTATATTATCTAATGTTTAAACTTGTCTTGGTTGTTATGAAATCTTATAAACAAAAAGACTCCTAGTCAATCACTTACCTTTCTCCTTCACACATATGTTACATTCCGAAATAGAACGATCAATACAGGTATCATTTAATCTCGATCAATCTCAACCCTTTATGTATTAAGTTACTTAAAAAAAGTATTACAAATCTTTATTTTTGTATTTTCTTTTACATGCAACACTGACGAAAACAAATGGTCTATAAATGTGGTTAAAACTAACCGGTTTATTACACGATCGCAGTTAACTCTATCGGGGTTATAGATGCACATTTATAAACTTGATTGACTGTGTATTGGTGATTCATAGAACGCAAAAGATAAAGAAAATTTCGCTTTAATCTACCTGTGAAGCAATATTGCAAATGTCGATACCTTCAAAAATATTATATATCTTGTACGGTAATCTTTCCTGACTTATCTTAATGTAGGTGGGTATTATATTTGTCACAATTTTTCATTGATCATTAAGCTCACTATTCAGATCTACTTCTTCGTAAAACAAGCCAAATTTATAATTGAAGCGTTCGATAAATTAGCTAAGGATTTGACTCTTACAATTACCGAATTAGTTCTGAATTAAAAGCAGTTAATATATAAATACCAGAAGTGATATTAAAAATTTATTTTGGATTAAACTTGATAATGTGTTGCATGAGTATTCGGTAAATTTGTTGTTACCCTTATTTAGAAAAATGAACCGCATTTACAAATAAATTAACCAACAAAAACGTTTCATTTAACGTATATAATTCATACGATCATGATGGCAAATAACGACTCTGAACCACCGTTAAAAGTGGTACACGTATGGTTTTGAAGCTAAGTGTACTTACTTACTTTGCAGACGACGCTTTTTTTACCTGCTTTAAGAGGTAGTGTCTATAGAACAGCCTAACGATAATACTACATAATTTATTTCTATATATGTTTATGTTTGTGTCAAATGAGGCCCAGTGCAGGTCCGGGTGTCAAAAGAATAGGGCCCCGTGCAGGTCCGGGTGTTAAAAGAATAGGCCTGCAGCAGCGCTAAGCTTGTCGTATAAGGCGACTAAATAGTGCTCAGAAACCTAGCCGGGGGCTAGGCGCTCTGCCCACAGAGCAACTGGGATGTGTGCCCCAGGTGGTGGAATGGGGTACCCCTGGCGTGTTACATGCTGGGGTTGTCAGGCTATAATACGGAAAACCTGACCGCAAACCATAGTGGTGCACCGTGTTTGGAAAGAAGCCACGTTCCTCGCACGTTAAAGAACCCTGCTGTGGTATTCGATAGGAGTAGGAACCTTTGCGCTCCGCCACAGGAGGCTAAATTGCCCGAACTTACCCACCCCCCCCTTTTTCCAGTAGTAATCAAAATTTGTCGACCCTATTATCCTTGTGACCCATCCTTTCTTTTTTTCATTTCTTGTTCATTTTATCATCCATTTCGTGTTCATTGTCTGAATATAGCTGAAATATTGCTGCTCGGACGTTAAACCCCAACAAACAAACAAACAAACAAAAGAATAGGCCTGCAGCAGCGCTAAGCTTGTCGTAAAAGGCGACTAAATAGTGCTCAGAAACCTAGCTGGGAGCTAGGCGCTCTGCCAACAGAGCAACTGGGATGTGTGCCCCAGGTGGTGGAATGGGGTACCACTGGCATGTTACATGCTGGGGTTGTCAGGCTATAATACGGAAAACCTGACCGCAAGCCATAGTGGTGCACCGTGTTGGGAAAGATGCCACGTTCCTCGCACGTTAAAGAACCCTGCTGTGGTATTCGATGGGAGTAGGAACCTTTGCGCTCCGCCACAGGAGGCTAAATTGCCCCGACCTAACCCATCCCTCCCTTTTTCTAGTGGCAATCAAAATTTGTCGACCTTACTTTCCTTGTGTCCCATCCCATTTTTCATTTCATCATCATTTCATGTTCATCGTCTGAATATAGCTGAAACATTGCTGCTCGGACGTTAAACCCCAACAATCAATCAATCAATCTGTCAAATGAGAAGGCGGCAGAATCTAACTGAGGATATTTTGCGGTTCCATGCCAAATTACAGGGTCTCGAAAAAAAATATGCACCACTAGATACACGGTATTCATGGTTCATCGCCGTATGGAAATACCCTGATGCCTGCAAATCTAGATCACAACTTTGGGTTAAATAGTTCCACTGCCTTGTGGGTAAACCTTGAAAAATAGGCTATAGCAGCAAACTCCGACAGAATAACCGGACAACTGAAGTTCGTCAGTGCGTTACAATCGTCTAAGGACAGTTAAACCCTGTAATAAAACACGAACTTTGAAGTACTAGGTTGAGCGTAGAGCTAGTCACCTCACCTTGGTAAACCAACCTGATTACAGAAATCTTAACCAAGTCGTCATTTCCAAAAAAAGGAAATGTCAACTAACAAACAAGCAAGCTTATACACACTACAATAAAGGTGTTGCCATGACGCTTGTGGATGAAAGCAAAACGGAAGTACGCATGCAGAAGATAACACTTGCTAATCCTAAGATTTTCAAGAGAAAGACACATGGAAAGTTCGAACCATGTATTCTACTAGAACTTATATCAAATATTACACCATTGTTGCATTGTTATTAAACTGTTGTTTTCAGAGTAATTAGGACAAATATTTAGGTGAGTTGTTTTATAACCCCGCTTGAAAAGCTGGAAAAGAGTAATCACGGGAACTAAGGTTATAGCGGTAATCAAAAGAATGTAATCCAGAGACAAAGACCAGACATGGAAAACAGACATACACAACAAAGGACATAAAGTAACTATCATACATACAAAGTAACAAAAGCAAATGAACAACTCGGACTCCACTAAAAACTGGGAGAATGGACCAGGTGCACTAGTAGGATAAGCGTCCTCTGCTTTTCTAGAAAAACTCGTCGAGTTGCTCATAAAAAGTCAAGTGCGGGGTAGACATACGAGGAAAGGAAAACTATAACCCGTTGAATAAATCAGTTTTCAAGGTGCAGATGGACACACCATAACGATCCACGAGTTCATGATGACGACTATAAAACTTCTGTAGTGATGACTTCAATCTTGTAGCAACATAACCCTGTTCCAGAAGCCTATTTGTTAGAGTTCTAGCGCGATACAAAACGTCTGTGTCATTTCGGCAAGCTCTGGCATAACGTATGAGTTGTGATATGAACATTCCATACGCAGGTGCTGAAGGGATGTTGTCACAGATGAAAGGAAAGTTGACAATTTTGAATGAAAAGTCATCACGTTTGTCGTAAAGTTTTGTCAATAGTTTTCCTTTACCATCGATTTCTAAGTGTAGGTCAAGATATGAGGTTGATTTCACAGTGTCTAGTATCCTTTATCGCAAGTTCTTTGGGGTAGATGCGATGTATCAAATCCCCGAAATTAGGATTGTTTAAAGTTTGTTTGTTTGTTTCTGGGGTTTAACGTCCGAGCAGCAATATTTCAGCTATATTCAGACAATGAACATGAAATGGATGATAAAATGAACATGAAATGAAAAAAAAAGGATGGGTCACAAGGATAATAGGGTCGACAAATTTTGATTGCCACTGGAAAAAGGGGGATGGGTAAGGTCGGGCAATTTAGCCTCCAGTGGCGGAGCGCAAAGGTTCCTACTCCTATCGAATACCACAGCAGGGTTCTTTAACGTGCGTGTCTTCAAGGTCTTAATAATACTGGGGTGATAATTTTCTGTAAATGATTCTGTATATTTTATCGAGGTTAATCCGTCTACCTTTTAAATATATCTATCATAGAATGACAACCGACTGAAATGCCAAAAATAAATTAAATGCAACTGAGCCTTTTTTTTCGTTCTGCTTATATTAAAAAAACATAGATCATAAAACATTATATGACATGTTTTTTTTAACATTTTTGCTTATATCGCTAATTTGTGTTTTGCTAATTATTCAAATTCTTTTGTTATTCCAATGTTCCTGCTTTGACCTCCATATTGTTTTATTTATTATGAGTATGCTTAGATTGTGTTATAAATATTTCATAAAAAAGGGTCCTACATATATCATGGGTGCAAACATCGTAACAGGATTGCGTCAAAAGCATCTGAAATTTTAGTTATATCCTGTATGATGCACAATTCCCATTGCATATTTTTTTATCAACTATGTATTTATATTTATGAATTCTTCAACATTTTAACTCTAATTAAAATTGATTTGATATATTTTTCATTTCAATAAATATCTTAAAACATATTTCCACATCTTCCCGATTCAAAATTCCCATCCCCCACCCACCATTCAAATTCCCGATCCCCATTTCCCCGTTCCCAATCCACCATATACCATAGAATCTGAAGTTTTTGCCATACAAGTACTGTATCTTATCAGGAGACACATTTTACAATAGCAGTCAAACGATTTCAGGAGTAGACTTTGATTTAAGTAGTTTATATTCATTTAAAAAGGTAGAAAGACCAGTATCAACGAAATGAAATGATCACAAATAATGAGAAAGTAACTATATACGTTGTAATTCTCGGAAATTAAATGTTTGTGTGCAAGGGGATGCACAGAGTAATAGATGCTCTTTAATTCTATTTGTGATATGTATCATTAATTTTCTTTCTATGAGTATTTGTACAGATGTACAATGGAATACAGGTCTTTGGAGTAAATGATATTAAAAAAAAACATATTAATTTGTTTCAACAATTAGTCAAGACAACAGCTGGTCTCGATTTCACAAAAAGTCGTAAGTGTAAAGTTGATCGTAAGTAATGACGTCATAAACTAAAGTAGCATTGTGACGTCATGATTTACGATCAATTTCACACTTTTTCACGACTTTTTGTGAAACCGAGGCCTGAACTGTAAGATGTTGTAATCTGATTTAAAGTACAGAAATATTTTACCATGTTCATTCACTTAAACTACTAGTATACAGAACTGCAAAAGAAAGGTCTTGTTAATTAGAGGCAAATGAAATGCAAAAGTTATTCTTTGATAAATGTTTCATTGCTTTTGGACGTAACTTCATCATTTCAGTTCATTCCCTGTTCATGGATGAAGATTTGTAACAACAAAATCATTGAATCAATAATTTATAGATCACTGGTCAGTAGTATGTGTGTTCTCCATTAATGTTATAGGTCTTGGAATGAATCAGACGGGCGATGAAGTTCATATGAATCCTAGCCTGAAACTAAAGAATACATTCTTGAGGTTTTACAACAGGTTCTTGGATGTATATCATTTGTTTTGATTGGTAATTTTGGACTTGTTGTCGAAAGTAAATTGTAGCATTTGCACAATATGCGCCTGCGCATGTTAATTTTTGGTTGCCTACAAAATCTGCTACAACGTGTGCTTCAAGACCTAGATCGGTATATTAGACTGCATTGGCATCATTTACGCTCCTTGAACCTAGATTCTAATTTAAGACGATTCAACCGTTTTGCCGTTTTTCGTGCTGTTTACGCATCGTTTAGATAGAAGCGTTTGTTTAAACGCACGATAGGAGCGTTCAATTTTTTTTTGTACTTTGATTATATCCTTGATTTAACTGTTATTTTTATATTTTTTGCTATAATTATATAATATAATTTTTTTTCTGTCTTCATCATAAGTCAAATTTTTTTTCGTCCTTCGTCTACCGTGCGTTTAAACGAAAGATATGAGTGTTCGTCTATCGTGCGTTTAAACGCACGCTAGGAGCGTTCGTTTATCGTTCGTTTAAATGCACGATAGAAGCGTCCGTTTATCGTGCGTTTGGGTATCGTGCGTGCGGGAAACCTGAACGTCTCAAGGAGTGTACCATAAATCTTGAACTTCACCATTAATGTCTTTCCATCATGCAGTTTCAAGAATATATTTTGCCATGTTTTTTCCTCTGGCTTTGTGTCCTATCATCCCCATGTTAAATGAAAAATACTGATGGTCACTAGTGAAACGACGGTCACTCGGGTTACTTTACTCAATCGTATTCCGACTTCCCTATAATTCACTTTTTTTAATGGTAAATACTTATTGCCAGATGAGCTGTGTGATATGAGCAGAGGGACAAGTTCTATTGATATTTGCGTAGGATGTGCCGATCCTTTAGCTAGCTATGCTGTTATTCTACGGCGACCATTATGTTGATGATATCATTGAAGCGTTAGATTAAACGAACAGTGCAGTAGAATGCCTTTGCAGAAGTTTAAGACCTTACCCATCATTCAAACATGTTTTCAGTTCAGTGATATATTGATACGTCGTTTTGGATCGGGATGAAAGAAGATAATTACAAGATAGTAGACATATACAGGGCAGTGTTGTTAACGTGGGAAACAACATACTGGGGAAAAGTATTATGTCAGATTTAAGGCTGGCTCTGTGTAACATTGACGTGAAAATTTGAACGGTGCTATCTGAGTTATAGATGTAAACTCATACAATCAAGGTTTTCACAACTAATGGACACATAACAAGAAAAACGTTGTTAAAAGGGAAAATGTCCATGTGTTTATGTTTAGTGTGTATTTCTCCTTTGAATGATGAAATTTGAAAAAAATCCTGTAGGCCAATAATTACGTCGATCAAATGCATCTAAGACGCAACCGGTTAGTTTTGACTAATATATACACACAGAGAATAAACGTCATTGTATCATTAAAGTCGTCAATCGTTCATTGTTTACAGTAAAGTCTCACTAAAAGTGATCGAATCACATTAAAGGGTATAAATACACAAATATATTCCTACTTAACCATCTAAAGTTTCTCCAATGCATATCCAGTAATCCCTATAAATCCATAAACACCTCTGTTATAGAAACAATTGTAAAATTTACAACCAAAAAGTGTACAATTTTACAGAAACAAGTATACCACTTACCCCAAAATATACATTTTACAGGAAAAAGTGTAAATGTAACAGAAAAAAGTATCAATTATACAGGAAAGAGTATAAAACTTACAGAAAAAAATTGTAAAATTTACGGAAAAAAGCATAAATTTTACAATAAAAAATATAAAGTTTACAGAAAAGAATATAAAATTTACAGAAAAAGACGTGTAAATTTTATAAAAGAAAGAATAAATTCTACAGAAAAAAGAGGGAATAATATAAAAAGTGAAGTGTATATGTAGCCCTAAAATGCTACCGCATTAACAAAATGTCAGCGGTCTTAAATATTTGAGTTTTCGATATCTTTTTATTTTTAATGTCTTAAAACTGAAGAAAAAAACATGTGTCAAGAATTTAGCTGTTCGTCATGATCAAATTGGTTTTTTAGCATGTCGTCCATGTATCTGTGGCTTTGGTTTTTAGCACATATGACCAGATGTTAAAACTTTGTTTGGAATCAATTTGCAGTAAGCATTACATAGATAGAATTATTTACTTTGAAAATATTACCTTAGACATGTTGTAGAAATTCACATCTCCAATATTATTCTTAATAATTCATGATAACAATTATGTTGATTTTCTATGTTTAAATAAAGATCATCATTATACATTTATCCTGCAATGGGTTCATTAATGAGCAAATAACGGGTGTCAAATAAATTTTTGCTTTATTTGTATAGCAAAATAAGGCAATTAAGCTCCGCCCACCATCACAATCAGGCGTCCCGTGCAATATCCTCTGTCAATCTGTCAGTCACAGTGTTCCTAAGACATAGTACCATTTTTCTCCTAACCAAACATGTCTAGCCGTGTGAATTCAATGTTTTACGGCGCAACTTTGAACATTGTCACTTTGAATATGTATACACACAATCCAACAAATCAATGACTTTGTTAAAAGTGAAAGTAGGTCACAGAAGAATTTATTTCACATCAGAAAAACATGTTAAATGACGGATTTTGTTGTTTAATTTTGAATATTTATGTTATTTTTATGACTCGTTTAAAAGTAAAAGTTAAAATTTATAATATTTCAAATAATGTCCATCTCTCAGAACTACTTTTTGTCTCGGGTTTTTTTTTAACGGCAAATGCTTGGGGCCCAAGACAGGTTTCTACTTTTCAATTAAATACTCTTTACAAAACAAAACCACCAAAATTTACTCATTGCAGGATAAACACCATATTAGGGTATTACAGAAAAAAAATAGAAAGTATTTGTATTCGGCTCGGAAGGGGAGTAACTGCTCGGCAGTTACTTCCCATTTCTTAGCCTCATACAAATACTTTCTATATTTTTCTGTAATACACTAATGTTGTATATGTTAGGGTTAGATTCATAGATTTATGTTTCAAGTCACAAATATTTCACACATAAACAGGACAAAACAATATGAAGTCTCTAATAAGAATGCTTGATGATGCAGTGAGTTCTGTTTACGTTTTTTACTACCCTACACACTCGGTTTAGGCCTAGCACTAAAGAAGGTATCTTTGTACAATCTATTAGACTGATACAATATTTGTTTGTTTGTACTGTACCGTAATGACTCGATGTTTCGATAGCTATTAAGTTTACTGGTTAGTAGCTTCCTGTAGACTATACATATATATATATATATATTTATATATATTTATATATATATATATATATATATATATATATATATATATATATATATATATATATATATATATATATATATATATATATAGGGGTATACGAATAGTATACAGTGTATGAAAATGTTAAAGAAAAACAAGAAATTTCAAAATCGTGCCTGTATTATAGAGAACAGTAAAATACTTAGATATCATTTCATATAAGCAGAAACTAAAATTATATCAAACTTAGTCTTTACCTAGATGTAGAAATAACATTTGTAGCTTGGAACATCAATTTTCATTAATCTACATATTTCCTTTATGTTTTAATTTTGTTTTATTAATCACCAATATTATTACGAGAGCATTTATTTAAAGTTGGCAGTAGCCTTTTAAATTTTACCATTAGTCCAGAATAAACCTATATATGAAGAAAACAACACCATGTAATGTCTTGGAGATACGAATCAAAAGTCAAAATGTCCATTTGGCTCTAGGGACGACGTCTGTAGTTGTTTGTTGAAATTTTAATGTTTTCCGATATCAAGTGACTTATTACAGGTTTGTCAATGGACTATACTAACTGTAAGTTGGTCATCGACGTTTCTTTACAGTACAAATACATATGAACGTTAACCATTGCAGTTGATATAAGCCAACGTTTTTTGTAGTTTGAAATTCTATTATTTGTTTGTACATTTACATTAAACAGTAATAACGTTCTCCACTCATTGACATATGAATTGTCCACACTATGAATAATGGCTGCAATACGGTGGTATATTACACAACTGAACTTTCTAACAAATGTGTGCACTTCAACTCTTGTCATTTTTCTTCTTTCTTAACAAATAGACACATGCAGCCAAAATATAAAAAAAACAATTGTATTAAAATCGGTCATCACATATAATAGTACAATGTTAAAGAACATAGCTATGGCAAACCTAAATATCGTTATATTACCGATTTGTGGAAACAAAATTTTGGTAAAAAATCAATTTTGAGTTTTAAAATTACATACTTACAGTTGATGTAATGATCAAGAAACACCTCTCTGGCCCAAACAAGAGTAACTAAACCGATTTTTGTATTGATTAAAATATTTTTCATGTGATCTAATTGCTTCCTGGTAATTCGGAAAAATCTCATTAAGCTGTATCCGTCCTTATCGAAATGGAATGTGGATTGTTTAATTCTTATTGTTGAAAGATTGGCTATGTTTTTCGACGGATCAAATATTCCCATATCAGTTCTATGTACAACACCCCAAAGAACATTGATATCAAGTTTCAATTGGTCAAGTAGTGTCAGAGAAGAAGAGTTTTGAAAACTTGTTAACGATGACGAAAGACGACGGACGCCAAGTGATGGCAATAGTTCACAAGGCCTTTGGCAGGTGATCTATAAATGCTGATTTATTGGTCCAGTTTTGCAATCCTCTGATTTGCAGTTGGTACTTAAGAAACATATCCATCCAATGAAAAATAAAATTTAACTCGTCTGTTAGATTTGTACTTCTGTGTATGTGATTCGTAAAACTTTAAATTTTCCGAATAGAGTATTCCTACAATTACAAAACGTTCAGACGCTAGAATAGACATGATATATATCTTGAAAACATATTGTTACATTACAACAAACATTGGGCATTATGAATGATACATAGCTGAAGTTTGAAATTCTACCTGATTTTTACAAAGGCTAACAACACTGATTTGGAGTCCACAATAATTGAATGCGGTCTACCGATCCAAAAACTACGCTAATTTGGAAAATATGCAATTGACTGACAATCGTTTAAATACCAGTCGTTTTTTTTTAATTTTCATAGAATACATATAAATAAAACTCCACTTACTCGAAAACTATGCAAGAAAATGGATAAAACGAGAACAAGAAGACATTGATCAGAATCTATCAGATTGGTTAAAGGCCATGAGGTCTACAATTTTCAAACGAATGAAAGTTTTAAGTAGGTCAATGAGTGCCAAGGCTACATCAGTTTTCAAAGACCCCAATGTAGCAAAAACATTGTCTATTAAATATGACTGTTGTCGTACCAGCAGACAAAGCCCAAAACAACATTGGTTTTGTCTGCAAAACGTTTTATATCCAATGTTTATTATCAGAGGTAGACGTAAAACATAATAGCAGTGATAAGACCAATACTGCTACAACACACTCCAAAGAAGAGATTGTGAAAAAACCACAAATCTGTGATATCCACTTTTGGTCTCTTTACCAAGGGCAATAATTGTATTTACCGTCTATGTGATGGTCCTAAAGTCCACTAGAATCCATTCAACTAACGCTTCATAGCCGGATCTGCAAAGTGTACCAGAAAACCTCTTTCAAGACTTTTAACTTCTATACTCAAAACTGTCAAAGAGGGTCTGCAGTCCTACCACAACACTTGTTACTTCCGTAGTGGTATTAATTCAATGTGGATAATGAAAAATTCGAAAGATCTTTTGGAAACAATCAGTTCCAGACTATTATCTGAACACAATAGCATTAAAACCTATGATTTTTCAACACTGTAAACTTCTATTCCCCATACTCAGTTAAAATCTCGACTTAAAAACATGATACGTGGTTTTTTTTCGCAGATTATTTTGTATTGCGCTAGAACTCTAACAAGTAGGCTTCCGGAACAGGGTTATGTTGCTACAAGATTGAATTTATCAGTACAGAAGTCTTATGGCGTCATCATGAACTCGATCGTTATTGTGTATCCATCTGCATCATGAAAATTGATTTATTCAACGGGTCATAGTTTTCCTTTCCTCGTATGTCTACCCCGGACTTGACTTTTTATGAGGAACTCGGCGGGTTGTTCTAGAAAAGCAGTGGACGCTCACCCTACTGATGCACCTGGTCCATGATCCCAGTTTTAAGTGGAGTCCAAGTTGCTCATTTGCTTTCGTTACTTTGTATGTATGATTTTAGTTACTTTATGTTCTTTGTTGTGTATGTCTGTTTTCCATACCTTGTCTTTGTCCCTTGATTACATTTCTTTGATTACCGCTATAACCTTGGTTCCATTGATTACTCTTTAAGAATTAGGGACCAAAAAGGGGGTCAAAACACGTTTTTTCTAATACTTTACTATATAACTCCTGTAAAAGCATTTGGATATCTATAAAATTTTTCCACAATATTCTATTTGACCATAAAAAGTCTGGGATTAATATTGAGGTAACCGTTTAAAACTATTGAAATGCAAGCAAAAGACCAAAAGGGGACCATATTTGCGAAACTTAACTTGACTATTAGAGGATGGATCCCTTTTAAATTGTATACTAGGTGGCATACCACAAGCAAAAGTCTTTAGACGAAATTGATTGTGTGGGTTAAACGTGAACTTTTAAAGGATTGATGGCCAAAAAGGCCCCAAAAACAACCAATTTCCTAATTATAGAATTATAACTTGAATAAAACTGAATGGATCTCATATAAATTTTAATACAAGGTTCAATAACAACAAAGAAAGACTGGGATTGATTCATTTGGGTTTGACCCGAGGCGAGTAAATTTATGGGGTCATAAAGAAACAAAAGAAAGTAAATTCTGATTTCTGGGTGATTACTTGTGTAAAAGGGTTGGATCACTTTGTAATTGTAACAAAGTGACATACTACTCAAGGATGGTTTGGATTGAGTTTTAAGGTTTGACTGAAACCATTTAATAATTAAGAGACAAAGAGTGGCTACCTTGATACAGGTCAAATTATCAAGTGTAAAGTATAATCGTAATCAAAATATTTAAAGTTGTATTAAGATTGAATGATGTGTGACTAATTGCCCCAGCCCTGTGCAGGTCCGGATGTCGAAAGAATAGGCCTGCAGCAGCGCTAAACTTGTCGTAAAAGGCGACTAAATAGTGCTCAGAAACCTAGCCGGGGGCTAGGCGCTCTGCCCACAGAGCAACTGGGATGTGTGCCCTAGGTGGTGGAATGGGGTACCACTGGCATGTTACATGCTGGGGTTGTCAGGCTATAATACGGAAAACCTGACCGCAAACCATAGTGGTGCACCGTGTTGGGAAAAATGCCACGTTCCTCGCACGTTAAAGAACCCTGCTGTGGTATTCGATATGAGTAGGAACCTTTGCGCTCCGCCACAGGAGGCTAAATTGCCCGACCGTACCCAACCCCACTTTTTCCAGTGGCAATCAAAATTTGTCTACCCTATTATCCTTGTGACCCATCCTTTTTTATCCTTTTTTTATCATTTCATGTTCATTTTATCATCCATTTCATGTTCATTGTCTGAATATAGCTGAAATATTGCTGCTCGGACGTTAAACCCCAACAAACAAACAAACAAACTAATTGCCCCACCTCTTCAGGGCTTGACTTTCACGGTCGTATCAAGCTGAGCCCTGCGATGTATTTTTTTTAATTGTAGATGGAATATGTTTTTTTTACGATGAAAGGTGAGGTATTGTAATTTATTTCACACTTCGGGTATAAAGAATGACAACTTATATCACCAAGAAAAGATCATATTATAAAAAAACAAAATGGACTTTTACCAAAAATGTACTTAGCAATCAATTGTTAAGTAAACATATTTTAAATTTAATGACGTTTCTCTTATCTAACTTTCCGACCTTATTTTCCGGGCGACTTATACATCAGATGCGATTTTTTTATAATTGAATCTGTAAATGTTTTGACATCCTGCATGATTTATTGTCACTTGGCCCTTTGCAAACCAGAAATTTAGTAATTGGCAGTCCATATTTTCGCAAAATGGATCTCATAATTCATCAGCAACTATTTATTTTGCGTTAAACTTTGTATAAAGCCTTACTCTGGATCGAAATGAAGAATGCAGTATGAGATAAACAATAAAATAAGTAGTGAAAGTGAAGAAGTCAGAACATACAGCTTTATCGTTTATAGGTATCAAACTAGATACAGCTTGATATTTTGATTGTGATTAGTCATTTGACACAATATCTTGTTTAGAAGTGGTCACTTTTGAGTCTTTATTCCTAAATGATTTACGTAACGAATCCAGGACCGTTTCTATTTGCCCTTTTAATTTTTCATCATGAAGCTGTCGGCAAAGGATTTTTCTAACTTTAATGGGCCTAAGTGTATTATACACATACTGCCTGCAACTGAAGGTTGTTTATTGGATTACAACACTAAGGAAGAATATCGCCCGGCCTAGTCGAAGGCGATATTCTTTCTTGAGTGTGGTGATCCAGTAGGTCTCCCTCAACTGCAGGCAGTATATGTTATATTATACTGAATATCTTTTTAAGCAGTATACCACCCTTCTATTGATAAAAAAAATATCAAAAGATCCATTGACTTAATAATCCTCATTGTGAAGTGTTTTTTTTCCTTTGCAAAACCATCCTTAAAAATGTCGTCTGGTGTTTTTGTTTTGGGCGGAAATTAGAAATTAGAAAATGTACAGTAATACCGGACTGTGCAACGTTAAGGACAACATACATTTCTGGACGAAGCAGGTGGTATACTCGAAGGAAGGGTGGTATACTCAAAGGAAGGGTAGTATACTGGAATACCACTTATCATTTTATTCTAGAATTTAATATGAAGTATTATATACGGCTATACCCTATCTCAATAAAAGGATAAATCAATGTACTTTTTGAATATCTTCCTTTTCTAACTAAAACGTGGTAAAGTTTTCTGCTATTCTGCATAAAAGATCAATCGACTCCAATACACTTTGATAAGTAATTTAAGTGAAATCTTATTTTTCATTGTAGGTATCGGAAAAACAAGTAAATGCAAATATCATATGTATAGAATTTCACAAATGGAAATAAAACTTTTTCCGACAGAAGTTGACTATTTAATCACAGAACAAAATTGACCCTGAAATCGGTTGCAGTTTAGTGCATTTTCAATGATTAAGAGATATTAAGACACCGTAGAATATTACAATGTATATAAATATTCTTTACTGAATAACAAATAAAATGAAAACAACGTTCTCGTTTCGATCTGCAACATGGGCTTTACAAAATATGGTTGAAGTTGCACATTTTCTCATACTTTAACTACTGATTATACTAAAATTGTAAAATATACGAAATCAATTTCCCAATACCTACAATAAACGATTTCACTTAAATAACTTATCAAAGGATATTGGGGGTCGATTGATCTTTGACCCCTCCTCAAAATTATGCAATGTTTTTCACATTGATAAGTACGATATTCAAAAACTACATTGATGTTTTCTTTCCATTGTCATATGATATACCAGTATACCTCTAGCCCCATTAATCTCGAAAACTAAAGCATTTTTTGATACCTGTCCGCAGCACTATAACACACACGAGCGGAAATTGAATTTTAACTGATTACCCACACGAGAATACTTTCAAGACGTCAGTTATTATCAACACAGTGATTTAACATAAGCTTAAACACATTTTTATGATACAAATGTATATGATTATGAAGGATTTATTATGATAATGACACAAGGGACTTAACACCCCCTGCTGACATTCATTATTCTTTATGTAATATCCAATGTTCCTTCGAAATTGTTTTACCATTTTCAGTATTGTATTCATGTCCTTTTCTTTAGTCTTTTCATGTAAAACAAACAACCTGTTTACATATATAAGGGAAAACAGACTCCAAGGGTGAATTAACCAAAGGCAAACGGACCCATGGCGAACACTTTACTAGGGCTAACGACTTGATAGTATACCTATTCTTCCTCGATTCAAATTCTCCAAATTTTCCGTTTTGCGGTATGGAACCTTCTGTAGGAAAATGCCCGTTTTGGCGCCGTTTTGGACCCTAATTTCTAATTGGTTCAAGTAAAAGTCCAAAACAATTCAGCCTTTCTTTGGTAGTGTGGAACCTGATATCACATTCATTATTGAAGAAAATTAAGAAGAGACCCATGAAATAATAGTCTAGATATAGACTTTTTTTGGACACCCCTTTTTGGTCCATCATTACAAACCGATTTAACTCCTATACCAACCCCAAAACAATCTTCCTTAGCCTTTAACTTGTGTGGTATAAAATTTCAAAGGCGGTTGGGGCCATATTTTCCAATACCAATAACAACTTACTTTTGAACCTTGTTATAAATTATAAAGATATCAACTTAATAATATATGCTTGTTATTGCACGAAAAATAACCATCGAGATGCTGTTTATTATGGTTCATCCAAATTTCCCTTAAGGTTCCCCAATATACCAACAAAACAAAAAGTTATGTCCCGGAAGTAACAAAAAGTGACTGTCCTTACGGAAAATTTATCGCTTCCTTATATTTCGTTTTTGTTTTGATTTTGTTTTGTTTCGATTTGTTTTTATTATATTATGTGTATTGCTAAAAACATAAATACACTCTTTCAATTCACACTGAGAATTGTTTTATCATATTTGTGTTTATTGTGATTTTAAGCCACCGAAATAGTGATTAGTAAGTCAAAAAAAAAATTTTCAAAATGGACAACAGCTGGTGCCAGTTACGAAATTAGTTAGACAGGGAATCAATAGAATATAATATAATGACGTTGAATTAAAACACATTAATCTAACGGAATGTCTAAGAACCCAGTTTTTTTGTGAAACCTTTTTCACGGTTTTGCTCATATATTTAGATAACTGCTCCATTGATAATTCCTATATCCTGAACGAGTTACACGTAACCAACTAATAAACTAAATTATTTAAGAATGGCAAGATGTGTGGTACATTTTCATAATATCAGCTTATGAACGACTTTGCAAAATGAGACATTTTCAACTGATAAAACGCGTCAAATAATCAAGTTTATTCAAATATTGGCATCAATTTTATACATGTATTTGACTTTTTTAATAGTCATACTACACAAACTTGTTTGCTTAATTTCAATATCTATATCTGTGCGTTAGGTGGATCCGGAGGAGGTGGAGGTTGAGGTCCAGGATGAGGTTGAGGTGCCTCGCCTAATAGTACAACATCTAAATTAGTATTAGTATCTGGAATGAAGCGATATTTTCGTTATAACATTGACATGTAAAGAGCGATAAAAGAAAAAATATCATCTAACAGTTTAAAAAAAGACATTGAACTATTATAATCTGAGGTTGCTGCATAAATGTCGTACAAAAAATTTTATCTTTAGCCACTTGTATACAAATTATACAAATAAAAACATATAAAGAAGATGAGTATCAACATTATGATTTTTTTTTTTTTGGGGGGGGGCGGGGAAGGGGGGTTAAAATCTCTATTGCATTTTTCTTATGTAGTTGTTGTTTTATTTTCTATCATTGTTTTTTTTTCTTCCTTTTATGTTATTCTGTTATTATTTGTTTACTTATTAGATGAATCTAAAAATAGAACGAGCAATTCTGCTTAGAAAGTAAGGCCTTACCAGGTTTACCACTACGAGGTCTTCTGCCAAAACCTGCATTATATAAAAAATAACTTTATTTTAAAGTGTGTTCATATCAGTATATCTCAAATAAGAAAATATCTGTCGTTTACACAGCTTTCTGTCTTAATTTCTATATCCGATTTTTCATATATTTAATATTTAACTTTAAATAAAGATGTTTCAATTTTTATTTTATCATTCAAACTTTTTGCTGCACCTTAAAATTTGTTTTAACTGAGATTCATGTATTGTGAAAATGGACATTTTGCAGTACATAAACATTTTTTTTATTAACAAAGAATGATTTTAATTAACATTGAATGATTTTTTTCTCTTTTGTTGTCACTTAAGAATTCGCCAAAAATTATGTAAAACAACAAATACATCTTCTGGATGTTCAGTAAATTTGGTTATATTGTCATTCTGAATAATAACACTTTATAAAATATGTTAAATTGTTATTATTTCAGGATAAATGTTAGAGATTTACGCTATTGCTTTACATATACCACATTTCATTTGTATTCTTTTACAAAATATTGGTTACAGTAAGACTTACAAGTATGAATTTGCCGGTCGTTGCAACGTCACAGTAAACCGACATTTCATTGGTCCACTGAAAAAGGAGTTCCCTAGGTAGTTTATTGGCGCATGCCTATTGCAAACTCGACAAATAATTTCCTGTATCGAACCAGTTTGCCCATTCAAGCATTATCAGCAAGTACGCATCAACAAAAATTATTACAAATAATAGAGAGTAATGCCTTACCTCTACCAAAAATGTCGACTAAACCTGCAACAATATAAAAGCATAAATTCAGATAATACAAGAATAAAACATAAGTGTCTCTAAGTACGGATGCGCTTTGGTTATATATTCAAATTGTCATATGTTATGATTTACATTAATTAAATAAATGCATTTCTTTTTAAATTACTATGATGTAAGTCAAATTATTCCCTTTTGTATCAATAAGGATGGGTTTCTTAATAAACAGCAAATTCTTGATTTTCTTGTTTACCAGCATTCTGCATCAAATATAATTGTCTCTAGATATTAATGGTTACGATTATTCATTTCTTCTCCAAATTAAGTTCATGAGAATTACTGTAAACGTACTTATTTTCGCGGGTACTTATATTCGCGATTTTACAATTTCAAACAAGTTCGCGGGTATTTAATTTCGCGTTTTTCTAGTTTTAACTTTTACTATTTTCGCGGAATATAACTCTGTCTCTTTTTAACATCGTGTAAAAGACAAAGTTTATTCCATGATTAAAAATCAATGATTGTCAAAGGATTGAGCCTACGAAAAAGAAGGTGTAATGTAGATAAAAAAATATCGATCTTTCCCCCTGGGTAGATTTTAATGCGTGAGTTCTGTTTTAAACGTCGGTATTTGATAAGATTTTTTGGCACTGTTTATTTGAAAATTGAAATGTTGAAACGTTGGTTGACACAGCAAAAGGATCTGCCTCCACAGCAGCCCTATTTGCCCGATCCAAGAAAGGCTGAAACACCAGAAAAGGCGGAAAGAATTGTTTCGGCGAATGAAAGTGTTGAAAAAGAAATAATGTCATCGTCAAGTAAAAAACGTAAACGGGGAGACTATAACCATTATGACACCGACCAAAAGTTGAAAATGGCTAAGTATGCATGTGAGCACGGAGTATCGAAAGCAGTGAAACATTTTAGTTCGATGTACGAAAAGCCAATAAATGAATCTACCATTAGAACATTAAAGAAAGGATATTTGATGAAACTTAAAACACAGTCCTCTGATTCAGATTCAGATATTTTAATGGAAAAGAGGGCAACCAAAATTACTTGGTAAATATGATGCAGAAGTGCAAGAGTACATAAAGAACTTACGCCTCGCTGGCGGCATCGTGAACCGTCCAATAGTGTTGGCTGCGGCCCGCGGGATCTTACTTGCTAATGATCGGCAACTGTTATCTGAATTTGGTGGCCATATAGAACTTTCCAATTCGTGGGCTCAATCCTTTGTTCGTCGTCTCGGATATGTACAAAGGAAAGGTACCAAGGCAGCACGAAAAATTCCAGTTGATTTCGAAAATCAAAAATCGGAATTTTTAACTGCAATTGAATCTACAGTTAAAAAAGACAAAATTCCAAATGAACTCATAATAAACTTTGATCAAACAAATGTGTATATAATTCCTGTTGGTGATTACACTCTTGAGGAAGAAGGCAGCAAGCAAGTTGCAATAACCGGACTTGAAGACAAACGCCAAATTACGGTTGTTCTCGGTGTGACACTTGACGGAAAGTTCATTCCCCCACAAGTCATTTATCAAGGGAAAACAGATCAATGCCATCCAACATTCAAATTTCCGAAAAAATGGAATATCACACACTCTGAAAATCATTGGTCTAACGAGACCACTATGCTGGAATACGCAGAAAAGATCATTATTCCGTATGTTGAATCTGTTCGTGACAAACTTCCGCTATCAAAAGCCAAGCAACCGGCTCTCTGCATTTTCAATGTCTTTCGCGCACACCGTGTTGAATCTTTTAAAGAAAAGTTATCAGACAATAACATTCGCATTCGTTATGTACCAGCATCCTGCACGAGTGAATCACAACCTCTTGATCTTTCGGGAAACGACGAATTTAAATCAATTGTAAGATCAAAATTTGTAGAATGGTATTCCGAACAGATCATGGCTGGAATCAAGTCGGGGAAAAAAGTCGGTGATATTAATGTGGACCTTCGTTTGTCTACTCTCAAACCACTGCAAGCAGGATGGATCGTACACGCATTTCAGAACGTCAAGACTGAGACACTGAAAAGGGGGTGGGCTAAGGCAGGTATAGCTGACGTGTGCAAGAATGTGTAACTTTATACAAATAATGACAGTATATAATTGATTTAATTTTATTTTGAATACCTGTAAATATGTTATTAAATATAAAATGTGACGGATCGATTATTTAACTGTCCCTTTCATAATAAATAAAGATCAAAGCGTACACAGGTCATTATGGTCACTATGGATTATTCGGATCAATGAACACATTGACAATAAAAGTGTCAATCTTACAAATACAGGTACACCTGATATTGTTTTCACAACAATTTAAAGGTCAGCTTGGGTCGTTCTGGTTGTAAAATTGTTTACATAGCAATTTGTCTTTGATCGACGGGTATGTGTTGTCTAGGGTAATAAAGTATCTTCTAAATTTTGTGATATGGGTATTTATGTTCGCGGGTATTTATTTTCGCGGAAAATGGTCAACCGCGAAATCCGCGAAAATAAATACCACGCGCAAATAAGTACGTTTACAGTAGTTGTTAACCATATAAATGTATATTTATAATATAATATAATTACATATTAAGGGATCTTGTTTGGCATTCGATCGGTGGTTTGTATGTTGTTCATCGATACGGATCTTAGATTTGGACTCCGGGTTCATCCCTTCTTTATCTTCTTTTTTTTCGGTTGAAATTCCTATTTCTATAGAAAACAACACTATAAAATAAAGGTTGTCGGTAAACAAAACATATAACTAAAACTGCTGGATTTGTCCGAAAATAATTTTGGAATGGACGTAATTTTTTTAGAAACAATCAAAGTAGAAACCAGGCGGGTCCTAGGATGTGGACGTACAGAATACATGTTATCCAATAAGGGAAAACAGGAATTTTTCTGGACCATGGGTGAATTTGAATTTAACCCTTCAAAATTCCTGCAAAAATAACAGGGGAACCAAGATTCTAGCAGAAATCAAATGAATGTTATTCAGGGACAAAGACCATACATTGGAAACAGACACACACAACAAAGAACAAAAAATAACTAAAACTATACACAGAAAGCAACACAAGTAAATCAGCAACTCGGAAAAACTAGGAGCATTGATCAGGTATACCGGTAAGGTAAGCGTCATCTTGAAGAATTTGTACCAACACTTCATTTTTTTTATCTTATTTATATTTGGTTTTAAATAGAGGCATACTTCAAAATATAAAAGCGTATAGGCAGCTATTTTATATTTTTGTGGTACAAAATTCAATGTCACAAGCTTTACAAATTAAGAATAACGAATATTCAACAGACTAATATAAGCTATAACATATATGAAATAATTGTAGGTGATCAGATAATCTGTCATATAACCGTTTCCGTAGAATGTTTTTAATGAAGTTCTTATCTACTAATATTTAAAACTAAAAGTTACATTATATCTAACGTCAAGTGAACTTTGCAACATAAAAATAAAAAAAACTTACATTAGAAAGAAAGCAAGCCAATAGCCTATTCAATATCAAGTTAATAACAAAAAAACGTTATACAGGTGAAGTACTCAGATTTTTTCGCATAAACCAAGATAATACCAGAGATAAAATGTATAAGGGCTTTTAACGTAATACGATCTGCTTTGTGCTGACCTATTCGTCGAGTACTTGCAGTATCCGGTTATCTTACAACTTTTAGTTCATTTTGCCTTTGGTTATCAAAGCGTATGTTTTTCGAAGGTTAAATCTTATTTTTTTCTAATTGTAATTAAAACATGGTATATTTATTTGTATAATAAAAGAATGGAAAAAGGCACCAAGGATTGTAATGTATGTATTGGCAACCTGTCAAATAAATAATTTACTTTTCACATGCCAAAAAAATATTATGAAAGTTTTCAGCATAATTATAATTTATACAAGTTCGAATAACTTTATTAAGTCTATTTTATTTATTAAAAAAATAAAGTCATTTGAAAGACAAAGCAAGCAATTTACTTCTGGTATCAGAAGGTACAAAGACATGGTAAAGCATACAGAAACATCGTTAAGATTTGACAGTTCAAAAATTCATATCCAAACTTTAATTTACACAACTGAATTTTGGTTAATATTTTTACAAATGATTTATGTCAACACTAATAGGAAATTGGTCACATTTTATTCTTAAAGCCTTAAAACCGAACAAAGATTAGTCATCTGTCTAAAAAGTACAAGGGAGTAAATTTTTCATCCTAAGTATACGTAGGAATCCCTATACTATTTTGTGACAGATCCCCAAAAATATTGAATTTTTCTCTATTATCTTGTTTGGATTACAATACGTGGAAATTCGAAGACTTATACTTTGCTATTCTAAGAAACCTTATATTTTTCATTAAAAGAAAAGTATTCAATGACCCCTGCTCGATCCTCTTCAAAACGTTTATTGGTCAAAGGGGTTTGACTGCAACAACAGTTATCGGACAACACTACATAAATGTAATCATCAACCTTTCTAGAACATTATCTTATATTCTCTTACATAGAACATTTTTTTTACAAAAGTTAATGTAAGTCATTCGTGACGTTATATTGCTTCAACGGTCAAAGGGGAATAAATCGCGCTTTCGTGCAAACGGGCGAGGTCATAAATTGATGCCGGCAAAATAGTTTACGTCAAACAGTGTGCATAAACAATAGTGTTTGACTTTGAACCTTGTGTGACATGATCAAAACCAAACGTTCGATGAATAGTTAATTATCGCAGAATTTCAGGTTAAGATACAAAGTGATGCAATATTCTATGAAAACTCATGTTCTTTCTCGCCAAATACGTACTACACAACGGTATGTTACATGTTACCCAATTTATGAATTATTGTTGTCTTTACTAGATACAATATTTTACATTTGTGAACAAGGCGAAACTTTGTTAATCAATGATTTTTGCCAAACGTTATCCTTTTTACCCTGCTGATGTATAATTCCCAATCTCCTATTATGTAACAAAATGGGGGGTTTGTTTTATTCAGGTATGGTAATAAAGATTAAAGATATAAATATATGTAAAACATGCAGTTTAATTCGGTACTTATTGTACACATATACTTTTCTGTCAGCTTTAAATTTTTAATGAGAAAATTGTAACTCATATTTTCTCTGGATCGAATATTTAACTTATAAGGGAAACATACAAATGTACCTTTCAACCAATTAACTGTAATTTGAAGACATGATGTTCCAAACGAGTTGAAAACGAAACAAGTAAATCAAAAGCCGGTGTCACATTGTGAAACTATCCATATAACGAAAGCTTTACTTTGGGGTTTCCGGTAGTACATGGTCTTTTTTGTTATTTTTTTGTAATTTTATTTATTTATTTATCGAACTTATAAGAATAAAATTTTTAAAAAAGTCAAAATTAGTAAACGCCCTTCTCAATCGACTTTTTTTCGAAATACCTTTTGATTACCTTCATGTCTTTTTCATTTACAATGCTGCACTCAAATCATCAAATATGGGACAACAACTTTAAAACTCTTTTAACATACTTCCGTACAATTCCTGGGTGCACGATTTGGCTCCCTATTTAAAAATGATCAAGGGAACCAAGGTTATAGTGGAAATCAAAAGAATGTTATTCAGGGACAAAGACCAGACATGGAAAACAGACTTACACAACAAAGAACATAAAGGAAATAAAATCATACATAAAATGTAACAAAAGCAAATGTGCAACTCGGACTCAACTAAAAACTGGGATCGTGGTCCAAGTAGATCATACCCATCGATGCCAATTTCTAATGTTAATTCTAAAATTCATACAACAAAAAACTGTGAGCATGGACCAGGTGCCATTTTATAAAAATAGTTTTAGCACTTCTTGTATGTACATTATTTTGAATCTTGTACTATAAAAGTTTATGATTTCTAATGCTTTTGATCTGTGGTTACTCCATTATGTACAGCATAATGAAACTGTGTAGTATTTATGCGATTGTTATTTATAGCCGTAAAACAAATGCAACTGTCTTTTTATTTTTCAACAAATCTTTAGTGTAATACAAAAATTCGAACGAATGTTAAACATGTTTCATAAAAAATGTTGTGAAATTTGTAACATTGCATGTCTTTGGGAGAAAAGTATGCTAATTTTCTAAGTCTTTCCATACGTTTTTACATAAAATGATTGTTTCCATGACAAACAGATATAACTTGTTATGATAGGTATTTTCAAGTGGAAATAAGTGGTCTCTGTAATTATCAATCTGTTGGTTTCTGATACCCAAGTTGTCCAACTGTTTCTGGTGCCTACAGTAAATGAATCTTGTTACATTTTCATAAGGACATAAAATATGTAAAATTGTCTGCGCTACACTACGTCAGACTCACTCATTTTTTCTAGATGTCCCACGGTAAGAGACATAATTCTTGAAAATCAGTAACATATTTGTATTATAAACAATTTCATCGAAGCGTTTCAAGCATTCAAAGAATAAAGTTACTTAGATGCTCTCATGAGATTGGCACAAACATACCCATGCCTTCCCCCTAAACATCTTGCAGCATTTGCTTGATTTTCATTTAGACTTATACAAGAAGCATATTGAATTGACAACCCTTGCACAAACAGGAGCAAAGAAGTAAGAAGAAAGAGCTTTTTGTGTTTGTATGTATGATTAACCATGTTTATCATGATAGTGTCAATAACTCTCATTCAATCACTACTACTTCAGCCTTACACGTGTTAAATAAATTGCTATTGAATTTAACAAATTCCATAATCGTGCAAATGTAACAAAATTAATCATAGTTTAGATAATGTGCTCTATTATCGTAAAAACTGATGATTAAGAAAGCAACTCAAATAAAGAAACGATAATACTGTGGTTTTATATAAATTCGTCAATACAAGGAGATTACCACTGACGGAGAGATGATAGCAATAGCTCGTACCCTCTACGTAAGTTTTTACAATTTTATTTTTTAAAGTAGATCGTTTCTTTTATTTAAATTAAAACAAAATATGAAATGAAATGAGGATTCACTTATTTTGAAGAACCAAAATTGCAATGGCCTGTACAATTTTAGCTTCTGACATGCTTAAATTTAATTTTTTTATATAAATCTAGCTTAAAAAGATATAGCACTGGCAGTATGCGAACCTTGAGTTGAATGAATATGCACACATGTCCCTATCAACATTAGTACACACCTTTTAAAAAAACTATGAAAACCTGTAAAAGAAACAATGACTACATTTGTACTTGATTTTTTCTGTTGGTTTGTTTTTGATTTTTGTTTTGTTTTTTTGTTTTGTTTTGTTTTTTTGTTTTGTTTGTTTGTTCTTGTTTGTTGTTATTTATTTTTGTTTACTTCATTTTATTTATTTATTATTTTTTTCTGTTTTTTATTCTCATTTTATCTCAGACCTGCCAGTGTCTACCATAATAAGTATAAAATTTCAAACCTTCCTTTTTTGTAAAGTACCATTGTCTATCGCGAAGCAACAGAACAATGTTGATTGTATGACAATATTGCACCAACTTTTTTTTCTATTGACGGATATGTACTTAAACAGGTTTTGATTTTAAGTTGTGGAGAGAATATAAGTTACGATCTTCTTTATATCATGCAGATGTTGACATGCTTCATAAGCTATGTGTTCCTGAATTAAGGAATATTTGTATTCATGTGGATTCAAAAAGATACATTGTATAAGAAGTAGAAAAAAAATAACTTCAAAACTTTATATATATAATATATATAAATATGTAATTATAAGAAATAGTTTATTTACTTACATATTTAAATATGAACATATGCTTTCCTTTTTTGCAAAATGAACGGAAAACTACAATGAAAGAGAGTAGTTCCCTTAGCGAACTTGTATTGTTTAACGTTTTCTCAAGTAATACTAAAACATTACAAATAAAGACAAAAAGTCGATTGGATTCGATAGTCTACCCTCCCAATCGCACAACTTCATAAATTATTTCAGGTACCTGTAAGAGGTAGAAGAGAGTCCTTGCAAAAACCATGCAGCGGGTTGCACGGGACAAATTTTGTTCAAATTTCATATCATAAATGCATCCAAAGTTGAAAGTTGTTTTTGATCACCTTTTTAATAACAAAAAAGACATTTAAATATATTACAAAAGTGATATAGTTCTTTTAAATCATTTTTTCTGAGCCATCAACTGACGACATAAAACTTACTATTTGATATACATCACATTGGAACCAACAAAAACTAGTGGGATAAAATTTACCCTGTGTCACCCATATCATAGGATCTGCCTGATGTTAAATCTTTCATTTACGAAACAATACAATATAATTGTAGGTAGTAGTGATTACGTTGTGTGTGTTCCATGACAGCTTAACTCAATACATCACTGGTATGTATCGTGTGTTTTGTGTGAGTAGTTGCCCATAGTTTTTTTTATCAGGACGAACCCATTTAAAGAGGTAGACCTAGGGTACCCTTGAAAATCATTGATATGTAGGTATTATATTTAATTTCACCAAAGCAAATCAAACTTTTATTTGAAACAGAATGAAATCAGTCCAAGTTACTTTGATGCTTGCAAATATTGATGTAAAATGCTGAGTAAAAACGTTTGAGTGATTTGTAAGAAATGTGTCCTTTATCCTAGGTCTATCTCCTTAAGAAGCAAGCAGGACAAAAAGTCACTGTAAAAGAAAAAAAATAATTAACTAGAATATTTTAATGTAATAATACATAATACCTATTCAGACATATTCCCTATACAGTATAAAGTGCACATAATGAAAAATTATCATTTAGAAAATGATAAAAAAAAGAAAACAACTGCCAATTTCTAGACGTTCTTATTTTATGCAACAAATCACATATATCAAGCCAGTTCAAACTAGTTTGTGTAAAAATGTTTCATGAGTTGATGAAGCCAATAGAAATTCAAAACACACTTTTCAGGAGTTTTACAACCTACATGATTTTTACTTGTAGCTTTACTTGAACGCGAATTTTTTATTATGTTGTGACCGAATTGTACTTACAGTTTTGTACTGTTCGACATACGACATAAGATAAGATTGTAATGATTTAAAATTAAGTGTTTCAAGGTCAGTGCACTTGTTCTCGGTGCTTAATCTAGTGGGGTTTTATAATTCATTGCAGATATCAGACGCGTGTTTTTATCAACACAAATAGGTTGGTTATGGAAAAGCCCTTCAAAAGCAAAAAAACAATAACCAGTTCCCCTGATTTATTGTCAAGCAATTCATTTTTTAAAGATAATTCGGTGATGTCAAGGTCTTCCCATTTACTTGCTTTATATTGTATTGCATATATAAATGATCTTATCAATAGAAATAAGTTGGTTACACTTACGTGTCACTCTTACGGAAGAGTTGTCATGGGAACCAAGATTCTAGCAAAAATCAAACGAATCCAGGGACAAAGACTAGACCGAAAAAGCAAACATACACAACAAAGAACATAAAATAACCAACATAATACGCACAAAGAAATAAAATTAAGTGAGCAACTCGGACTTCTCTAAAAACTGGTAGCAGGGACCGGGTGCGCCGTAAGGGTAATCGTCTTCTGCTTTTCTAGAAAAAAAAACTCGTGGAAAGTTAATCATACAACACTACAATTCTAATTATTTTTAAGATGATACGGTAACAACAGAAGAAGAACCCACCACATTTTCAGCTACAGGTGTGTATGTACTGAAATCTTAATTATTGTTTTGTTTTGTTTGTATCTGCTTTCTTTGTCCTCTCATAATACAGTGAAACCTGTCTATAAAACAGCATAATGTGTGAGCTTTGGAAAGGTGTTTAGTTTTCACAAGTTAAAAATACATTTTACCTGTTATGGAAGGCCTAACAGAAAGTGTTTAGATTAGACATGTTTTTTTTTTTTTTTTTTTTTGTTTTTTTTGTGTTAAAGGATTGTTGTGGACAGGTTTATAATTGCTTAATATTACACAGTGTCGTATTATGTAATTTCAATTGGCTCTAAAGATACCATGATGTTCAGTATCATGTGCCTGCAGCACTATTTTTGTCTTACGCATATGGTTGCTAAATTACTATTTCTGATTTTAATCGTATTGTTTTAAAATTTGAAAAAGACCAATGCATGAATCGGACATTTTTACATTGAGAGTGATACACAAGAATATTAAAGATATTAAAATCAAAACACAGTTGCTACTTATTTTACAGATAAAAGATGCCGTTATTCAAGCCAAGGTGGTTAAATTTCGCTAAAATTTACCAACAATTTATAACTTGCAGAAAAATAAATGCAAAACTACCATTCTTTCAAACGCATAAACGTGTAACTTTCTTTCTTCAAGGCATACGTTTAGTCGGAGGAGTATATCGGTGGGAAGGACGTGTTGAGATTTACCACAATGGACAATGGGGGACTATCTGTGATGACGGTTTCGACAGACAGGAAGCCCAAGTGATCTGTTTCATGTTAGGATATAGCAGATACGGGTCAGTTGCATCATTCTTTTAACATGGGTATCGACTTTCTTATAGAAACTGAACGGCGATTTTCAAAAGTAATAAATATGCAAGGGCAAATTCATTAACAGAAAAACTTATGTATTGATTAAAAACTTAGCAGCACATACTCTAATAATTTATTTTCTTATTTAAGAAATGCAGAATGAAATCACATAAAAATGATATTTTCAAAATGCTGGATTTTTTTATCTACAACATATTTGTCCAGTGTCGTGGACGCGTTTTTCAAAAAACAGTTGGTATTCTAATGGGAAAAAATTGTGCTCATCTACTTGCTGACCTATTCATACACACTTATGAGACTGACTTTATATCTGATCTGATCCGGAAAAAAAATCGTTTAGTTGGATCCTTTAATCCCAATTTCCGCTATAAAGATAACGTACTATCCTTAAACAAACCTAGATTCGGGGACTTGATATATAGCAACTAACACAAAGAACATTCAGATACAGGATATTACAGACACTGTGAAGTCAGCCTCATATCTTGACCTCCATTTAGCGATCGATGATAAAGGAAAAATATTGACCAAACTTTACGACAAACGTGATGACTTTTCATTCAGAATTGTCACTTTTCCTTTCATCTGTGGCAACATCTCTTCAAAACCTGCGTATAGAGTT
The DNA here is from genome assembly GCA_037379345.1 of Perna viridis. Classification (NCBI taxonomy): domain Eukaryota; kingdom Metazoa; phylum Mollusca; class Bivalvia; order Mytilida; family Mytilidae; genus Perna; species Perna viridis. The sequence goes on from CM074525.1 coordinate 5,358,816, forward strand.
TTCATATCACAACTCATACGTTATGCCAGAGCTTTTGTATCGCAAAAGGATTCTTACAGTTAGGCTTCTGGAACAGGGTTTTGTTGCTACAAAATTGAATTCATCACAACAGAATTTTTATGGTTGTCATCAAGAACTCAAGAACTCATGACCGTTACAGTGTATCAATCTGCACCATGAAAACTGATTTGTTCATCATGTCATAGTTTTCCTTTCCTCTTTCGTCTACCCCCGACTTTTAATGAGCAACTCGGCGGGTGTTTCTAGAAAAGCAGAGGACGCTTACCATACCGGTGCACCTGGTCCATGCTCCAAGTTTTTTTAGTGGAGTAAGAGTTGCTCATTTGTTTCAATTACTTTGTATGCATTATTTTAGTTACTTAATGTCGTTTGATGTATAGGTCTGTTTTCCATGTCTGGTCTTTGTCCCTGGATTACATTCTTTTGATTTCCGCTAGAACCTTGGTTTCCTTGATTACTCTTGGTTACAATTCATATGAAGATTAGATTATTAAGGTCACAATCATTTTTCTATCTGTATTGTGTTAAAGTATTTTGATATATTTAAATTTTGGCAAAAAGGCATTCGAAGCATCAAGTCATAAGGGCATTCTCAGTACTTCAATAAGTAATTTTCATCCCTACCTGCTACTTGTATTATTTTCAAAATTTAACCATTACAAATTCAAAAATTACTACGTTATGGAATGAACAAATGTATTATCAATTGTCATCAACACCATAACGTATATCTTCAACCCATAGCTTTATATTTAATCTTTTCAGAAATGTTCTAGCGTACCAAAGTGCCCGCTTTGGGGAAGGCTACGGGCCAATCATGTTGGACGATCTGGCTTGTAATGGGTATGAGACAGATGTCGCTAAGTGTTCTTCTAATGGGTGGTTCTCTAACAATTGTGGACATGTAGAAGATGCTAGTGTCTCTTGTCGTACGTAATTTTAATTATTTTCGAGGCCGTTTACATGTAAAAAATCGTTCCATTTATGCCAAAAAATACTGTAGAAAAAATGCTTTTAAACAATCCTAGTTACGGTCGATGAACTTTTCAAATAAACGACTGATTGATTGATTGTTGGGGTTTAACGCCCGAGCAGCAATATTGCAGCTATATTCAGGCGATGAACATGAAGTGGATGATAAAATGAACATGAAATGATGATGTAATGAAAAATGGGATGGGACACAAGGATTATAGGATCGACAAATTTTGATTACCACTGGAAAAAGGGAGAGGTGGTTAGGGTCGGGCAATTTAGCCTCCTGTGGCGAAACCGTATGGTTCCTACTCCGGGAGAATACCACGGTATGGTTCTGTAACGTGCGTGGAACGAGTCATCTTTCCCAACACGGTGCACCACTATGGTTAGCTGTCAGGTTTTCCGTATTATAGCCTGACAACCCCTGCATGTAATACGCCAGGGGTACCCCATTCCACCACCTGGGGCACACAACCCAGTTGCTCTGTGAGCAGAGCGCCCTAGCCCCTGGCTAGGGTTCTGAGCACTATTTAGTCGCCTTTTACGACAAGGTAAGCGATGCTGCAGGATTATTCTTTTGACACCCGGGCCTCAAATAAAGGAAATGCACCCCGCCACTCGTTCGGTTAAGTATAAATATGAGGTCATTTGGTCATATGCAATGGTAAGTTGTGCATCCATTTTTGTTTTTGTTTTTGTTTCGTTTTTGTTTTTGTTTGTTTTTTTGGGGGGGAGGGGTGGGATTTTTTTTTTTTTTTTTTTGGACTTTGTTGCTAATTATGTATAATAAAATAACGAAACAGAAAAAAGTAATCACTGATTGTGTGAGTATTTCTAGAAAAGCAGAGGACGCTACCTTTCTGGTTCACCTTGAACGTCCATATTTACTCATTTACCTTGGTTTCTATATTGGCATTTGTTTATTACTTAAATGATCTTTGTGTGTTTGTTTGTGCGTCTTTTTACCCTGGATTGTATCCTCTTTTTTCATCAAAAATTATTATACTGGTTCCCTTGATTCCCCCTAAAATCCTTGAATCGCGAACATTAGTTGACAATGTGTATGCTCATTTTCCAATGAGGGTACGTTTTGATTCCATACTGTTTTTCAAACTTAAGTCAGGTTTGACTATTCAACCTACAAGGTGAAGCAGTGCAAAATAATGCATGTAACCATTGTAGTGAAGACGTTTTTAATTTACATTTATTAATACCATATTATACATGTATATAAATTTATCCAAATCAGCGTTGATTTAATTTTTATAAGTACTGAAAAATAGAAACTCTACACTCTAATCCTGAACAACTTGAAGCATAACTTTGGCGTGCAACTGTTCTTAAGTGTTTAGACGTTATGAATTCTGAACAAAATGACTAAAAGCACGAGCCTTTTGATATACTTTTACAGCTTTGTAACACCTTATAAACCCTTTTTGAACATTTTCATTTATATTTTACAGAGTACCCGAGGTCAACAGAGTTAACAACCCAAGGTACGAAAATTTTATTTTATTTTTTTTACACGACACAAAGATAAATTCTTCTTTCTCACAGAAATGAAGGCTTGTCTGAAAGGTTTGGTATTTAATTGAACTGTTTGGAACATTAATTGCAATTTTCCCTCATTTAATACATATTGTCTAAGCTTTTAGTGACAGAGCAATACTCCAAACTAGTCATAAAGTGAGATAAATATATATATTCTGAACATTTAACATTATGCAATCTGCGTATCAAAATCAATATACATGTAAATCATTCAGTATATTTAGAATCATCATGGTCCTTTATATTAATTGATCTGAAAACAAAATGGGTCAAAGACAGAAATTTATTTAACGGAAAATATGTGTTCGACAGGCTTGAAAACAGGTCCAATGTACGTACCTGATGCTGGATACTAAATATCAGTAGTTGATGAGAAATGTATTACAGAAATGATTCCTCCGCCAGTCCGTCCGACCAACATTCACCATAACTTTCATTATATGAAATTCGGCCCCCCAAAAAAATAGAATTTTAGAAAACTTACTATTTGTTTCTTCTAAACTGTAAACATATATTTTTCCGTATTTTCTAAAATGAGTGATAATCTCGCGGCTATCTGTTGTCGTGGTTTTTAACGATTTATAAGCGCAATAAATCAATTAAACGACAAAATGATTTCACTACAACAGTAAGGTAAGGCACGTGATGTTAACTGATTGATAGCATTTTCAACAAAAAAAAACTCTTCGCACGTGATGTTAAGCTGAAGATAAACAGTTTTGCATGACAAAATTGAACAGAAAATAAATGTCCATACCTTTAATTAATGATCTTATTGATGTTACAGATACACTGACAACTTTTCAACAGTTTTGGCAAGGTGAGTAATGTTACGACTCATTCTAATATGACGTCCTTCAAAGGCTTTGAGACCACAACTGTGGTTGATTTTACAATTTATGAGTAGTACGCGATTTATTACGCGTGTGTAAATTACTGCCCACCTTAAATCATGCAAACGAACACACGTAACATTCCGATGTGTATCAACTGTTTTCAATCATTTTAGTACAAATCCATATTTTACAAATATATTAAATGTTATGTTTTAGAAACGTTATATTATATTCGGTGAAAATCACTTACACACACACACGGTATCACTCGCCACGTGCACCATCATGTATACAAACAAACAATAACAATCGTCAATGAACGAAACGTTGTACCTGTTCATGTGTGAACACTTTGACCTTGTAATGCAAGCTTTTTTTTATTTGATTTCAAATCAAAATCTAAAAGTAATCACATTTTTGTTTCAATATTTATGATGCTAAATTTATTTCAACATAAATTTGTTTTTCAGTTTCATATGGACAAACAGGTAAGAACAATGCTCCAGTCATCTGACTGAAGAAAGCCATTCGTTTGGGCATCAGTTGAGACGTTCTAAAACTGCAAATTGTTTTTCTCTAATTTTATGTGAGTGATGAAACATGGGGTCATAAACCAACCGACGATATAAAATTGTATTGAGTGAAAAATGCACCTGCGTATGACCTAAATAGTACATACTTTCAGATATCTTCAAAATTATCATCAATAGTTAATATAGCCATTTTCAATTTGCTGCTTACTTGCTTGCTGTTTACAAGAATTAAAAACTTCAATCATAAAGAAAAAATATTGCAAATTTGATTATGCTGCACACGTTTTCAATTTTATTGTTTGATCCATTTCAAGATTCTTTGCAAAGAGAAAATCAAAATTTCGCTCTTTCTCATTTAAAGAAATGAAATCCAAAATAATTATTCTTTCTTTTATCATGAAGTATTCCAGTTTACGTGTCTTCATTAATTGGTATTGCTGTTCTACCGGTTTGAACTTTTTATTTTGATAATTAATTGACAATCATTGACTAATTTTTAAAAAGCCTAATGTGCAAGCCAGCTAATTTACATACATTTAGGCCACTGTTTTATCATGTAATCAGGTGCTTCCCTGAACCAAGAAAACTATAAAGAATTGTGTTCTTCAATTATTTTGAATATCGATGAACGATTACTTACAGACATTATCTAGAAACTCGAATAATTAAAACTGCAAATATTTTTTTTGGTTCTATATCTTACACATATTCCTCCGTTCATTGAATACATACAATTCTTCAGGTTTACTCTACATTTGCACAATTTTCTAATTACTAATTCTGAGAAAAAAATCTTTAATAAATATAGAAATATTTAACAGCAACTTCCTTGTCGAACAACACTCTCTTTTTTACTGTTAACGACCTTACAATATTGTAAATAAAAGCAACTGTCTTCATGAAATTAAGAACATTTTTGTGTGAAAGCTGCAGGTTTAATCATTTTTATCAGGGGTCCGACTAGTTGGTGGATATTATAGATGGGAGGGGCGTGTAGAATTATATCACAATGGAGAGTGGGGGACGATCTGTGATGACAGCTTTGACAGGCAGGACGCACAAGTCATCTGTGCGATGCTTGGTTATAACAGATATGGGTAAGACTTATGATACTACTTACAATGCAATGTTAAGGATACATAGAATAACTATGGTTGAAATATTTATGTAGCACTCCATCTAAGTATGATGCAAAATGTGATTGAAAAGGTTACATATTTTAATTTTTGACGTTTTGTTTGTTAGGGTTTAACGCCCGAGTAGCAATATTTCAGCTATATTCAGACGATGAACATGACGTGGATGATATAATGAACATGAAATGATGATGAAATAAAAAATGGGACGGGACACAAGGACAATGGTGTCAAGCAATTTTGATTACCACTGGAAATAGGGAGTGGTGGGTAGAGTCGGGCAATTTAGCCTCCTGTGGCGGAGCCTTATAGTTCCTACTCCGGGAGAATACCACAGTATGGTTTTTTAACGTGCAAGGAACGTGGCATCTTTCCCAACACGGTGCACCACTATGGTTTGCAGTCAGGTTTTCCGTATTATAGCCTGACAACCCCAGTATGTAACACGCCAGGGGTACCCCATTCCACCACCTGGGGGACACAACCCAGTTGCTCTGTGGACAGAGCGCCCTAGCCCCCGACTAGGGTTCTGAGCACTATTTAGTCGCCTTTTACGACAAGCTTAGCGCTGCTATAGGCCTATTCTTTTGACACCCGGACCTGCACGGGTCTTTGACGTTTTATTTAAAACACCTATGTAACCAAACAGTATTATGAGGTTTTTCATATAATCCTTGTTAATAAGAGATTTTAACTATACAGAATGTACAGTTGAATTCAAAATTAAGGGAGATAAATCTGTAAATGACACCAAAATACAATAGAAACTATTTTCGATGTGAATTATCTTCTTGCAGTAGACATAAAAAAGAACTTATTTACAAAAATATATATATAGCCTTTTTGGAGGTGTATCACATATTACGAAATTTCCATTATTCTTACTAATACTGCTAAGGAGTCAACAAATATTCTTCTTAAGACATAGCCAAAAGTGCCACGTATGAAAATCATATGATTATCGTATGAATCTCGCATGATATGATAATCAAGTGTTTTAGTTTCGTTATAATTATGATTATCGAATGATTGTATGAATCTCGCATGATATGATAATCAAGTGTTTTAGTTTCGTTATAATTATGATTATCGAATGATTGACATCTGACATCTAACGCTCCTCATAAACATACGATTATCATATGTTTCCACTTTAAAATTAAAATTACAAGATGATAATCATATGACTTTCGTGTGATTATCATATAATTAGTACTTCGTATTATTTTCACGTATGGGACAGTTGTCTGTATTTTATGCAAAATCGATACTGGTTTGACTTGTTTGTATTTAAAGCCAAATTTGATATAAAATGATTTTTTTCTGATAACCAAAATATAAACCTTAAGACTAGTTATGTGATCAGTAACTGTTTCTAGATGAGAAATAAAAGTGGCTTATTGACATGCATGAATCACTCTCTGTCTGTTTTCTCTTTTAACATTCTCATATTATTTTTCTCATTCTCGTCAGATCTATAGGCGTGTCTGATAATAACTGTTGAAATTTAGACTTAAAATGTACATGTAAGGTTTATTAACATGATTTTGATAATTAGTACCGCAGAAAATCAATTTCCAAAACAGAGGTCCTTGTATCTCCTTAGGAGCTACAAACCTCTGTTTCGGAGAAAGCGCTGCAATAAGTAGGCTTCTAGTATATATCTGTTATCTCAAGATGTAATAGGTTTCTAGTCATATCTGTTATCTCAAGAAGTAATAGGTTTCTAGTCATATCTGTTATATCAAGATGTAATAGGCTTCTAGTCATATCTGTTGTCTCAAGATGTAGTAGGTTTCTAGTCATATCTGTTATCTCAAGATGTAATATGTGCCGTAAGGGTAAGAAAAAGTCTCTATTGAAGTCATCTACAATGAAGACTATCTAAATGAAGAATGAAAGCATATATCAATATTAAACAAGCATATTCGTCATTAGGTAAGGGACATAATTCTTTACATCTATGATATGTTTGTATCACATTCAATTTCACTAAAGTCTATCAAGCTTTCATTTGAAACAGAATGAAATCAATCCAAGTAACTTTGATGCTTACACGAGATTGATGTACAATGCTGATTACAAACGTTCCAATTATTTGTAAGAGTTCTTTCATTTATGTCTACGCCCTTACGCCTTCCTTCGAACATGCTTGTACATTTTTCCAATAATGTCTTGATATAGGGGAGGTGTGTATTTGTTAAATGCACACCTGTATATCTCCAATAGTTTCAACATCATAACTCAATGGATATATTTTTTGTCAAACTGTATATATTTATTGAGTGCCATAATATGCAGATCATGATCAAACATCAGTTTGTTCGGACACTTTAGATAGAAGGTGCAGCCGTTTTAGCTGCTTCAACCCCATTTTTAATGAATTTGATATATGTTTTGAAATTTTAAGGATTCTGTGAAAAGGTCTTTTGGGGCATTATGGGGTCTGAATAAAGCCTTTATTTCACTTTCACTTCTTTTTTCCTGCCAAATCTTTGTTTTGATGAATACGTGTAATATTTTTTTTAATATTTTTTTTCTTTTCGAGTAATTGGTTATTCGGTTTCTGATAATTTGCAATTAAGCCTTTCCCGTGGCTATACATTACAGCACAATGTGACTGGGTATCATTGAATTTTCCTTCTGATTAACTACATGCACAAAAGGTTTGATCAGACATTGACTTTAAGTGCAAGTAATATGCATATTCACAATTGTATATAATATTTCAGGAGTATTACAGCATACCAAAGTGCAAGATTTGGAAGCGGATCGGGGCGGATAATGCTAGACGATCTGAGTTGTCATGGATACGAGTCCGACATTTCTCAATGTCAATCGCAAGGATGGTACCACAATAACTGTAATCATAACGAAGATGCAAGTGTATCTTGTCGTGAGTTCTATATAATATTAACTTTTCAGATTCCATATGTCCCATAGCATTTTATTTACATCTCCCTGATGCAGGCGTAATCGTGCTGCTTGGGACGAAGAAACTATTTAATATGTCAGATCGCATGTCAATTTTAGACCCCCAATAGTGTTCCACGACAGAGATGCAGTAACTAAATGGAATAAACTTCACTCTCAATGGTTTTTTGGGCTTAAAACAACGTACATTGTATATACATGTAGATTATTATCTTTATAGAGATAATAATTAATTTGATGCATGACATGAATTATCAAGGACAATTGGTGTATAGTAAATACGAAAGAAAATGTGGGAAATATTTCGTTTTTAAAAAGGATTCACGTGCACTGGTATCATTTTAAGTTAAACTTACATAGAGTTCAGCTTCGCTTAATACGAACTTGACATATCCAACCTTGGTTATACGTTTGTATTTGAGTGTCATTTACATAGTCGTCTCCCATAATTTTGAAATCTACAATATCTTCTATATAATTTTTATCTCCTAAGAACACTGGTTATATGAAGAACTGAATGTTAATTTCCGTTTACTATGGCAATACAAACAAAATATCAAAAATAAAAATATGTAGGCTTTTTACCCATGAATCACATGTTGCATGATTCTAAGCTGTAGCACTACTTAAGTCTGAAGTCTTCTGAAGTTGGAAAGGTACTCCACTTTGCTTATTATTTGTTTTAAAATGAAGTCAAAGTCGGGAATATGAAACAAATTACAAAACGTTACAAAAAGTACGAATCTATTACACTTACTCTGACAATAACATAATGTAGATGATCTAACATTGTATTTCTTTTTCATACCATAAGAGTATCCGAAATCTTACGGAGATTTAACAACAGAAGGTAAGTAATCAGAAACTACGAGCGAGTAATTAGTGATTTCCATGGTTACAAAAAAGTAACCAATGGTAACAACGAGTAACTTATGAGTGATTTCAATGGTTACAAAAAAACGAGTGAGTTGTGAGTGATTTCAATGATAAAACAACGAGTGAGTAATTAGTGATTTCTATGGTAACGAAAAAGTAAGCAATGGGTTACCTCAATGATAATAACAACTAGTGAGTTATGATTGATTTCAACGGTTACGAAAAATAAACTAATGGGTGACTTCAATGGTATCACAAAGGGTGAGTTGTGAGTGATTTAATGATAAAACAACGAGTGAGTTATTAGTGATTTCTGTGGTTACGAAAAAGTAACCATCGGGTGAGCTCAACGATAACAACAACGAGTGAGTTATGAGTGATTTCAGTGATAAAACAATGAGGGAGTAGTGAGTGATTTCAATGGTTACACAAATGTGAGCAATTTATATTTTCAATGGGTTTATTTTCCTCAATGCGTAAAACAATAAATGAGTAATAATGATAATTACAACGAAGAGCGAGTAATGAATGATGTCAGTGGTACAAAAAAAACAAATAGTGAGAAATGAGCGACTTCAATGGTACAAAAAAACAAAGAGTGAATAATGAATGACTTCAATGGTAATAGGTGAATTCAGTAGGTTAAAAATGACCAATAGTTAAACCAAAAAATACTGAGCAGTTCTATTGTATGAAATAAAAAGAGTAAAGAATTTGTGATTTTTTGTCCATTTGTTGGTCAGTGATAATCAATTATACTATTACTGAAAAGATTTCAAAAATCATTAAATAGTTCTTTTTTTCAACGAGAAATTAAATGCATTGCTTAAGGCAAATAAAAATTATGTGTACGTTTGTGTAAACCAGTTTACAAATCTCAGTAACTTGGATAGTTTCAGTTGTTTTTAGGTCAACGCTTGAAGGATTGATGAAATTGAATATGATTAAAACATACCGCTGATTCAAATAGTTGTGTCCTTAATCTATGTCAATTTTTTTATATTACAGAACCAATGACAACATCTCACTACGGTCTACAAGGTAAGGAAGGCCTGTAACGACATACATCCTGTCTAATCCAAACTCATTTTCGACTGTAAAATTGTTTCGGTATAGACCGGAAACACTTTTTTTAGAAAGGGATGGTCAAGCGCGCTATAAAACCATGTTTAAGGAGGTAGACGTAAGGTAAGGGACATAACTCTTTACATCTATGATATGTTTGTATCACATTCAATTTCACTAAAGTCTATCAAGCTTTCATTTGAAACAGAATGAAATCAATCCAAGTTACTTTGATGCTTACATGAGATTGATGTACAATGTTGATTACAAACGTTCCAATTATTTGTAATAGTTGCGTCATTTATGTCTACGCCCTTAAGCCTTCCTTCGGACATGCTTGTACATTGTTTCAAGTCAAAACCATTGTGGTAGTATTCAACTTGTCCATTTCTTTCCGTTCCTCCCACGTTAACGAATCCTTCTTTTGGAGTAAGAAGCATACGGCTCCGGTATAGGAGGCTAAATTGTCCGACCCTACCCACCTCTCCCTATTCCCAGTGGCGATCAAAATATGTTGACCCCATTATCCTTGTGTCCCTTCCCATTTTTCATTGCATCATCATTTCATGTTCATTTTATCATCCATTTCATGTTCATCGCCTGCATATAGCTGAAATGTTACTGCTCGGGCGTTAAACCAAACAATCAATCAATCAATCCATTGTTTTCCTTGATATTGCCATTTGTTATACAGAATGTACCACATTTTTTATTTTGCCTAAAGTTTTTCACCCATCATTTTGTATTTTTATATGAAGTGCTTTAAAAGTCATGACAATGATGGTAAAAAAGTAATAAACACATGACCAACATTTCGTGCAACACATATGCTGCATGCATTAAAAATATGAAGAAAATAGTTATATCAGAATCGAAATAAATCACGGAAATTATATTTTATCATTGTTTTACCTCGATGTCACATAAATGGCCAGCATGTGGTAAAACGATGGTACAGTGTAGTTTTCGTGATTTATTTCTTAAACTACCCTTTATTTAATCTTTAATACATGTTTTTATTTTAATAGTCTCTCGAGGACAGATTACACGTGAGTATACATTATCTAAATTTTATAGTTTTATCATGATAGACTTCACGTGAGTATATATTTGAATTTTAACAAATTTATAGGGATAGATTACACGCAGGTATACATTCACAAGTAAATTTAACAGTTTTGTCAGGATAAACTACATATATACTTTTATATATATTTTAATATATATTTTTTTCACTTTCGTTACGTTTCTAACCAGGAGATACGTTATACAAGACAAAAGGTCTATTGAAGGATCATGTAAACTACAAATATAAACGCCAACTAAAACATGTAAAACAAAAAATACTTTTGCCCTCATAAAACGGTGTGCCTGTTTCTATATGAATTATTGTTTTTATTTAGTGCATTAAATATCAGTCTCTGTAAGAATCAGGCTGTTTATAAAACATGGTAAAAACACAATTTAAATGTGCAGAGCTTCAGAGATCAAACATTGAGTTTTGTTTTTTTTTAATAGAGAAATTATCATTGAGTGAGATCATTTTATCAGATCGTTGGGGTTTGACATGCATGTTTCTGATTTTCCCAATTTTGTCGGATTCTTGACTATAGGGTATATATTCTTTTACCAGACTTTTTTTCACATTGAATAACTTCCATACCTGATAACTGATGGCTCGAAACATGATATATAAGTTTTTTTATTGGCTATTAATATTCTTTTTCAAATAAGTTTTTATTGAATACGTGCTTTTGTCATTTGTTTAATAAAAGGACAAATAAACAACGAAACCATGGTAATATAAGAACGTGAAAATATGTTTTTTCCAACAGTGTATATTGTTAACAGAAGACAAGGGATAATTCAAAATAAAACTTTTCGTTCAAATGTTATAAAGTTATTGACTAATGAATGTTACGACAAACATCAGAAATTATTATCTTCCTCTCAGCCATTAGATTAATAGGAGGAGTCTACTCATGGGAAGGGAGTGTCCTAGTTTTTCACAATGGACGATGGGGTACAATCTGCGATGACAACTTTGACAGAGAGGATGCTCAAGTCATTTGTGCCATGCTAGGTTACAATAGATATGGGTAGGTATAACGCGTTGCGTTTTTATATAAAAGAGAGGACCTATATAGTGGAAAGGGCGTGTCCAAGGCACCCACAATGGATAAAAGAAAATAATATGCAATTACAAATTTTATTAACAGGACGTTTTAGTCATCTGTGCCCTGCGAGACTACATTAGGTACAGGTAAGATAACACTGACAAGATGTTTTTTTTAACTAAAAACTCAAAGAATAGATTTTCAAATAAATGGACACATCGCGCCAGATTCCTGGTAGACTATGCGTGTCTTGCTTTTCTAGAGACACCTGTCATGTTACCCATGTCATGTCCACTAACATACAAGTAACAGAACAAAACGATGACTTAAATTTTCCACATGTATAAACTGTTCGACTTTTTGGTATGGAAGAGAATAATAAAATCACCTTGAGGTATTGCTGTCACCAAGATCACTTATAATTCGTCGTCTTCTGTAATGTTTTACTTAAACACATTCTTCACTTCAACTACCAGACAGATTTTAATGAAGAATGGTTCTAGCACAATATTGCATTTGGATTTTTGGTCATTTAAAAAAAAAAAACATGGCCGTTACTTCTTTTTATAAACTAAAGTGGTTAAGCCACTTATATCAAGGTATATCTAAAAAATATGTGAGATTTAGAAAAATGAAGGACTTTTTTGGGGGGGCTTTTAGAGCTCTACGTACAAGGTAATACCTAAACGTGCTCCGGAATACCAAAAAAATCCTTGAAACGGATATTGAATTTCGATTGAAAACATCTGAGCAAATCCAGTGATGCAGAGATCAAATGATGGATAAATCAGTGGGTTTTTGACATGCATATTCTGATTTGTCACATTTTGCCTTTCAAAAACTTACACTTAATATTTCAGGAGCGTCACAGCTTACAGCAATGCAAGGTTTGGAGAAGGCAATGGACCAATTTTGATAGACGAACTCCGATGCAATGGTTATGAAAGAGATATTTCAGAGTGTCTGTCTAATTCCTGGTACTCAAATGATTGCAAACATAATGAGGACGCGGGAGTATCGTGTCGTAAGTAATATTGTTCTCACTGAAACACCAGAAGATATCGACTTTATAAATCACAATTGAATCAGAAAAAAAGCACTATTAAATAGGTACATATTAATACGAATGTCAGGAGAGTACCTACATTTTTTTTTATATTTTTGATCAAGTTATGCTCGCATGAACAATTTGGGTCATTTCACATTCATAAACCACGAAGCGGTTATCATTTAATCTAAAATTGATTTCAGTTGAAATTGATATGTGACTATTTATTAAAACTTTTTAAAAGTTTGGTCTTTTATGAGTGGCGGACTGTTAAACAATCGACGTTAATGACGCAACAGTATCAAGTTAGTTTACATAAATAACCAATCGTAAGGCTTATTATAATTCAAATTGAATTATTGAAAAATATGATTTATTGATTGATTGATTGATTGTTGGGGTTTAGCGCCCAAGCAGCAATATTTCAGCTATATTCAGGCAATGAACATGAAATAGATGATTTAATGAACATGAAATGATGAAAAATATGAAAAATTACACTTAGGTACATCTCATGTCTAATATTTTACATCTATTTTATATTCAAGAGTATCCGAAGTCAGAAGAAGTTACAACTGACTGTGAGTTTATTTTTATGATATGTTAACATATTGTGTTAGGTTACCCAATGCGATATTATTCGGCTCGATATCCTTAATCCAACAGGTTTGGCATTTTCAAGTTAGGTATTTAAATTTAGGAATCACTGTTATATTTTTGGTCTATGAGGAAAAGACCTCAATCACGTGGTGCGCACCAAATAATACATATAACAGGTTATTTTTAAGATGAATCACGGTCATTGAGGTTATTTCAAATGGACCGATAAAAATAATTTTTAACAGTCATTCCTTATAATTTAATTTAAGTATCAAATTTGAGGAGTATATCAGCAAGAAAAACGTTGAATTTGTTTGTTTGATTGTTGGGGTTTAACGTCCGAGCAGCAATATTTCAGCTATATTCAGACGATGAACATGAAATTGATGATAAAATGAACATGAAATGATGATGAAATGAAAAAGGGATGGGACACAAGGACAATGGGGTCGACAAATTTTGATTGTCACTGGAAGTAGGGAGAAGTGGGTAGGGTCGGGCAATTTAGCCTCCTGTGGCGGAGCCCTATGGTTCCTACTCCGGGAGAATACCACAGTAGGATTCTTTAACGTGCGAGGAACGTGGCATCTTACCCAACATGGTGCACCACTATGGTTTGCGGTCAGGTTTTCCGTATAACGTCACAGCCATATTACAAAATTTAGTCTATGAGATGATAGACAGATTATTTTATCCAAACAGAAAGCCTGTTACGTCTGGAATTTAACTATTATATGATATGTTGAATTTTAACCAATACGCTATAGCTATATAGATTTGCATAGATGCTATAACTATAGCATTAAAATACAATGACAATTATGCAGTTTCCATAAATGAATGTATTTTTTTTTTCAATTCCCGTAACCATCTTTTGACTGCTGGAGGTCGTGAAATGATCGCCCGACGGCTCATCACAATTATTTAACATGGATAGTCCTGCTTCTCCGCCGATGCCTTGGCATTCAAAATGCCAACTTTGTGGTTCGCAGTCACGCGTGTGCGACACTTCCTATCTTTTTTGTTGTTTCTTTGAGCAAGAACACAAAAAATCTTGCTGAGTGAGTCGGCCTAGTATAAAAAAGATTTGTTACGTGTTCTCGTTCTGGAATGCTTGATACATCAGCTTTTTTATGTAAAACTATTTTCTTTTATAGTAAATTTGTCTAAAACGACAACATACCGATAATGACAACTTTCGTAATCATCAACAAGCCCCTAACAATAGCTGCAGTGATTATTCTAAAAAATAATATTTATGACAACTATCGTTTTCGTTCCGAAAACTATCGTAAACATCCCTCGCTATACAAAAAAACGACAATTTCGTAATCATCCATCAACATACTGATACTAATACTTGTCGTAATCATCTCTCAACATACCAATCACGACAGCTTTCGTAATCATCTCTCAACATACCAATCACGACAGCTTTCGTAATCATCTCTCAACATACCAATCACGACAGCTTTCGTAATCATTGCTTAACATACCGATAGTTACAATTATCGTAATTATCCCTAAACATACCAATAACGGAAGCATGCATCCCTTAACATGATGATGATGACAACTATCGTAATCATCCCTCAACAGACTGATTACGACAAGTATCATCCCACAATATACCAATTATGTAAGCTATCGTAATCATACCATAATATACTGATGACGACAACTATTGTTATCATCCTAAATCAGCCGATAACGAAAACTTTTCTTAGCATCCCTCAACATAGCAACTGTCGTTATCATCCATCAACATACCAATTACAACAGCTACCCTAATCATTCCTTTACATATCAATAACGACAAATATAGCAATCTTCAATCAACTTACCGATAACAACGTCAAATATTACGAATGTTTCCTTTAGGTCGAATACCTTTTTTAGCAACTACACTCCTTGGGACGTTCACGTTTCCAAAATTAACGTTCGTGCATCGTGTATCGTTCCTTTACACATCGTTTTGCGTTCGTTTAAACGCACACTGGGAGCGTTTGTTTGAAGGTACGATAGGAGCGTTCGTTTAAACGCAAGGTACGAGCGTTCGTTTAAACGCACGATAGAAGCGTTCGTTTATTTTTGTACTTCGATTATTTCCATGCTTTAACTGTTATTTTTATATTTTTTTGATATTATTAATTTATATAATTTCATTTATTTTATTTTTTATTTTTTCTGTCTTAATTATATGTCAATATTATTATTTTTTCCTCGTTCGCCTATCGTGCGTGCACGCTAGGAGCGTTCGTTTATCGTGCGTTCAAATATACGATAAAAACGTCCGTTTAAACGCAAGATAGAAGCGTTCGTTTATCGTGCGTTTGGTGGGCGTTTATTGTGCGTTTGGAAATCGTGCGTGCCGGAAACCTAAACGTCTCAAGGAGTGCAAACTAAATTCCCCATCGATTACAACGTATGTGCATATTGTTAATCAATGATATACAGAGTGTATTTATCATGTCAGGTTGTGAACGTATCAGATAATAATGGCAGGTTTGGAACTAAATATAGAGGGTTTGGAATTAACGGTCTTCATGTCTTGGCTGTATTGTGTTTTATCTATATCTTATCTTTTTGTATGAGGTGCAATATGTATGATACACATAAAGTCATTTCTAAAAGAAACTTTACTCTGATATATATAATGCAATTTCAGATCCTAGTGAAGTAACAACCTCAGGTTACATGCTCGGAAGTTATTATGGTGCGTATAGTTTATAGAATTATTTTTCTGCGCATTTTGATATAAATATACTCATTATTTTAAGCTTTACTAAGTCAGTTTATATTAATAGCTAAATATAAACAAAAAATACCGGAGTGTCAGTAGTGAGATGAGTCATATGACCAAATCCAGGCCTAAACATTAACTAAAAGGAAAAAAAATGATCTATATACAAAATTGTAGCGAACTGAGGCATAAAACTGAAGATAAGGCTTACACGACGTAACATAATGACTAATGCAGTAGCATATGAAATCCCACAAAAAACGGGATGACATCGGGTGCTCCGGAACGGCAAGCATGTCCTGCTCTGACAGTGGTACTCGTCATAAAGCAAATAAATATAACTAGGTCGAGCAACCATAATACAATCAATTCCTGCTCATTAAATAAATCAAATAAACGAACAATTACAATCAGCATAAACTAAAACCCGGAGAAGATGGCGGTGTTTCCGGAAGTTGATAGTTTACGGCTATTTGTAGTTAACAAATGTGGTACAAGTATATTTTGCTTTGAAAGAATAAATGATGTGAAACAGTACCTAAAGTGATGATTTTATCAATTGTTTTTAATTTTTTCAAGTGTAAGTTTCAAATTAAAAGCTTTATGTCGCCTTTTGTCTAAGTACATTTTGTACCTCTGAACTACCATTTTGTAAATTTATGTGAAGGGCACATACCAATCCGGCTAACTAACGGAAGTTATGGACTGTTAGAGGTGTACTATAGAGGGCGCTGGGGATATGTCTGTCACGACCATTACATACCTACATTCTCGATGAACCGGGTCTGTAGATATCTCGGATACAAAAAGTAAGTATATAATCCTTACAAATGAGGTTGACAATGACAAAACTTTATGAAGCTTTTGGTAAGGCCAATTTCCATTCATCTCATGCGAAGAAGGTACATGTTGATTAGTTATTTCATAATTGTACACCCCAGCCACACTCAGTGCTAAACCCTGCCCCTTTATAGAATAAGTACAGTACATCTGCCGGAAACAACTTCGCGGATTTGAAATTAGTAGTGATAATGCCTTGTAAATTATTTGTTTACATCCCATATAGCAAACCTTATAAGCTGGCGGAGTGATACGTAATGAAGCAAGAATCGGTTAAAGGGCTGTGGAGGAGACTGCATTCCCAGATGTGTATTTTTAAAATGTGTGTAGAATATTGACAGTAAATGCTTTGTCGATTTGTATACAATGTATACAGTTCTGACTCCCAATTATGACTAATAACAAAAAGCAGAATGCTAATCACAATCTTAAAGGGATGGTTTAGATTAGACAGTTTCTTCTTTTGTAAAATTTAAAAATAAATATTGAAATTCCGATATTCTTTACATGAGTTACAAGAAGTTATTAACCTCTAGTACGTAAATACATTGAAAGCTATTGAAAATGAAACCAAGACATATCCAGTACTGATTGGAGCCACAGTATTAGTAAATATTGTAAATTTCGGTATTCTTTACCAGATATAATTGACCTCTCGTATATGTATGCATTGAAATCAAAGCCATACATATACGAACATCGAAAGTTAGAAGTATATAAAAGGAATTTTAAAATGGAACCAAACAAATACTAAAATCCAAAGAAACAACCGGCTTTTTTGTTGGTATTTTTTTCTTTCCCTTAATCGTAGTTCACATCATAGTCACAAAATAGAGGAGGCTATCTTCTCGATAATTCATCCTGTGTTTTAATTACTCTGATTACGACTATATCACACTTTATTGTTCTAAACATCGACAATGGGACAAGAAACTAAGGACTGACGTCATCGTATTTTTATTTTATCATATTTCAGTTCAGACTACGTTTCTTCGTACTATGAAAGTGGGCCTGCCATTTTATCACATTTAAGTTGTGATTCATATTCATATTACTACAACAATGGTATTGATTACTGTAGAGGTGTTGACCTTGGGTACAACAACTATTGTAGTAACAAGTTATACATTTATTGTGGTATGTGTAATTAAATTAAATTTATTAATGAACCCAGACCCCACTGCATCCCACCCCATGTCCACTCGGAAAAGACTAAAAAGGATAATAGGACGACTAAATCTAAAAAGTTTCTGAAGGAGGGCGATTCCATGTTTTGCCCTAATTTTGAAAAGATACAGTGAATACAGCAAATTATTTTAACTATATTTAAAACGTATCCAAATATGTATTGTTATTAAAAATACTGATTATCTCGTGTGTTTCAGTCACTTATTACAATAGTTATGCTGTGAAAAAAAAAGAGTTTGATATTGTTCTGAAGTGTATTGCATTAAAAAATATGAATTAACATAATTCATTTATTTTCTATTGTAGAAGACCTTACAACTGAAGTACCAATGACAACACCTTTTACCGGAGGTACATTGTATTTCAACCCTCTGTGAACAATGCTATCTTAACAAAAAAGATAGCCGACGTAATGAATTTTCTTCCTTTTACTTATAATTTTCTACATTTCATTCAAGAAATAACACATGGCACACATTTTCAATTTTCCATACAGTCTTTTTTTTTATGGTTAATCGGGAAATAGAATTGTGATCAGGTGACTTGCGTTTCCATGGAAGAGCGTCTTTTAGATCAAAGGGTAAAAAGTGAAACTACAGCGACTGCGTCGGAAAAATAATACACACACAAGAAGTCGCTGATTGGATAAAATAACATAATCGCTAGTTTGTTTAAAATCCTTTTGATCCTGCTATACGATAATCTTACGCCAGTCAAGTGAGAATGAAAATTATCGCTAGTTCATATGTCCTCACGTGACATACAAGCATCAACGTAGGAATATTGGACGACCCAAATAACCGTCTGTTTGTTTACTGCGTGTGAAATAATGACTAATTTGTGGCAATATTTTCTAGTCTATAATGGAAAATGATTAAATACAGTAACTTACCCGATTAGAATGAATAAATCTCAAAATTATTTCCACAAATGTTAAATGCAACCGTCACAGTTAACCGATTTTTTTTTTAAATAATGTGTATCACAGCTGAGCAACATACGTGACGTCACGTAGCACGTCGCCGAAAAATAGTCCCGAAAGGAAATCTTGCAGCGCTTATAAAACTTACATATTTAGGTCAGGAAAATTGAAAATAAAAAGAAAATAATACCTTATAATTCAGCAAAACAGCGATAAACAGATTATAAAATATTTTTCAACTCCCGGGAGTTTCTTATGCTCATCTCGTCTTACGGCAAAGTGATAGTTGCTTGATGAGTCATTGTACCTACGATGACAGTAAAAACTCTATAAAAGGAACTCCTACATGTAACAAAACAAATCAGCTCAGATTGGGAAGACAATGAGAGACTCCCTCTCGTTGAATAAATATTAAATAATCTAATACTATTATGACATCCTATCCCGCATTAATAACACAATATATGACGTCATAAAATGTAAGGACAGTAGCAACGTACAAATAATCTTCGTATATATATATATATATATATATATATATATGAATGTAGGAAAAGCTGCTCAATTCACAATGAAAGTTTTAAAACAAGATCTATAAACGCTTGTGCACTGCCTCATAATTAAGCTAGCCGCCTGGCACTCTGTACTAGTACAAATGCAGGTGGCGTTGCTATGTTTTTATATGTCGATAAAGCATGAATGTCGATCGCAATAAGCATCACAGAGAGACAAACCTCTCAGCAAATTAAATATGATATATGTTCCTATATGACAATGGCAATTATGAATAATTATCAAAGGCCTATAGAAGTCCCAAATTCTCTATCTTTTCAGGTTGCCAGTCAGCAGTTTATAATCCAGCCGACGTTGTGTTTGTCGTTGATGAGTCTGGAAGTGTCGGTTCTTATAACTTCGAGAGAACAAAACAATCCATTGTCGATACAATACGACAGCTTGATATCCGGAACGACAATGTCAGATTAGGACTGATCAATTTCGACGACAGCTATCACGATGTATTCTATCTTAGCTCCTACATCAGACAACCTCTTGATATGGAGAGGAGTGTGATGCAGATGAAATATTCTGGAGGCGGTACTGACATTGGTAACGCTTTATACCATGCATGTCATGTTCTTTTCCAGCAATCCTACGGTGACAGACCAAATGCACAGAACTATATCGTTCTACTAACGGACGGACAGTCATCTGCTCAGTACGCAGCTGATGATTGCAAAGCAAGGGGCATCAAAATTATCACTGTTGGTATTGGAGATGGTATTGATGAGCTTGCGCTCAGAAACATTTCCTACACAAGTAATTACTACGTCAGCATCAACTACACAGACATTGCCAGATTTCTACCAAGAGTTGTGACCACTGCTGTCAACTGTGGCGGACTGGGTATGTATTATTTCAAGGTTTGAAACTGTGACAACAGCTGTGAACTGTGGCGGATCGTGTATGTTTTATTGGAAACTTCATTCAAGTAACCGGTGTTGTGAATTGTGGCGGACTGGGTAAGTATTATTGCCCAACTCTTTACAGAATTATGACCACTGCTGTGGACTGTGATGGACTAAGTATTGACTACTGCCAGTTTCCTACCAAGAGTTGTAATTTGAAGCGGACTGGGTATGTAATATTGCAAGATTTCTTCCTAGATTTGTGACTTAAGATCTGCTGTATACTTAGGTGGATTTGGTATGTTTTATTACCACTTCCCTATCTTGAAATATGACCACTGCCGTGAACTGTGGCGGATTCGTATGTATTAATACTCGGTTCTTATCCCGATTTTGACCTCCGCTGTGAACCACTGTGGACTGTGCATGTATTATGCCAACTGTTGACAACTGTGATATGCATTATTGCCAGGTTTCTTCTTAAAGTTGTGACTATTGCTGTAAACTGTTGCAGATTGGGTATATATTATTGCTAGGGTTCTGCCTAAAGTTGTGATTACTGCTGAGGATAGTGGCGATATAAATTTCCAACCAGAATTTTTACACCACAACCAGTCAAAACGTTTTTTCAATATATAGTAGATCCAAGGAAGAGAGTTGGTTTAGGATGTTACATTTATATATTTTGGGACACTCTTAATGATTAAATCTTCCATTATACCATGCATGTCTTTTATTGTCAATAATATTCTTTCCAGAAAAAACCGATGAGCGGAATATAAATGTAAACTGCCAGCACAGTAACTGGAATATACAGATTCACCTTCCACCTCTCGAACAGAAATATTCCGGATTCAATGACGGAGATGTATACTTAGGACAACATAGCTGCACCGGACACCGATCTGGAGATTATCTTTTATTCGATGAGGACTATACCACATGTGGTACGACCAAAGAGGTAGTTATGTTTTTGTTTTTTAGATGTGTTAAAGTAATATTTTTCCTGTCACTTTTTAACTTTATCACACCCCTCACTTACAATGGTGAGTAATTAGTGATGAGGTGTCCATCCTTCCATCCATTTGTACTTCTGTCTTCCCTCTTTAGTTGCTTCCGTTGCACAGGGGTACCATCTCTTAAATCCCTTACACCTTCTTCATCACCAAAAAAATTTTGTGAACCTTTAACCGAATCTTAATTATCCATTCCCATTGCGTACCCCCTGTCTTCGATTTTGATACAATCGATTTGGAAGCATAGCAACACGGGATTTTTGTCATGGTATGAGGGTATCCATCTTTCATCCATTTTTTTCTTCTTCACCACTGAAATTTTCCCTGAATTATTATTACATGTTCTCATTGTGCACCTCCTATTTTAAATCTTGATAAAAGTCAATTTGGAGGTCTAACTGATAGCGAATGGGCATGTCGGTGTATCAATTAAGTGAGCATTACTCACAGTTTTCTCTAGTTTCATGTTTTTATCAATCGGGGTTTTTTTAATATTGTCGTCACATGATTTTACATTCTGAACAGTGCATATCAAAGAAAGATTGAATACGTGTACTAATTGCACGGAAATTCCTACTCGTTTACCAATGATATGTGTTCTAAACCGTACGTTGATGAAGCATTGCAGACATCACAAATGAGTTTTGTTATGAATTCAAAATACTCACAGTATAACATATGAATTTTAAGTGGTTACTCTCCAACGTTCATACTTTGTAATATATTTTAGACATCACAACACGGTTTAGTCATCTACAAAAACACCCTGATTTATGCCGTACACGATCCCTACCAACCATACATCGTTCATGAGTACAGGTTTAAAATAAATGTGGAGTGTGATATGTCCAAGATGGGAGGCCAGGTCAACTACAATCAGGGAGTGACCGTACCGTGGGTGGCAGGAACCGGTATATTTCCCGTAAATCTGAAGTTCTACAGCGATAAGGACTACCTTCATGAGCTGATCGGCTTCCCGCCTTCGCACATGGTTGGTCAGAATATATATGTCAATGCGCAGACTCCAATCCATGACTACGATGTGAAAATGAGACTCAGTGACTGCTACACAAAGCCTAGCAAATATGCAAGCGATAGCTACACCTATTACTTAATACGGAATGGGTTAGTAATATATAATTATCATTTGACTGTATTATAAATATGTATACCGGTATTTTCCTTTTGAACTAAGTATGCAATTATATATCAGATGTTGACCCTAGACAAAAGATAAAAAAGTCATGAACTTTAACAAACATATGAAAAGAAGTAGAGTGAAAGATATAAGTAAACGTAATTCAGAACATTCAACCTGCCTTCCGCCTAATTAAGGGCCAACGATGCTTATATTGTTATATTCAATTGATCATTCTTTAAATTTCATTAAGGAGGCGGGTCCAGAAATTTTAAACAAGGGTTCCAGAAAAGAAAGGGGGGTTCTGAATATTATTTACTAAATGTGGTGTAAATGTATGTTTTATAATTTTGTATTTGTAGTCAGTATCACTGTAAACAGTCATGTATACCTATTTATAAATTATTTATTCTCTGTCTGAGTAAGATTTTGGAGTTTCCCAGTCCTCATGATCTCTCTTATATTGTCGTTGTGATATGCAAAGTTCATTAAAATCATTAATGGGATCGTACTTATACCACTCGCACTCAAAACTTTACGACAAAAAAGGAGGGTTCCAAACCCGCAACTTCCCAGGATCCACCACTGCATTATTGTACAAGTTACCAGTTGCATTATTTTGATCGTTACCAACTTGATCAATGTTATATAAGATTTGCGCATGAAGAACGCAGCTATTTGTGCTCAAATAAAAGCTTGGTTAATAATTCTCAACCAACAAGAAATCGCGAGATTTCCCAACTACCAAGTCTACGCCTGACACCAGAAATTACTCTGCAATACCGTACGTTATTTCCGATCGCATTCACCTTACTCTGACCGTTCTTTAATCAACGGTTAATCATAATTTATTTACAGATGTCCTTCCGAACCTAATGCATACGTCACATCAACAAGAACACACGAGACCAAGTTCCACTTTCAAGATTTTGAATACGCATTCCAACCAGACTCCATGTATATTCATTGTAACGCAACATTCTGTCATGTGAACGATTACTCCCTGGCATGTGAGCCTCGTTGTCATACAAAGCGTGTGGCTGAAGACGAACCGGAGAATACCTCCGGTATACCAGAGGATGACCAGCAGGGCGAAGGACCAATTGGATATGCGGAAGATGAAGCTGTTATCAATATTCAATACGGTAAATGCGCAGTAATTAGATTTTCTGGATCATAATTTGGACCGGTCAAATTTTTTGTTTACTTTTTTCAATCAACAAGAGAAAAACATATCATTAAAAAATTATTTGGTGTTTTGAAAAAAATAATTGTTCAGATGGATATGTATCAATTTAAAGGAAAGAAAAAAGTCTTGTCACCCCAATCCGCAATAATATTGTAGCAACATTTTAGGGTTTTTTAAGGAGGTAGACCTAGGGTAAGGGACATAACTCATGAAGTCAGTGATATGTTTGTATCATATTCAATTTCACCAAATCCCCTCAAGCTTTCGTTTGAAGCAGAATAAAATGAATTTAAGTTAATTAGATGCTTACATAAGATTGATGTAAAATACTGAATACAAACGTTCCAATGATTTTTTAAGCGTGATGTCCCTTACCCAAGGTCTACCTCCTTAAATGAAGGGCAAATGAACCACACGCTTAAATATCTTGAAGATGTAATTGACAATAACAACTATATGTAAGATTACATTGACTATTATTTAGGCCGTGGTGCCTCAAATCAAATATACATAGTCAAACCACAGCGAACCAATAAGGCTAGACAGGCCAAAATGTGCCTTTGGGGAGTCTGCATTCATTCGTTCAATGTTTCATAACTCACGTATGAGAACATGAAACACCTAAATAAATAAACATTGAAAGGTATGATTTTTCGTATTTTATAGGAGCTCAGGCCGAGGCAGATACTGGAGAAAGATCACATGCAGAATACAAACACGGAAAACCGCTGTATGTTGTCGGGGCAGTTGTTACTGGTGTTGCCATGTTAGCCATACTAGTTGGGGTTTCCCTGTACTTCAGATCTAAACGGAACCGTCAAGGGGAGATAAAAACTATTTGAGAAAATTATTAGCAAAGAGAACAAACAAATGATAAATGATTAAATTTTTTTCAAGTAATTATTATTTTAATTTTAAAATCTGAATACAGAATTATTTTGTATTGACTCATTCTTTTTTCGTCCATTATTTTACACCACGCCACACGAAGTGAGGTGATTAAATACAAATCGAATCTCAGCCTTCCCTAAGATAGGGATGGTCAAAACTTGGCACCTGCATGTTTACGAAAATGGCGTAATAAGCTTACCAGATAGTTTGACCCAGAGACATGTCGGACCACGACAACCTACAAGTCCTTACCACAGCCGGACATTTCGGCCCATCCACATTTCAGACCACGAAAATAGAAAAATGAAATGGAAACCGTATATCATAACAAACTTTACTATTTTGGAAGTGAATAATAACAGGAATAAAATTATGAAAGAACTCAGATGTTGGAATTGATATGTTTCTTTGGGACTGTTTAAGGTTTCACCTTCTTATATTATCCTGAAAAGCAGAGCCAATAAGCAAGCATATTGATACGTAATAATCACACAAAAAAAAACGGTAAAAGGTCTTCGAATGATACGTTCCCTGTGTTATGTTCATAGAAAAATACTTACGAGCCTATAATTTAGTCAATTAATTACGTCACGAATCGACTAAACATGCGATTCATTGGGAAAGGTGTTAAATGTATAACATGTAATTTGTAAACAAATAAGGACCGCCAAGTACATGTATGAAAAAGAGAAACCGATGATTCAAACTCCGAAATAACATAATTATGATATAACACAAAGGTAAATACAAGTAAATATTCTAGAGTCAGGATAAACTAAACACCTATTCAACATAATAGTTCCCCATTAGTTTCCCTAAATATTGATCTTTTCATTACGTAACTGCTTTAATACGAAATTCAAAGAAGGCAGTTAATACACTTGGACGGGGCTGCATAAAGTTTACATTTAAAGACAGAAACGTTTAAGAACAATTTTGCGCCTCCACCAACGTTAAGCGAACAATTTCCTCTTTTTTTATTTTATTTTATTTTACTTTTTACACCGACGTCAATAGTACTGATCATATTCAAAGAGATGATGTATTCATATTTGTAATACTCCCCCTTTTTCCTCCTGCTCTCTTCACACATGTAACATTCTTAATCAAAGTCAAATTAGCAGTGAGAGCTAAGCTCATTAAAAAATGATTCAAAATATGTTTTTCTAAATACAAATAAAAGATAAAGTAAAAAATACAGGTATGAAGAAACATGTGTCCCTTTTTTTATACATGTACGACGTTGTCAAAATAACATACATGTATTTACCATTTTTGCGAAAAAGTATCTAAAAGGTCTTTGAAGGCATTAATTGAAATTGACAGCTTCCAAAGTGTTCCTACATAACTGTACTTACTATATGTGTTTTAAGACAGAGCACTTCAAATTAATTTTCTTTCATGCTCCCTCAGTAATACAACAAAGGCATAAACTTTCATAAACTATGAAACAACGTATGTAGCCGTTAAGAGGTGATTACATCTTATTACATGTAAATAACACAACCCACAGCCTAATGAATCAAACGAAACAAACAGACGGACGTACACTTTATACGTATATACAAAGCGATAAACGCCCCTCAGCCACTGAGGTGTTGATAGATCATAGTTTATTCGGTCAATATTTGTAACAATAGATAACATATCGGATTTATTATTTCATACATGTACATGTATTATTACAGTACATGTAATCATTGAGTAAAACGTCTTGTGAACAATCTGGATAATTGCTGCACCAGGTAAATTCATTTATACAATGTTTAGAACGAGCTACAAACTAACACGTAACAAGTAAAGCACATTCAGAACGAGATGTGCATAAATAAGAACAAACATGAATTATCAAACCACAATGTACTGGATGTTAAATGATAATTATTAACAATATAACGAGTTGTGCAAACGAACTGTTGACAATTGCAAATTTTGAAAAGTAATCTATCAGATTTAAATGCAACGAGTAAAGCGCATTCAGACCGATTTCAGAACGAACCAAAACGTTTTATTTACGATCTAATTATAATGAAATAAGTACCAGTCCATATCAAATACAGGCACTGTATACCAGTCCATATAAAATACAGGCACTGCATACCAGTCCATATAAAATACAGGCAAAGTGATTCATGATGTAGCAAAACCCACCAAACATACCATCGTTTTTCAGTCTACATGTACATATGATATATCTTTACATTACAATAATCATTTCAGATTTCAGATCTGCGCTATTGAAGATAATATACTTTTTTCTTCCACTGAAATCAACCAAGTCAAACCAAATCAAAAACGTTCTTTCGAAGTACCAATATCATGTGCATTCTTCATGTATATGATTTTTATCTCAAACGTGCAACGAGTATATGAAAAACCAAGACTGGTTACAATGTATAATATCAGAAAAGTTTTCTGAACAAGAAATAAAAGTGAGTTCGGTGGGTTTTTGAGAAGAATAAATCACTTTAGCTTCTTCTGATTTTTATAAAGACTACTATTTAACTAAAGTAATGAACGCATAGCTAATGCATAACGAATCTAAATACACTACATTATTATATTAATAGCAGTGATTTACCGAATGTTCCAAGTGTAAAAGAAAATCGATAATTCACACTGTAAAATAAATTCGGTAATTTCAATCTCGGACCTTTTCCGGCTAAAGCGTCACGACACGAATATCAATCCGCCGTTCACAAAACTTTAAATTTATGTTGAAAAAAGCATTGAATAATGGAAAAATCTATATAATAAATAGGATAATCCATTGGTTATCGGGAATAACCAAAATATAATCACTCGTGCCAAGAACGCATTAAGATTTAACTCGTGCGTGGAACAAGTTCCGCTCACTCGTTAAGGCTACAAACCACTAATGTCACTTCCCATAGGCTCCAATGCTAATTTCACTAAGTTCAATGTGTTATGGAGCTTTTACCTTACGTTTAACCGGAAGAAGACTAATACATCACCTAAAAGCTGAATGTTTATACACTAATAGCCCTGAAAATATTATATGGGGTTTACTACCTTGCAGTGTGACAATGGATCCTAGAAGACAGTGAGCTAAAAATAGAATGGAAATTTCCCTCCGTTTCACAAAAAGGGGTCTTCATGCAGAACTCATAAAAAAATATTCAATTCAGTAAGTTATAGTGACCACTTGTATAGATCTGATGTGCACTTTTTTCACAGCAACATAACACAAGTGCACTAAAACTGGTGTAGGACTATTTTTGCGTTCGTTCTAAAAGCTCATTGGTTGAATTAGTGGTATGTAACCTAAAAGCTAGGCGTTCTTCGGCACTCGTGATCATAATTTGTGGTCATTCAATCTTTCCAATTAATTATTCTATCATTATTTTTGAAAATAAAATGCATAAAAGCTGAATGCATTATTTTGAAAAAAGGGACAATATAAAAGAAGAGAAAAGTCGAGACAATATTGCATTATGACAACGCGATTAAATCAAAATTTTAAATGTCGAAAGTGACCCAAAAAAACTTTCTTAAATTACGAAAGTGACGAGCGCTGGCAAAATCACTCATTCAGAAAAAGAAAGTTGCATGCGCGTAAATTAATGCAGGTCACGTGAAATCATTTTGTATTTGATCTTATCCGGGATAATATGTCTAATTTGACAGCTCGTGTTCTTATATTACTTGTATGAACATTATGAATATACTCCAGTATCTAAGTCTCGTCGATGGCGTGAGTTGTCATTTATACTTGTATTTAAGCGCCACGATCAAAGAAAAAAAATATGGTTTTAACACTTCCATATACTAGTAATACACCTTACATGCATGTACATCAGTTTTGTAAATTTAGTATCAACACTAAAATTATCACATGGTTCCTCTAAATGGCCGTACAGTTTCAAATTGACTTAAATGAACATTTTCGACGCAACGAAAAAAGTGAATATCAACCGGTGCACCTACTTGCCCAATTCAGCTCATGATGCTTTAGTGGATTGACGTTACATATCTGTGCATTTACGTTCACACCTTCATTTACATCAGCATTCTTTCTTTGTTGAGAATATTTATAATTTTATTTCAGGGATGTCAAAACTCGCAGGTAATCCTTACAACAAATGACGAAACAAAGAAAGATCACACACACACACACACACACGTGCACGTACAAAGAATCAAAACAATTAGTCTGGAATCACAATGGACATGCGCAGACACTGTGTTTCCTTAACACGTCAGACGTGACGTGTATTCGAGATCATATAACAATTTTTATTTGATTGCAGGGAATTATCAAATGTTCCCTACTACTTGAAAATTCACATGTGAAATTCATTCGTTAATTTCACTCTCGGACTTACATGTACCACAACAATAATGATCCGTTGATCATGAAATTTTAATGTATGTTTAACTCGAATAATTCAGCGCCCTCTACTGGAAAAAGTCCAATGAAAGGGGAGGTTCCACACTCCTTGCGAAGTCTACTTCCGTACCGGAAGAAGATGATGATGAAGCAATCAGGAATCGGCGGAATATACTGATATTATTCCATTTAATTTATGTTGAAAATAGCAATTAATTATCAAAGAAATTTATGATATAAATAGAACAATCGATATAGTGAATAATGTAAATGCACAATTATTCGTGCGTGGGACGATTTCCACACACTCGTTAAATCTAAGCGTTCTTGGGCACTCGCGGTCATATTTTTGTTGTCTTATCATTCTTCCGGAGGAACTGTTATTGTACATCAAATATCGGTAGGCAGAATTTCACAATTTCAAACAAACAATTGTTGTTCTTTTTTTTCAATTCTCGTCATGAAGATCGCCAGCTGTTATAAAATAGGCTAAGCATAAAAATGCAAAGAATCTGAAGAAAACTAGTCACGGATATTTATGTGTGGTCCACAAATATAAATGTGATTTTTTAATACTGCGGGTTTTTTTTAATGTATCATTCAATTTATTTAATTTGCAGTGTACCCTCCAAAGACAAAATTTTTTGAACCTGTAAAGGAAACATTGATATTTCAGATTCTTAAAAATCAGCTAATTTAAAAGGATTATATAGGATTTAAATTATGGCCTTTTATTTAATACCCTTTTAATATTTAATACCCTTTTTTAACTGTTAAATAGGTTTTAGATGTTTTATTTACAGAATACCAGTTCACGGAGGAGTTTGTGGTGACGGACCAAATGATTGATGACTTCAAAGAAAAAGGATACATTCTTATAAGGTTGGTTCTAGCAATTGCCAATCATTGACAGTAGTCTCCTGGTAGCGTGCTCAATCCCGACAGTGGTCTCGTTGTAGCGTGCTAGCACTCGAGTTCGACCAGTCATGCGGTAGATCCCCGTCCGGGTCTTACCATTTTTTTAATGGAAGTCAATAAGTCAAATTTGCTCTCTTCAAAATAAAAAAAATACGGACTTCAAAAGTTGTACTTTTTCATCAAATTTTTCCATCAATTTCGACATTGATCTTTTCCACAGCGTACGTATATTCCTTTATAGATGTATAGCATTATATTCTAAACAAAAGTTTATTTGGTTTATAATATATTTCAATTTTAAATTTTTTTTAAATTTTCACTTGAGTAAACAATACTGTACAGCCTTCATTCAAGTTGGGATGGACTGGCTACTAAGTAAATTGGTACCATACTGTACATAATCTCTATGATTGGAATGGAAACTAATTCTGAGTCCACGGTTAAATTCACGGCTATCAATATATATCACTGTTCAATCTGGATTTGCACGTTACAGAGTTATCTCTCTTTATCCACTATTTGGTCTATAGCCACAATAGTGAAGATCAAGTTTTATTTTTTGCTAAATCAATTCTGACCAAATTTTACACCAGAGGTTGATTTTTAACTGAATTTAATACGTATCTTCATGTCATATTTTTTTCTCATCCGATATAGAAACCATCCTCCCAAGTCAGGGTTTTGAGTCCACTCTCGCTCCCTCAAACCCCTGACATCACTCATTCATATTTATCGTCATAGGTAGCGTCCAGCCAATTTCGATTGGTTGCTTACCGGGGTGAGAAGCACCAATGGAAATCGATTTAACATAAAATGTCTGTGGAAGGTAAACAATAGTACGAGGTAATGGACGATCCGATATAGTAACTGAAAGTTCTATGATGTCACAAATGATGCAATATGAGCAAAAATGATGACTGTAGAGTCTTTACTGAAAAAATGACGTTATGTGTAGCCATTTTGTAAGTTATATCGAAGAGTTTCTATTACGAGCGATTGATTGGATTTTGGATCAGGATTAAGTTTAAGTAACTCACTAGATGGCGCTGGACGATACCCACTAAATATGAATGAGTGACGTCAGGGGTTTGAGGGAGCGAGGGTGGACTCAAAACCCTGACTTGGGAGGATGTATAAAACATGTTTTGAAGAAACTAGAGATTAATGGAATTTCCCCATTGACCCTATGTTAAAATACCTGCCTACAATGAGATTACTCTTGCATAATGGCTACATTATGTCCAGTATCCCCGGAATGTGGAAAGAGGGAATAACTGCCTTGACCACGACAAGGAGAATTTTATTCCGCAACATGTTTTGTTCCATTGTTTAAATGTAAATAAGTGGGACCCAATCTTATGTTTGAGCATATAAAACCATTATGGTTAATTATAGGAATCTTCTAGACCAGGAGGAAGTTGATTTGCTGATAAAGTCGATAACAGATAGTGATGCTTTCTACAAAAATGCCTATGTGGTATGTTCAAGTTATTTTTTTTTCACAATATTGAGACTTAGTATTAAGGGTTGTGTTTAGTATACGTCGATGAGTAATTCAGATCTTCCAATCATTTCTCAAAAACAACTGAATTCAATCAGATAGATACAGAAATTTCAAAATTTTCATACGAAAAATCCACATATTTACAACTAGAAAAACTGTAAAGAAAGCTTATTTGGTGACATTTTCATAAGAATATAACGGCAAACGTAAACATAAAACAAAATGTGCTATTCACTCGGTCTTTGTCTTCGCTTTCGATGCAACCGCTCAAACAAGTCAATTAATCTAGTGATTGTTTGCAATAAAATTGATTGTTTTGAGATCAGAATAGTGTTATTTAATACATTTTTAATTAGCTCGAAGCTGGTCCACGTAAGGTTCCACGAATTACCTGGAGCCATCCCGGAAATGACGTAACAGGAATGGTTGCTAGGTCAGAAAAGGTTGTCAGTACTTGTGAAAAGGTTTGTGTTTGAAGCAAAAATAAGTTTATTCGTTAAGCTAGTCAGTAGGATACAAAACCAGACAAAGAAATACGAAACAACACACGAAACGTAGAAATTTTACATTTTCACCATCTTTTTTTTCATATTTATCATTCCCTTATTATGCTAAATGGAACACACATTACAAAAAGTGCGTAAGGTGATAAAAAATTTTAAAGTACCATTCTGTGTAAGAATCCGGCAATGGGTGGCACATAATTTTCCCCAATTCAGTAATTTTTGCTTAAAATATATTCAGTACATCTAGAAAACAACAAAAAGCTATTTAAGTTTAACCTGAAGCATCTGAATAGTAGATATTTTTTACGGCTTATATAGGGAAAGAGTGCGGGAAAATTTTCCCGCCATTTTTCTATAGTGCATTTCAACTGAATTTGACCTATCAATATCTTCAAAATGTAAATTGTACAAACACTTTGATGGTTATTTCTGCTGGTCATCAGTTGTGTTTGATTGGTTAATGCAATAAAATCAATGCGTTTTTCTCCTTCATGTGCCACACCTTATTTACATTTTGCCCGATTCTTAGACGGAGAAGTACTTAACTATACACGAACGAAAAAACGTCAGTATTTGAGCTCTTAGAAAATAATTGATAACCGAAAGATTGAAGGCACATGCTATAATTTTGCAGCTGCTTGGTGGAGAAGTTTATCATTATCACTCTAAGTACATGCTGAAGGATGCTAAAGTTACAGCTCCACATTACTGGCATCAGGATTATGGGTAAAATTTAGCAAAATCATGATGCTTAGGGTCAAATAGTAGTATATGGACCGCTTGATTGACCCTAGTTAGACTAGTGTAGCTGAAATTCACTGATTTTCTTTTTTAGTTTTAAGCTAAACCAATATTGACTCGTAGTAACATCAACACAACGTTTTGTTATACCACACTTTTTTCAAAAGTACAATGTTCATTGTGTTTTACTCTTTCTATACACAAGGAATAGAAGAGAAAACCATACATTACTTTTTTTATTATGACGTTTCTTAGTTTGATTCATGAAATGTCCTAATATCTTTCCATATTACTCCACATGGACAAGTAGGTTTTATTGAAAGAAGTTATTGAAAGCAACATTGTTCAATATGATCCTCTGTAAGCTACATTTACTAGATTGTTTAAATCTTGACATCACAGTGATAGGCCAATCACTCATTTCGGACCATTGAAAAAAATGTTTCTTAAATGTAACAACGGTGGTCAGCACAGCTAAGTGTATCCAGAAAATCCCTTCGCGTTGATTTTTTATTGTAGCGTCACATGCCTCTGTCTTTTTTGTCTCAGAAAATTGATTTTTGTGACAAAATTGATTTTGATTACAAAAAGATCAAGTCCCGTTCGGCGCCCCGTAATAAGTTTGTACATGTAGTTATCATATTGCGCCGCAATTTTTATTTAACAAATTTTACAGGAGTTATAGGACTTTCCCACTTCAACTTTTCTTGCAGGGACGAGAAACATTCGGCTACGCATTGCTTGTATATTTTGGACTGTATTGAAAGTTTTCATCATATTTATCTTATACTTGTGTTTCAATGATCGTTAGAATTTGTTTCATAAATTCGTTTTTACAACTCGGTTTACTGGGTCCCGCTGTCTTGTCTTGTGATTGGGTGTAATATTCACAGTTTATGTACATCTGTAGCCGGTTACATGTAGCATGCATGAGTGATATTTGATTTCAGCTACTGGTATAACTGTGGTAACCTGTTTCCTGATATGATGTCTGTCTGGGTTGCTATGGATAAATGTACGAAAGAGAATTCTTGCATGGAGGTAATTTTAACTTTTTAATTGTTGGTTTATTTACTTGGAAGATTGAAATCAAGACACACATTATTTTTGTGACTGTCTATTTCTGTAGCGTATACAACACGAACAGAAAACACCCTTGACACAATTAAAGTGCTTAGATTTCTGTGATGGAAGGAAGATTTGTTATAGTGTGATGAAGTTTTTGTTAGAGTTGATATTGTGTAATGAAGGGAGATTTGAAGGGCTGTGCATACAACTGTATAATAAAGGGATAAAGGGCGATTTTTTTAAGGGTTGAGATTGTGTGATGAAGGAAAACTTTAATGACTGAGATTGTTCGATGAAGGGAGATTTTTTTTACTAAGACTATGCGATAAAGAGAGTTTTTTTTTGTCGGATATTTTTCAGGGTTGCCTTTTTGTAATGAAGAGAAGAGAGATATTGTAGGGTTGAGGAATTTTGATTAAGAGCGATGTTTTAAGGGTTATGGTTATTGTGAGACAAAACTTGTGGTCACGTGATGAAGAGAGATGTTTTACGGTTATATGAGACAAAACAAAAATTTACGATGGGTCTTTAAGTGTCGGTTTATTCAGGATTTGGTACAGGAAAACCTGTCTAAACCAAACCCCTTTGTACTTTAAAATTGGTTCAGTTTAGACAAATATCTGATTTTCAAAGGTCAAAAATGCATTTAAATGGATAGAAAGGGCCTTTAAAAAGTGTCCGATTTAGACAGGCTTCCAGATTATTCAGGGTTCGGTTTAGAAAGGTTTTCGGATTATTCGGGGTTCGGTTTAGAAAGGTTTTCGGATTATTCAGGGTTCAGTTTAGACAAGTTTCTCTGTAGTCTAATCTGATTTTTTCACTGTATGAGTTCCCGGGGCATGTGATACTCTCCTTGAATAGTCTGTAATATTAAAATCTCCAATATGAAATATGGTCTAGGTCTTAAGTGGATCGCATAAGTGTGGACGAATTGAACATCATCCACATGACGGTCAGATCGTTGGAAAGAAAACGAGAGTTGACGAGATTAGGAAGAAGTGTGACCACGCCTACATGGAAATGAACCCAGGTACATGTTGTATTTACATATTATAATTAGTTTTAAGAAAAGAATTTATTTTAGACTGTGACATAAAAGAAAATGATTGAAATTATACAAATTACACTTGAGGATCGACTATTTGATTCAGAGGGGATGGCAAATTTTGGAAATAAACCTCCTGGCCCTGAAAAAGTTGAGAACAGATTTTCTGGCCTTCACCCTGTAGGAAGTAAATGAAATTGCTGACCCGTAAAAATTTTAAAAAAAAAAATATTTAGGCAGGAAAAAAAGTTTTGCCCCCTCTTTCAGAATGAAATTTTGAATTGAGTTTGGAAACAAAAGCATTAAAATATGACATGAGACAAAAGTGACAAATGATATTGCTTTGCAGAGAAAATTTAATGCTCAGTTACTGACGCAGTTAGCGAGTGTAGGCCATAAGTCGGAACACCAGGGCTTTATATAAACCATGGCATGCAACATACTGATAAAAATGCACGTTAAGTAATTGGCATACATGTACGAATGTTTTCTATTAGTCAAATGTTGACAAAATAGGCACCATTTGTCAGTCGCTTTTCTACATCATCAAACACACGTAAAGGTAGTGTTTGTAACTTAAGTAGTAGTCTTTGTAATTATCACGCAAATTTTGTAATACGTGATACACTTAACAAAAGGCTAAATATTTTTATTTTTGTTGTAAAATTGTTTTGTGGGTCCATATCATGAAATATATAATCATTCATTACATTCTCTTTGCTCTTATGAGATAATCTACACTGAAAATTTAAGTTTCTATTGCATTTAAGAGTCATTTACAGATTTATCTCCCTAAAATTCTACAGTACATGTACATTCTATATATCTTTTCTATCTTCTAAGAAGGATTATATGAAAAGCCACATGTTAATTCCTTACCCTAGGTCTACCTCCTTAACTATCTACCTTTTTTTACTGTAGGTGACGCTTTATTTTTTCATTGCAACACTCTACACCACAGCAGTGCCAACAGAAGTGACAAGAGGCGCTGGGCATACATCATGTGTTACAATAAGGCAACAAACGGTTCAACGTTCCCACATCATCATGCCCAGTACACGCCATTGGAAAAGGTCAGAGTTCATGTAAATGTATATGTGTTAAAATAAATGTATATTAGCCAACCAAAGATTCCGTAGATCTTTACATAATTTCTTAACTTTTAAAGTATGTTTTAATGCAAGCGTACGTTCGAATAGTTTAGTTAGGATTCTAACTTTTTGGAGAACATACGGATATCCGAATAAAGGTAAAAAGAAAGATAACTCGTACTACATTTTCAAATGCATTTGTGTAGTATAAGTGAATGTGTGTAATTTAATCATAACATTTTGTTATGGAAGAGGTGGTGTATTGTAAATATAGATTTAAGTTAATTAGTCTCTTAATTGAGAAATGACTGTTTTGTATTTGAAGCTTTGCGGACGTCCATCTGTAGTTTTACTGTCGCAGAGTTTACCTTTGGACGTCCTCATAGCTTTAAATACAAACGGTAATCTCTATTCTAATGATACTATTCTAAATGAGGTGTGAACCTTAAAATATTCAATTGGGGTCCGTCAGCATTGACCCATATTGACCGCCCTACAAAATCTTACAGCAGTTCGTTCACATGTAACGAGATTTGAAATTAACCTTTTAGTTTTGTCATCTTGGTTCATAGGGAATTAAAATAACCCAATTTGGAAGTGAACAATTCATTTAATAATGATAAATACTCTCCAAAATGGTCATGATATCTGTTGTCAATTAGTAAATCAGTCCATTTAATTGTTATGCAAATTATTTTAATATTTATACGCGCATGATTTGTGAATCGGCTCCGACAGGTATATTGAAAATTTTACCCTTGAATCGAGCCAATGAAAAGCCTTGTTATATGAATATTTCATTAGAATACTACATGTGCATGTACGTAGATGAAGGTTAGGACATTTATGGCACACTTGATGAGAGTCTGTAGGAAGACTAAAGAACAATATATTTTACCAATACTTTATACTTTCAGGTACCTAATTCTGCAATAAAGGAGTGTACCAACTTGACAGATCTCAGTGGGAAGGAATTTATACATCCAAAACAGAATGACACCATTGCAGCTCTGTTTGCGAGATACTCTTCTTCAAGTTAAGCCTTTAGAAATGTTGTAGTTTGTTCGAATGTAATTGTACTATTTTTTGTTATGATTTAATGTCATGAACTTCGCATTCTTAAAAAAAAATGACCCCGTATACACTCGGCGGACGATTTTTTCCGAAATTTATTGGATCCTATCTTATAAAATAACAATTAAACTTGTTGATGCTTTACCATTTTTTTAAGCTCTCTTCGCGCAAAAATTCTTGATGATGTTTTTTCCCTTATCTCTAGAAATATCTAACATTTGAAGCGCCACCTAGTGGATAGAACTACTTTGATTCATGAATCACTTCTTTCCGGCATATAATTCTAGAAGATGAAAACATTTCTGTTGGTTTAATATGTCTGTGGTACCAATTACATGTTTTTCAGCTGGAAAAGAATTTAGGATTATCGGTATCATTGTCGAAGATGGAAATCCATGGACAAAACAAGCTTATGATCAGTAGCACAATGCCAAAACACTTCAATAAAACGTTTGCAATTTTTAGTGCGATCAAGGAAAGATGTACCGAATACCCCCAACCCCCAAAAAAGAAAAAAATGCATGAAATTTTTACCTTTCACTAAATCTACCCTCAAACTGTTTCCAGTTTTGCTTCCCTTGGTACTCCCAACCACTAGCACAAAGAAGGGCTTAAAATGCATACAGATGATAGAACAGACATACAGCTCATCGACAACACTACCATCAGATATCTCGTGTAAGCATCAAAGTAACTTGGACTGATTTCATTCCGTTTCAAATGAAAGCTTGAAAGGCTTTGGTGAAATTGAATATGACACAAACATTTCCCTGATTTTCAAGAGTTATGTCCCTTACCCTAAGTCTACTTCCTTAACGGAAGGCTGTTAGTAGTTTCCGAATTTGGATTGTATCCCGTTAAGACTTTACCAACCGTGTGATAAATATTCAATCTCCGCTGACCAGATCATGTACGCACTATGGGACATATCCATCTGATGATATTGTGACATTCCGTATACATGACAATTGCATTCAAAGTCACCAATGGTCAATACTTTGGTAATGAACTTTTTAATTAAAAACCTGGCAGATATGACGGACTTAATTAACTATTTCTTTACCTCATTCAGTGTCCACTTCAAAACCAGCCTTGACTTATGGGAATTGCTTGAAATCATTCAAACAAGGAACGGTCATTAGTAATATGTTTAAGCACAGACATAGTATCATTGCTCAAGGAAAACAACTCTAAAATTGACATTTTCTTAATAATATTGCGAAAGTTGTGTACTGTATTTCTATGTCATTTCAAAACCAATCTACAAAATTTAAATTCCAATATTTTCTTCAATTTTATCCAGGAACCAATTTGGGAATAACAAAACTGCTCCA
The DNA here is from genome assembly GCA_037379345.1 of Perna viridis. Classification (NCBI taxonomy): domain Eukaryota; kingdom Metazoa; phylum Mollusca; class Bivalvia; order Mytilida; family Mytilidae; genus Perna; species Perna viridis. The sequence goes on from CM074525.1 coordinate 5,397,476, forward strand.
TTGTCCTGTTATTATACAACAATCTTGTTTAAGAGAGAGAGAGAGAGAGACATTTCCCGCCAGAATTTTTGCACTATAATCAGTAAAAATACTTCTCTGTATAAAGCAGATCCAAGAAAAATGAACACAGTTATTAATATCAACTTTCTTTGAACAGTTTTGTTGATTGTCTTGAGATATAATAGACCATTACTTGCCCGATTTTTAAACAGCCTAATACTTAAGTATCAGTCTTTATAAAAATCAGACAGGAGGTGATGTATGCATGTCAAAAACCCACCAAATTCAGTTTTATTTTTGTTCATAAACAGTAACTTATCACGTAACCAGTCTTAGTTTTTTCATTTGGTTGTTGCGCTTTTGAGATAGATTGTGCATGAAATTTGCACTTTGCAAGAGTTATCGTTCTTGATTTGGCTTCATTCGGTTGCTTTTATTTGGAGATAAATGTGTGATTTTCTCAAAAGTGCAAATCTGATTACAGAAAATGTTGTTGTGTGAAAGTATAACATATATAGACTGAAAAAGCATTGTTTGTTTGGTGTGTTTTTCTTGACTATGAAGCACTTTACCATTGGTAGTGTGAATTTTATGCGGACTGGAACTTAATAGAAACGGTCTATTTATTGGACTAAAATAATAAAAAAACGGTTATTATTTTTTAGATTTTATAAATGAAAGAACAAGTACTAATTTTTGCTTTAAACCGACACATTTTTGCAATAAAAAGTAAAGGTTTTTTACTATTATGAATTTTTGTGATGCATGTGAAAAAATATTAAGAAAAATTAAGGTACACTTCAATTTAAGTACTTGAGTATTCCACAGCTTTAATATTGTTATTGTGCATGCAAAATCTCCAGAACTGGATATCATTCCCTAACAATATTGATGAGATTGTTTTAAAAGGTTATTTGAGATATTACTCCATGTCTTGTTAATACTAGTCTTGATGATTTAGTTTCCCCCTAGTAAAATCTATTGAAAAGTTATTGGTCACAAATCGAATGGTAATCGATGTATTGGCCATGCAAATCGAAGAGTGACAGATGATCATTTTGAACGATGAGTTGCATTTTCATGTATGTCGGGATCAAATTTTTAGTCGTGTCTTGGCACTTTTTTTAAATCTGTAAACTATTTTATCCTTCACATAAGAAGAAACGCTCAGAATATAAAATGGTCGCCTGGTTTCATAGCCAGTATACACACGGTTGATAATGAGGTCAAGGTGAGAAAGAATACAAAACAAAGTCGGTCTAACACAAGCGCCACATCGTGCCATTCACTGTAACACTGTGATGCTTCCTCGTCAGATTTGTCTTTTCTTTCTAAAAGGTCGGTTAAACGCTTTAAGTATTCATCGCTTTCGTTTACACGCTTTATACTGTTATTTCTGTCGTTGATTCGTCTACAGTTTTCTTCCTTATCAATCAAACTATTACGATATGAATTATTTTCTATGTGTGATGCGTCTACATTATTTTGAAGCTCATACAACTCGCAATATTTCGTATTTTTTCGGACATTTTCGGCGTCTTCCGTAGAAACACGTGACCTGGAAGACATTTTGTTTTTGTCATGTTTATGTTTCGGACGGTGACTTTGAAGAGATATGAATAGACATTTAGCAAGGCAGCCTAAGATTATGGTCCGAATCCACCGGGGGACTTTCGTCGGTCGGCCTCGCTGATGATGTATGCTTAAAATCCATACAGATGATAGAACAGACATACAGCTCATCGACAACACTATCATCAGATATATACCTGAAATATAAATGGGTGTCGACTCATTAAAGCGGCGAATTATACATGTTGTGAAAATTCAAAGAGAACATCCCATTAAAAATGCTTTGAGATTAAGGGCACATATCTGTAGGTTTTCATTAATTTTCTTTATTTTTAACCTTTTGAAGGAAATACAATCATCCAAAATTCGTCTTAATCCGGTCGGTTTTTGTTCTATGAGATACATGTTTTTGTAAGTCATAAAGCACATTGCCTAATTTTTAGTTTAATGAGAAATCATATGTTATATCGTCATCTAAGTAGAACAAGTAACCGTTTTCAACTTGTCTAACAAATAAATTGTCACTAATCTGTTACGTTTTAGGAAGTGAATCTGAGATTCGCCTATCGCATAGAGAATAATACATAACAACTTCGATCCGTATCACAGGTTGTATCATCCCTGGGTATCTATATCAGAACAGAGGCCTCTAGACCGAGGGCTGATATTGATTGGGGGTGATACTTGATTATACATTCTATGGCAGAATATTCACATGATACAACCGACTGCGACAGTCGCAATGAAAGTTATAGGCAATTCTGAGTAGGAGTGCTATAAAGTTTAGTCAAGTGAAACAGGGGCGTGATTAAGGATAACAATGTGACACAGGGGTGTGATAAAGGGTAGGGCATCACAATAGGTAATACGGGTAAAATATCAGACTTTATCAAATATTCATAACTGCTGCATTTACTACTAAATAAATGATAAAATGCAAGAAAAGACTGTTTAGAATTCCACAAAAAGAGATGCGTAGTATTTCAGGAAACGTTTATAAGTTCTAATAAACAGGATGGTTTTAAAGCTAGCTGAGACTTGAAAATTTCTGCAATGATGAAAGCTACTTACTAATAACAGAAATTGATTCTGACGTGGAAGGCATCTTGTCTGCTACCATTAACATGAAAACAGTAATCGTGAGAAGAACGGAGAGTCCCAGAGTTATCTTCTCACCGCTCTCCGGCGGAAGTAAGAAACCGGAAATGCATAAAAATGACAAAATAATGCATGGAATGATTATGTTCATGAAATAATATTTCACACGTCTCCTGAGATGGATGTAAAACGTCACATCGGGAAATGGTTCTGTACAACACATATAGTATATTACGTTACGTTGAACTTTGACTTTTATTAACTCCCACTCTCCGTTGTCGACAAGATTTGAAAGATCAATTGTCTCCGATCGGTTGAACACGTTCACCTGTGTAGATAGATTGAATTAACATGTTTATTCTTACAATAAAAGTATTCATTCTTTTGTGGGGAGAGGGGGGCAAAATATCGCAACTACATGTCGTTATTATGAAGCTGTAGACAGTGTAATTGTGCTGCAAGTTTCTATTTACACTAATCAAATACTAATATTGAATTAAAAATGTTCTTGTTCTCTTATAAATATTACCGTATAACAGTGAGAAAATTTCAAACTTGCGTAGATTTAACTGCAAGATAACAGCTAGAAGAGCAAATCAAAAACTTCCGAAAGTGAACGCCCTTTTGGACCCCCTATGAGATTCTAATCATTCGTAAGTCTTCGTAAAAAATGAAAAGGAAACAAGACGAAATTATCGCACTAGGTCACGTGATAAATCCTTGTCAATACAGAACGATGTATTGCCGATAATTAACGACTCTAGAGGACGCCTTAACTTCAGTTCCGGTATAAGAACAAAACATATTTCTTTGGTGAAATAATCCAATCCTTTCAAATGTTCATTGATACACATCCCACGGGAAAACTATTTACTTAAATATTGATAGTGTGACAAACTTTTGCCACTGATAAAGTGTGAAAAATTCATTTTTTTTAATCCTATAAATGTGAAATCAGGATGTCGATTTGAAACGTTAAACGCTTTTTATGAGTTACAAAGAAGGGAAGTGTAGCTCATTGTGGCATATTGCGACAATTTACGACGCTTCCCTGTTCTACGATCTTTTATTCAGCTATGTTATCGCTACAGGTCTGAGTCAGAAATATAGAAGAAAGAGGGATCAGATACAGAAATTCATGAAAGGGGATCTCGGCCATCACTTCCTCATTTGTGCAAAGATTTTACACAAAATAAACAATATTTGCCAACAGAAGTGAAAATAAACCACCGGAAACCCCCGTCATATCCGCAACTGTTTTAGGGTCCTAAGACAGCTTTTTACATCGGTCGTTACGCAATTGTAATGACAGTTATATTTGTAATACTGCACAAAATGAACCACACTTAAACGGATTGCTCAGGCTTAGTTGCTGGAGTTTCATAGTTTTTTTCATAATTGAATACTCCAACCCGTCAAAAACAGACGTCTGTTAAAGTTATTTTTATGCACGTGTTATAATTCGAATGCATTGTAAACTTATGTAATTTAGCACATCCCACTTTAAACCGAATATCCTTTAATTGATGTTTTTAGAGAAACCGTTTTAAAAGAGTAATCAAGGGAACCAAGGTTATAGCAGTAATCAAAAGAATGTAATCCAGAGACAAAGACCAGACATGGAAAACAGACATAACCAACAAAGAACATAAAGTAACAAAAATCATACATACAAAGTAACAAAAGCAAATAAGCAACTCGGACTCCACTTAAAAACTAAGAGCATGGACCAGGTGCACGGTAGGGTAAGCGTCCTCTGCTTTTCTAGAAACACCCACCGAGTTGCTCGTAAAAAAGTCAAGTCCGTGGTAGACGACAGAGGAAAGGAAAACTATGACACGTTGAACAAATCAGTTTTCATGGCGCAGATGGATACACCGTAACAATCCACGAGTTCATGATGACGACCATAAAAGTGTACACAGTATACCTGGTGGCCATGGTAAGCCCAAGAGCCGAGCTTCAATTTGCATATCTGGTCATCAAAAGGAAAATAGGTAATGTCAATTTTACAGGAACTCCTAAATCTTACAACTGGTCCCCAGAATACTCTACTGGTATTGAAAACCATGGCAAGGCTCGGCATGTACCCGGATGTGTAATCGTCTACACTAAAAGAGGAAATAAAATATTTTCATTTTATTTCAACCTGACGTATGAGACACAAACATTAAAAATATTTCTATTTTGCTATAATCAAGTAAAACCCAAACAAAATTCAATGAGACTTTCTAAATCGAACTCGGGTGTCTGGTTAAGGCAGGTTTTCTATTTGTCCATTGTTTGGTTTAGAAAGGTTTCTTTGTAGAATTTGTCAAAAGAATGTGGGACAATAATTTAAAAGACTAATTACGTTAAGACAATAAAACAGAGAACGACAAATAATTTTGTTTTATGAAATTCAAGTATCAAAAAAAATAAAAGAAATAAAATTTGATTATACGTTACTTTTTACTTTGATTTTTTGGTTATCAGATAGGACCATATAATTGTACGCTAGCAATTGTTCGCCAGCTTCAGTCTAGCAAAAATACCCGGATAGTTAGAATTGGTAGACTATAGAGTAAAACATTCGATGTTTTATGCGGGAGTTCTGTTAATGGATAATTATACCTGTTGTAAAGAACTACGTCTGGTAACCATAACCGATCACATGGTACCCGGATGCTCGTAATGCCTTCATAATCATCCGGTGACCAGTATAGTTTCTCGTCATACCACTCCTGAAACGAGGAAGGTATGGATAATTTCAAAATGCTAGAATTTTTTATCGACAACATATTTGTCAAGTGTGGTGGACGTGTTTTTCAACAAACAGTCGGCATTCCAATGGGAACAAATTGTGCTCCTTTACTTGCTGACCTATTCCTTCAGTCATACGAGGCTGACTTTACAGCTGATCTGATCAGAAAGAAAGAATATCGTTTGGCTAGATCCTTCAATCTCAGTTTCCTCTACTATATAGATGAGGTATTATCTTCAAACAATCCTAATTTCGGGGATTTGATACATCACATCTACCCTAAAGAACTTCAGACACAGGATACTACAGACACTGTGAAGTCAGCCTCACATCTTGACCTACACTTAGAAATCGATGATAAAGGAAAACTATTGACCAAACTTTACGACAAACGTGATGACTTTTCATTCAGAATTGTTAACTTTCCTTACATCTGTGGCAACATCCCTTCGGCTCCTGCGTATGGAGTGTTCATATCACAACTCATACGTTATGCCAGAGCTTGCCGAAACTACGCAGACTTTTTGTATCGCGCTAGAACTCTAACAAATAGGCTTCTGGAACAGGGTTATGTTGCTACAAGATTGAAGTCATCACTACTGAAGTTTTATGGTCTTTATCATGAACTCGTGGATCGTTATGGTGCATCCATCAGCACCATGAAAACTGAATTATTCAACGGGTCATAGTTTTCCTTTCCTCGTTTGTCTACCCCGGACTTGACTTTTTATGAGCAACTCGGCGGGTGTTTCTAGAAAAGCAGAGGACGCGTACCCTACCGGTGCACCTGTCCATGCTCCCAGTTTTTAGTGGAGTCCGGGTTGCTCATTTACTTTTGTTACTTTGTATGTATGATTTTAGTTGCTTTATGTTCTTTGTTGTGAATGTCTGTTTTCCATGTCTGGTCTTTGCCCCTGGATTACATTCTTTTGATTACCGCTATAACCTTGGTTCCCTTGATTACTCTTTAATGTAGTGAACATGTTGGTATACGTATACTTGTACGTGTATATATTATCATGTGGACGTCGCGCGTTTATATTTAAGTGTACGCAATACAATATTGTCCGACATGTTCACATGTGCAAAAAAAAATAAGCACGGGGGCATTTAGTTTGGCAGAGCAATGGGGGTCCAAGCGGCATCCCGGTGAGGTCTACTCATTCATTATAAAATTTTGTTTCTGTTTTTAATTATCTCAATGCAATATGTGGGCTAAAATGTGCGAAGTTTAGTCTAAGATCTCCTTGTATAATTTTCTGGATCGCAGCCTCCCAATTAAAAAAATTCTGGACCCCGCCCAATTTCCTTAGCAGAGGTAAACATGATCTTATTAACTATGTAAAGATTGGATTTAGTTTATAATAGGCCTCAATACACTTCTATATCACGTCTTTTTCCCCTACATTATTTCTACTGTAACTGTAGTCAATACGACTTAACTAAACAGGCGATCCCTTTCAGTACTTCCGTTCGTTCGTCAATATACTGGAAATCACTACTAGGCCTAATTGTAAAGTACAAAAATTTGCCTCTACGTCACGTGCTTTTCTTCTGCATCAGTTTGGTGAAGTAATCAATAATTATCTCGTTTTCGATTGACAACTTTGACTTAGGCATTTGATAATTTGTATAATTGGCATAAATAGTGCATCTCTCTGCTGCATTTAATTGCTTTTTAATCTTGAACTGTGCTGTTGTGTAAGAGTATATTATCACCAACAGAATAAAGTTCAATTTTCAAATGGCAAAGATCGATGCCACTCCTGATAAATGTCATTTCTGTCTGCTTATCACAATGCCTTCTTTCAATTACCATTTGAATGGTTGAGTTAATTTGACTTGGAACGTAAATGGTTACATCTTGTTCAACTGTTGTAGATAGTAAGAATAGACTTATTCCCTTTAAATAAAACTGACAGCATACAATTATAGCATGTTCATAAGGTCGTTATATATCGATGATTTTGTCACTAAATCAAAGGTTACAGCCTGGGTACGGATTCTATTTTCTGTGCCAAACCCTACCGGTGCACCTGGTCCATGCTCCCAGTTTTTAGTGGAGTTCGAACAGATTCAGTAAAAACAAAGGTTTTTTTTTATACAGGATGCGGTGGCAGATCCAAGTTATATGTATTGAGGGTTTGAACGTTGGAACATCCCCACCCCTTTATAAAAAGTGGTGTTAACTAATTACACAGTTTTGGCACAAATGAGCAAATGAAAATTGAACCCTCTTTTGGACCTCAAAATATTTAGGTCCACATCTTTGTTTAACTAAAGGTTTTAATTACCACTTCCATCCAGACGTTCGTTGTGAGAACTTGGTTCTTCTCATCCTAGAAATGTAAAGAATAGTTACTTAACTTTGCTTTGTTACACTGAAAAGGGGGAATAACTCACATACTAGACAGACTGGATTACTGCCGGCTTGTGAAGATATATAAAAACAGTTAGTCAAAAAGAAATATCTGTGTAATACCACTCGCGGCAACATTTGTAACCGTTTCCAGATAATTGTTTGTTAATTTGTGTTGTTTTGTTTTGTTTTTTTTATTTAAGTACCATTCTGAGCAAGAATTAGGCAAAATTTGTATAAGGTGTGGCGCTCAAATAAAAAAAATACTGAGATTATATTGCATTGTCCAAGTATTTATATCTCATAACCTCCTAGAAAAAAGTGTTTGTAAAGTTTGTCTTTTTAAGATATTGATTGGTGAGGTTTAGTTCAAAAATTTCTTGCACTTTTCCCTATATACTCAGTCAAATAATATTTACGTCATAGATGTTTCAGGATATATTTAATAGCTTTTTGGTTGTCTTTTTGATGTATTGAATTTATTTGAGACAAAAAAGCCCAAGTGGAGAATTATGATGTGCCACCCATTGCCTGACTCTTGCACAGAATGGTACATTTTGTAAAGGTATTCGCAATTGGAGTAAACTCAAGATAATGAAATTCGTGTTTCTATGGCAAGCAAAAAAAGTGGACAAATATGGGTGTTTTCTATTATTAAAGAAATCTTTTTTTAATATTACAAATTTCATTTCTTTGATATTAAAAAATCAATTACTAATATTAAAATACATTTTCCAATATAAGAAAATAGATTTGTTGTATTCAATTACAATTAATTTTTTTAATATTTGAAAGAGTAATCAAGGGAACCAAAGTTATACATGTAGCGGTAATCAAAAGAATGTAATCCAGAGACAAAGACCAGACATGGGAAACAGGCATATACAACAAAGAACATAAAGTAACAAAAATCATACATACAAAGTAACTAGAAACACCCGCCGAGTTGCTCATAAAAAGGCAAGTGCAGGGTAGACGAAAGAGGAAAGGAAAACCAAGAGACATTGAACAAATCTGTTTTCATGGCGCAGATGGACACATCGTAATGATCCACGAGTTTATGATGACGACCATAAAACTTCTGCATGAATGACTTCAATCTTGTAGCAACATAACTCTGTTCCAGAAGCCTATTTGTTAGAATTCTAGCACGATACAATAAGTCTGCGTAGTTTCAACAAGCTCTGGCATAACGTATGAGTTGTGATATGAACACTCAATACGAGGTGCTGAAGGAAAGTTGACAATTCTGAATGAAAGGTCATCACGTTTGTCGTAAAGTTTGGTCAATAGTTTTCCTTTACCATTGATTTCTAAGTGTATGTCAAGATATGAGGCTAACTTCACAATGTCTGTAGTATCCTTTATCTCAAGTTCTTTGAGATAGATGCGATGTCATCTAGAAAATCATTTTGTAATATTAAAAAAATGTGGCTGATTTTGCAATATTGCAAAGTGTTGTTTTTTTTATATTAGAAATTCATTTTCTAACAAATTAATTCTGTAATATTGCAAAATGTGTAATATTTAATAATATTACTAAATCAGGAATTTGTAATGCCAGAAAATTAATTTTTAATATTACAAAATGAATTCCTAATAAAAAAAAAATTCTAATATTCAAAGAATATTACAGAATATTGATTTTTGTATACTATGGCTTACTATATGAGATTTAGTAGCCATGTTCAAGTTTGAATTATGAATCTTTATGCTGAGATTTATTACCAAGACTAAATGAGACTGAAAGTAATTTGTAAAAAATTTTTTTTAAAAAAGAAAACCGAGGTGATCGCAATGAGTCTTGTGAAAAAAATGTCTTATTTTCAAAGAAAACATACCAAGTCTAGAATCTGTGTCAATGCAAGTCCTAAATTGATGTCCACGGATTTGGACGAATTGAATACAGGACGAACGGATTTCTCGTACCCTGCCATTAAATTGTGCATGAGTCGATGTTCAGCTGACACGTTAGAGAACCTTTTTAAACAGTCTAAAAATAGAAAGTAATCATTGTAATGAGAGACAGTGACAATATGTTATCCTCCGCATAGTGGGGTTAACCAGGGGGGTGTGATTGGACATCCTTCTTGTTGGGGGATTTGGTTAATTTTGTGCAACCACTGACCGAAAATTAGCTTAAATAGCATAGAACACTCCCTCTTGCACTCGGGTCCATTATATTTAAACGCGGAAGTTAGCTTTTTTCATTAAAACACGAAAGAAAGAAGTACTAGAATTTAATTTAAAAAAAAACAATATTTCAAAACGTAATCGAAGAATGATACTGTCAGATGAGCTTTTGGATCTGATCTAGATACGATAACGTACCCCCCCACCACACACACACACACTACGCTCCGTTACGTTATCGTGTCTAGGTCTGATTTTCCATTTTCAGTGCAAATATAAACCTCTTTCAAAATCATGCTACTTATACATGCAAAAGTTCTGGGGTTCATAAAAAATCTCATGTTGAGAATTTTCTCAAATCTTGAGTTTAACATCAAATCTTTAATTTCAAGTAATCTGATTGGTAGGAATTTGAGTTGAGGTAAGTTTCGAGGAAATCTCAATTTCAGACTTTTTATGAAACTGAGCACTGATGGATCCTATACCAGTCGGAACCCTGCCAGACTAATTATACGTATGTAATTTGCCGGATTACATTTACATGGAATATGACGGGTGTCGCTGGTGTAGCAGGACATGTTTACTCTTGCGGGTTCCTGATGTCACTTCCGGTTTGTTTTCGTAGATTTTATCGGTAGTGCTTTAGTTTTTTTTTGTGTTAAGTCTTTTTCCATTATCATTAGTTTGTATATGTACAACGTACATGTACTCTATTCATTCGTTTAGCTCCTGGAACGAGGTTATGTTGCTACAAGATCGAAGTCATCACTACAGAAGTTTCATGGCCTAATCATGAACTATTGGATCGCTACGGTGTATCCATCTGCGCCAAGAAAACTGATTTGTTCAACGAGTCATACTTTCCCTTTCCTCTTTTATCTGCCCCGGATATGACTTTTTATTCGGCGGGTGTTTCTAGAAAAGCAGAGAACGTTTACCCTACCGATGCACCTGGTCCATGCTCCCAGTTTTTAGTGGAGTCCGAGTTGCTCATTTTCTTTTATTACTTTGTATATATGATTTTGGTTACTTTATGTTCTTTGTTGTGTATGTCTGTTTTCCATATCTGGTCTTTGTCCCTGGATCACATTCTTTTGATTACCGCTATAACCTTGGTTCCCTTGATTGCTCTTGTAATATATTTGGATTTTGGCGTATCTAAACTGTCCCATTATTCACACTGCGGTATTTTTATGCCGATGTTTCCATATTTACAAATCTGTCCAGACGTACTGAAAAATTTAATAAAGCTGTTTAATTTATTCAAATTCAAATTAAAATAACGAGACTTCTGTCTTAATTTCCTTTAACATGCAGAAGACAAAAAAGGCATCTAGTGTTTCTGTATTAAATTAAAACGTATACAGACGGTTTAATTAAGGCGATTTATTCACATTGTAAAACATTGCTACTACTAATGACAAGTTCGTGCTTAGCTGTTGGTTTTTATCGCGCTATTGTCAATACGTTGAACTTGTAGGACTCTTGAACTATCATTAAGTATAAATAGCTACGGGGCTTTACATACCAACAGAAATATAGCCATATAATAAAGTGGTATTATCTTGCGGATTTGAGTACGTAAGTTGCATAAACGGTAGACATTTATCGCAATAATTAAGTTTGACATCCCAAGGCAAGATTAATTCAGAGAGTTTCCAATAATACCGATTTGTTTCCTACCATTTACATATTGTATTTATGAGATTTCCAATTAATACTGTAGAATTGTGGTATCTGAGATCAAAATCGAACTTTGTTTTGTTCGGAGGAAACTGCTTTATTGCAAATTGTTCCGAAAAAACACAATGTCAGTCACCTTGGATTCCATATACAATGGCGCATTGGAACACGTGACCGAGTTTTTTTCACACTTGAATTATGGGTAACAGTAACAGTATAATCTTGAGTTTAACATAAACTAGCGCTTTCTTAATAGCATGCTGTATTCTCCTTCAAATATTTTCAATTGTATTGAAGATGGACTAGCAGTAATAAAATCGTAAATGGACGAAACTTCATGTTAAATGTAACCAGCTTGTTTCACATCAAGAAATCACACTTCGAGATAATAACGAAATGCGTTCGAGCGAATTCTGTCTTTATTTTTATAAAGAACAGGAACAGATCATTTTTTTTTTAAATGGGAGACATGCTAAAGAATCCTTTTATAATACTGAATGATATATTTACAAAGCTGCTCGAATCGTAGTGTTTCGTGGCACGGAATGGTGTTTTTGCAGTCCATTTGTCCATGATTGCAACAGCAGCATGTTACGACTCACTTTCAATAATGAAAAAACGAACGAGTGTTTATGTTCTGAAAGCCAGTGAAAATTAATTGCATGCATGTGGTGCGATTTTTTTTCCGGCGCAGTCGGTATAGTTTCACCTTTTACCCTTTGACCTTAAGGACGCTCTTCTATGGAAACGCAAATCACCTGATCCCAATTATGTTTCCCGATTGGCCAAATACTGCTAACTTAGTGGTATTCGAAATAAAGAGCTGCGCTTTAAGCGCATGATACGCCTGTTGCCTTTTTAACATGTCCTTATGCTTCTAATGAATTATATGATCAACTAGAAATACTGTGAGCTCTGTCAAATACCACTACCAACCGAACCCCCCTCACCAAAACCCCATAAAAAGGTAAATAAAAAATGCACAAAAAAATTGGCAGTATCAAGGCTATTTCAATTTTAACTAAGTTTGTTGTCTTGATTTGTCACCCATACATGTTTAAAACACACTTTTCTGACAAGGTTACCAAGTACCTTTTACATATATATTTATTAGTCGATCATCCCAACAATAGGTCTGTTTTAAACGATTTTTCAACGAATTTTCCTTGGCCGATTCCGACTTTTTTTAAAGAGTAAAACTTCATACCACGGAAACGTAAAATTTGACATTTATGCAAATCAAAAGGGAGCTTACTTCAATAGATATGAACAATTCATCAATTTGAAAGTTTCATAAAAAGTTAGTGACAGTGTTTTTGAGTAATTGTGCGAAAACTTGAAAATCTCCCTTTTTTAAGTATAAAAATCATAACTCAGACTGAAACGAAATATCTAAAATTTATAAAAATCAGAAGGGAGCTTACTGTACATCAATAGAACAATTCATGAAAGTTTCATAAAAAGTTGAGGGAAGTGTTTTTTCAATTATTGTGCGAAAACTTGAAAATCCCCATTTTTTAAGTATAAAAATTCATAACACGGAAACGAAAAATCTGAAATTTATAAAAATCGAAAGGGAGCTTACATCAATATATATGAACAACGCACCAAAGTTTCATATAAGAACTAGTGTGCAGCAAGTCTCTGTCTGTTTCAGTCGTAAATAAAGGTTTACTTCGATGAGCAGTAAATGAAGTTTTTCCCATTCTAAGCCGGTAATAAAATATGCACGTGACTTTTAAACCACCGGGCGATGATTAATTTTCTGCGAGTTTTGTTGCCTTTTTACCTTTCCTAGTTTTCTACTGATTTTATGGGCGAAACGGATTTTACTCCAGTGCTCTAGGGGATTATAAGATATTTCCACTCTCGATTTGAAGTCTAAAATATAACTAATCTTGTTTTCCCCTCGAGACTAAAGGAGAATTTTTAATATAACTAATATGATCTGGCTTTGTTTTGGAGCTTGAACCATAATTTAGAGTTTTTAATGAACTATGTGTTTGAAGTTTGTACACAGTGAATAAGTTCTTTGGCCAGTTTTCTTTATTATTGGTTTTAGATTTTATACAGCGTGGTTCACATGACTGTTTCAACATAACAAAAACAATATTTATTCTTTATAATATTAACTCATTGCAGTTTTTATAGAAAATCTATAATCAATTTCCTGAAGGCATTCGCAAATATCAGTAATTAATTGCAAGTCGGCTGATATGTCATGTAAGATTTAATTAGTCATTTCTATTCAATACACATCACCGGAAGTGCATACTGCCGATCGAAGAAATAAATACAGTGGAACCAATTAAGTAGCATTCTTCGTATATAAAAGACAGGGGGTGATACATAGATGTTAAAAAAAAACAGTTTAGAGTCGGACGTCTTCCCGATAGAGTACGGGACTCCAGTCGGGAAATCTTAACATGCAGTAGCGCGATAGCCTATGCGGCTCGAGACGGAAAGTTTCTCCGGTGATAGCCCGATAAAATTAATTTTTTTTCTGTCATTCATAAACAGTTACAGACCACATATATGTAACTAGTCTCAGTTTGTCATTCATTTGAGATAAATCTGATATGGACTTTTATGAAATTGGCTTTTCAAATGTTTATCGTTCTTGAATTTGTTTGTTAAAGATATGAATGTATGTAACCCCCCCCCCCCCCCAATGATCTTTCTACTGAAAGGGCTTATTTGCAAGATCTTTCTACTGAAAGGGCATTTTGGCAAGATCTTTCTACTGAAAGGGCTTTTTTGCAAGATCTTTCTACAGAAAGGGCTTTTTGCACGTACACTACAAATGTGGCGAAATATTTGGTAGGTTTATATACATCTTGTGTCACCTTTACCATTGGTAGTGTCTGAAATTTTTATAAAATTTTTGACATTCAATTTATTATCAAAACTGATAGCATTACGATCTAACATTTTTGATCAAATCTGATTTAAAGTATATTTATTTTTGTAATTTAAAATATAAGAAAAACCTTAACAGTTTTGACAAACTGATTTTCTGGTCAAAACTCTTTATAACCACATTTTTTTCCGAAGAGATTAATATCATATCACGTCTGGTATGATCTATGCTAAAAACGATGGCTGCAAATCCCCGGATGACAATCAGAGAAGCAGTTTTTCACTTTATCATTCAGTCCATCACTGATAAAAGGTTTAGCTGGATATTGCCCTTTGCCATGGTCGGGAATTTATATCCGTCTATACCATAGTAACAAATGAGATTTTGGGTACGATAACCTCGGTTTTTGTATCATCATCATCATTAGTATTCATTTCAAAGATCATAATCTAAAATTGAAAAAGGATCGTCTGTTTAAGCAGACGTAACTCTGGCAACGTTTACTTGAAATGATATCGACCTTTGAACTTTAGTTGCCTATACGAAAGTTTAGTTTACATCAACAATTCAAAAGTTAGTTTCGTTTAGGAAAGAGTAATCAAGGGAACCAAGGTTATAGCGGTAATCAAAAGAACGTAATCTAGGGACAAAGTCCAGACATGGAAAACAGACATACACAACAAAGAACATTAAGTAACTAAAATCATACGTACAAAGTAACAAAAGTAAATGAGCAAATCGGACTCCACTAAAAACTGGGAGCATCAAGTCCGGGGTAGACAAACGAGGAAGGAAAACTATGACCCGTTGAATAAATCAGTTTTCATGGTGCTGATGGATACACCATAACGATCCACGAGTTCATGATGACGACCATAAAACTTCTGTAGTGATGACTTCAATCTTGTAGCAACATAACCCTGTTCCAGAAGCCTATTTGTTAGAGTTCTAGCGCGATATAAAAAGTCTGCTTAGTTTCGGTAAGCTCTGGCATAACGTATGAGTTGTGATATGAACATTCCATACGCAGGAGCCGAAGGGATGTTGCCACAGATGAAAGGAAAGTTGACAATTCTGAATTAATTATCAATTATCTAAGTTAACACTCTAATTGAAAAAGATTCAAACATTCACATTGGTGCGAAGATACAATAGTGGTCATTTCAGATAGGGAAGACATAGGGAGGTTTAATGTCAGGTCAGTGTTTTATACCCCCAAAGTGTACGTCCTACTTTCCTTCCTTTCTTCCGCTACGCAGAGGGACACCATCTCTTATCCGTAACGGTTCCTCCTCCTACACCGCGAGTGGAATTTAATGACATCTTTGGAATCTTTAATTACAGAATTAGTACATATTCCTTTTTTGCACCTCCTATTTCAGATTATGATATTGGTGGTTTCACATAGCAGAACATGGACTAAGTCATTTATGAATATGGGGAAATGAGGGTACCCATCTCTTATCCGTTACTCTTCCGATATCGCCGAATAGAATTCAATTGAACTTTCACAGAAAATTCATTACATTTTCTCATTGTGTATTTCCTATTTAAACTTTGACACAAATTAATTTAGGGTTAACTTAGTATAACAATCATTTTGCCACTTATGACTTTGGGGACCTGAAGGTTCCCAACTATTCCTTCTACTCTGCTGAATGAAATTTAATGATTGTTTTGTTTTTGCTTGGTTTTTTTATTTAATGCAACCTTCAATTTTTTTTCATTTTGTTCGGCTCTTACAAGAATTTGTACTCATGGAATTACAATTAAACAGATAGGAACTCTTCTTGTAAAATGTTAAAGGATACATTTTAGTGCTTAAGTTAAAACAAGTTGTCTGTAAATGAAAATGAATTAATTTTCCAATTCACATTAGATTAGATTAGAGTTCTATTTGAAAATTTTAGATAAGCCAGTGTCTTATATTCAATACCTATTCTCAGTGGTAATGATGTATCAAATTGGAGCGATGAAGAATAATAACATGACCAGAAAGAACAAATGAGTTCTCCATCTGCTCAGTTAACTTCAGAATTATTTCAGCACTTGAAAAGACATAGATGCTAATCGAGTTATAATAGTATGCTCGAATTAATTTGATTCAGGCGCTTGTAATCTTTATGCTTATTTGTGTTTCGATATTCTTTGATAAGATTTGAAGTATTCTATGCCTCGTTCTTAAGGTCTCCCTAACGTCCAGATAGTTTTTTTTACAACATTCTTAATTGCATTTAGTCGATACAAATAAGATAAATCTTGTTCCTGATATGTACAAGATGAAAATAGTTTAGGTAGGGAAATCATTTCTTTTTCAAAAGTGTGTTACGTTGAGTTAATGGGGAACAGCCTAGACTTACGTGTTTTAAGCGAAAATGGCCACGAAATGTTTTGGGCATGCGCAAAAAAGGTAGCTAGGTAGGGATCAAAGCATGAAACAGATTTTTGGTGAGTTTGGGCTAAAATTAATGTAGATAATAATATACAGTGAAACATCCAGAGGTTCGACTCCACATTTGTGAAAAAGTTTGTTAATTTCGTGCAGAATTAAGGCAAGAATTAACAAATAATTACATACAGGTTGGTGTAATGTAGGTCAACAATTTAGTGGAACTTTTAAATGGCTGAAATACCAGGTACAGATTTAAAGTAGCAGACTGAGGCTTTTTAATCACCAGATGGGATGTGATAAGTGCACGTAAAAAATCCCTCATAATTCACTTTTATTTTAATGCAGAAACAGTTACAGATATCATAACCTGTCTTTTTTATTTGCCCTTTGCAAGCGTTATCGTTCTTGGTTTGTTTGATAATGCAGGGTTTCCTCGAAATTGCAGATCTGTAGGCAAAAAAAACTATAGAAAGGTAAAATATGGCATATGTACTGTGAACTGAAAAAGCATCGTTTGTTCGGTGGATATTCTGCATAATGAATCATATAGTACAGAACTATTTCAAGAAGCAACAGATGTATCGATTTCGATATCTCTACATGTACTATCATTGGCAGTTTCTGATTTGTGTACTAATTAGTATTTAATGACGTACATGTAGAGATATCGAAATCGGTACATCTGGTGCTTCTAGAAATAGTTCTGTACGTAATGTGACCTAACTTCCGACAGAAAATGAAGAAAGCTGAATGATGAAACAACTGCAGCATTGAGTATGCAGGTCGAAATGTTGGGCAAAAGAAAAGAAAATAAATATTCGGAAGGTGTCGGAACTTGTTTCCCCTTAAGATGCACAAAACGGCTAGAGTTGGTAAAGTATCAATCCTTAAAGCAGTAGTGAGACAATTCCAGGATAACTGATTTAGACCCACAAGAAACGGACTAATACAAAACAGGGCTATTGATCATATGTTCTCGCAATGAAATACTGCAATCAATTAATTAATCTAAAAAGATGGTACTAACAAAATAGGTGGTAAAAATTGAGGACGATCATTCCAACTATTTCAGACAGTGATTCCGAATGACGAACTACAAATCAATTAAGAAGTTGATTGAATACTCGGAATAAGAAAAAGAAGAATATTATTGAATTAATTCCTCTTATTGTTACTAAATGTTTAATCAATTACTGATTTGGTCCAAACATCAGATATTGGTAACTCAGTAACATGATTGTTTAGATAATTTTCCTTCTGTAATCTACTTCCATCGGAATGAATAAGTCAACCCGAATTCAATCATTTACACTGATATACACAACATGTTGAGCTTTGAACTGTTAAACCTGTCCAATATTGTGACCGGTTGGGCAGATGAAGACATTTAAGAAGGGTGGGCTCCAGGAAAAAAGGGAGGGCTTTCATTACTCATTTTTGTAAATTTTGAATGTAATTTCAAAATTATCCGACAAATGTGAGGTTTCAACACCCCAATCCGGAGATCTGCCACTGCTTGCAATTGTCTTGCACTCGTTGTTTAATACATGTGAACATGCTACCCTAATTATTATATGATAATTTTGGCTAACAAAATAATCTGCTTGGTCCCCTTCCGAAATGTAGAATGTTGCGTTTTAAACTTACTTTAAATTTCAAAATTTCTTTCAGATCATATGATTAAAGCAAAACCAGAAATCTTTGAAATTATCCATAGATACATACCGTTCTAAAGAGTATCACAAACGTACATATATGACCAACATTTTACTAAACTTTCCATACTGAGTTACCGGATGGACAGAAGTTATGTCATAAGAACACGAAACAAATTACCCATGTGGCACGTTAATGTCCTTTGTTCTAATTTATAAAGCATACATGCAATGTATATTTATAATAAAAAAGAGAAATGCAGTATTGGACGCAGTTGGGAATTCACCAAACATGCTTTTTACTACTTACAGAGCCGGTCATTTATTTGTTTCAGCTGTTCAGAACAAATTACAAAGACAGAATTGTGGCATGATTTAGGAAAGCCTTTTTACGTAATCTATTACATCTTTTGATGGAATATATTGTACTGCAGACGTAACAGACCTAACCGCTGACTACAATTTAATTTAAAATAATCAAGATCAATAATTATTTAGTTAACCGGTTTATACTGGAGCCCCTGGAATTCAGAATTCATTTTCTTTCTGTACAAACTTTGACTAAATCATCTCATTCCGGAAAATGGAATATTTTTTCCTAACAGCATAAACAAAATGATACATATGTTCCTATTAGTAATATTTCCGTCAATTGAAAGATAAGTTTGTATGGAAAGTATGATCAGGCCAAAGATAATATATCTGTGTCCTGCTTCCCTACATATGCTTTTTTGTGCCCACCTGAAACACTTTATGGCCATTGTGCCGCAATAATCGTTTTATCGAGAATGGTTTCTCTATTAACTAGATGTAAATGTTTTTGAAAAAAAAAAAACTCCTCCTTATTATTTTTCTTACTTGTAGCGGTAAACGAGACTAGTATTTATTAATTTTGTTGGTCTTAATTATCCACAACGCAAATTGATTAAAACTGCATCAACCGAAACTTCTTAATAATTTCGGTAATTTATTATGCAGATAATTTGTATTGACTGACCATAGCGCACAACAACCGTACCATAGGATAAATCAAACTCGCATTGACAGAAAACGTTTTATTCTGTACATAGCACTATGGCAGATTTTGTCAGTACTTCAAAACGCTTCTTTTCATTTTAAACATCGTTTCCCTAGGGAACAAATAAGACTGATATATGTCTTATTCTGTGTCACCGTCACACACAGTGTAACTTGTTTAAACCGAACCCTTAATAATCCGAAAACCAGTCTAATGCAGATGTATATATCGATTTAAATGTATTTTGAACCTTAGTAATCAGTATACCTGCCTATTCCGAACACATGACTAAACCGAACACCTGTCTAATCCGAACAATTCTCTAAACCGAACACCTGTCTAATCCAAACACATGTCTAAACCGAACACCAGTCAAAACCCAACCAATTTTAAAGTTAAAAAGGGATTCGGTTTTAAATTAGACAAGTTTCGCTGTGATTGACGGTGAGACAGATTGAGTATGGGAGAAATCCCCTGCACAGAGGTTAAATTCGCTATTTCAAAGAGTAATCAAGAGCACCAAGATTCTAGCTGAAATTAAAAGAATGTAATTCAGGGACAAAGACCAGACATGGGAAACAGTCACACAGACCAAAGAACATAAAATCACCAAAATAACACAAAGTAACAAAAGTAAATGATCAACTAAATGACTCCACTAAAAACTGGGATCGTGGACCAGATGCATCGCTTTACATCTCCATTATGCAAATAGGGTAGGTAAGTCTCGTCAAGTGACTCCGTGACTTCGTGAGAACGGGTCCTCATCTCCCATTCAAATGCATTGAGATTCGTCATTAACATACCATTGAGTTCAATGTTAAAAGCAAAATTTTTTTTTGTGAAAAAAATACTGACTAAAAATGACAAATATCTAGTTCTACTTGATAAAAATGTTAAGAAAAGCATACAATAGAAGAGAAGTGAACAATAAAATGCAGACCGGTCTTCAGATCTCAATAGTTCTACATCTAAAATTCCGGAAGGAAAACTGAAACTAGAACGAGACTTACCAATCCTATTAGTACAATACACCGGAAATAGTTTCGCAGATTTTAGTGCTCATGTCCAGCGATGTTATTTTTCGCATCTTGTATAGCAGAGCCTATTTATAAGCGGAGCGATACATAGTGAATCAGGAAGTGGTAATAGGTCTGCGGAGGAGAATGATATGGAAGAGGACCGCCATGATGTTGTTATAATTCGAATATAATCTCCTTCCTTACAAAAAAAAATGAAATAGTATGATTAATTTTGTTTCAGTACTCGTTGAGGTTACATATATTTTACTTAGTAGGTACCGTCCACAATCTAAAAAGTCGAAAAAAATTCAACAACCATGTCTAAAATCATAAAAAAAACTATTGTCAAGGTTGTTCTTGATTAGGGATGTATATAATTAATATAATTATAAATAACTGTAGTTAGTTTAAATAATAGTGGTTCAGAACCTTTTGAGTTACAGGCTTCCCAATGGAGGTACTCCCTACGCGTGACGGTTGGGCGGATGATGTCGAGCAGCTGGCCTTTGACGAGGGTGATTATATTCCAACTCAACGAGTGGTCTATTGGAATTACCTTGTCGTCTTTACGTCCGTTCGCCCGAATTACAACTGTTTCGTAGGACTTTGCCGTTTTCCGTATTATGGAATGATAGAGAATATTTTCGTCACAAAAATCATTGCTTCCATTAGATGATTTGGTTTTTAATTTGGTTTGTTGACTTCCTGTATCCTGTATCCCGACAACGCTTAAAACTTCATGTTAACATTATGATTACCAGTTAGAGCCAGACTTATAAAAGGGACGGAGCGTGCGCGTAGTCCTATACATGTATATGTAGATGCTCTTGAAACATGAAAGGCGGCTTAAAATTGATTGTTCTGTCGAAAGTGACATGTATGGAGTGAGGAAGTTTTAACGCAGGCTCATAAAGGAAGTCTAATTCATACTGTAACGTTTTCGGCGTGCTTGAATACTTCAAATTTATTCAAAATAAGTTAAAATACCGTTCGTATCTGTTTTCACAGAATCTGAGATGTTCAATATTTATGACACATGTTATTGTTCTAAATTAACCACACTACCAATAAAACCAGAAGCCTACACAAAAAAACGCATATACTAACCACTTAGCCGTAACCCAAGTTCCTGGAGCACCTAGCTCCCGGAACACCTAGTTCCCGAACACCTTGTTTCTGAGACACCTAGTCTCGGAGCAACTTGCTCCCGAGACACTTAGTCTCGGAACACCTAGCTTCTAAGACACCTAGTCTTTGAAACACTATGTTTCAAGCAAGCCCATAGATACATGTAGTTACAAACTACCTGTTCAAGGGACTGCGACCATTCCCTAGCTAGAGAAATTACAGTATCGAACAACCCGGTAGTTTGCAACTATCCTAAAAGCTAATTGTAAACTTCTTCAAAATTAAACTGGAACTTCTAGGCTTTGGTTAACCAAACTTACTTCTTGCCTTCCTTAAGTTTCAGCTATTCTTTCGGTTATTATTACTTTCAATCTTTCTCTGCCGATTAAACTAACAAACTGAACCAATTTTGCAAGGAATTGCCGCTTTATATACCAAAGGCGCGTACCTCGCCGAAAAGATCCAGAAACTGAGAAAGCGTCTATAACAACCGCAAGTGTGAAGTGATGATTTCCAGTCATGTTTCCGACTCTAAACCAAACAAATGGATATTTTATTATAAATTTGAACATTTTGTCATGAGGTCACGTGATTTTTTTATGTCGTTCCCTTAAGTTAATATAATGCTCCCTTAAGATATTCTTATCTTGTTCCGGAAAAATATCATGTCGTTCCCTCAAGATACTATGTCGTTCCTGCAACATATTATGTTTTTCAAAAAGGATTGCTATATCTTTTCTTCAAGAAATAACGTCGTTTCCTCACCTGAATAAGTGGTGGGAACGACATTTATGTATCATGTTGAGGGAACGACATACACAATATTTTTGCATTACCGCATTCTGCCACTGTAATATCTTTTACAATACCTGTAGATTAATAATTCAGTAGCAGATGGTTGCAGATAAATAAATAAATAAATAAATAAAAATAAAATTCCCCATCCCATTCAATTCTATCATACATCAAACAATAGGCAGTCATAAAATCATCTTCCATACTCCTCCCAACAATATTTTTTTTTATTGTTGATCGGTTTAGAAGTATTATTGTCACGAATAATAACTCAGTTTATACTATGTGAAATAATGATAATTATATTGTCAATATAAGTAACATCTTGCAATCTTCAACATAACCAACAAAATAAATTATAATGGTTATAATTTATTGTAAAATATTAAATACCAAATGACTGTATTTTTTTCACAATTTAAGTAGCTGTCTTTGTAAAAATCATGCAAAATCTGAAAAATGTGATACATCCCAAAAAAGGCTACATATTTTTTATTTTTGTAATTAAGTTGTTTTATGGGTGTATATTATGAAATGTGTAATTATTCATTCCGATCTGTCTGCTCTTAAGGGATAATCAACTTTGAAAATCCGGTAGATTTTATTGTATATGATTGTCATTTACATAGATATCTCCCTTAATTTTGAAATCTACAGTGCATTCTATATAATTTATATCTCCTATGAGCACGGGTTATATGAAAAATCAAATGTTAATTTCTGTTTACTAAATTATTTTATAACAAAATATCACAAATAAAAATATGTAGACTTTCCAACAGTGTATCATATTTTGCATGATTCTTAGCTGGAGTACTACTTAACATGTACTTTTACATGTAACGGTATAAAGAAGACAATTAAAATATTCACGTGACTTTAAACTTAATGTTAAACAGTTGATTTTTTTATGTTGGATCGATGTTTATGTCACATATCTTTGTATCAGATCGATGTTCATGTCACATATCTTTGTATCAGATCGATGTTTATGTCACATATCTTTGCATCAGATCGATGTTTATTTCTCATATCTTTGTATCTCTATTGTACTCTGCTATAAAAATTCATCAATGTAGCTGTTATGAAAGAGAAAGAACTTTGTTTTTAGGAGACTATTGACATTTGTAAAGGGTACATCTGACAAAACTGGAGTATAATTTTGTAGGTCAAAACATGTTCTCCCGTTACACAATGAAGAAGATGGGAATATGTTTTTAATTAAATTTCGTAATTTATAGTTCCCATTTAAACAATGTATTTCTGACGCACCCATATTTTGTGATTTTGCATGCAGAAGATCTCTGTCAATATCTCCTATATGTGTTCAATATAACGTGATATAGCATGCACTGAACTGTCGTAATTGTATAAAGCACACTTTCTTTTACACTACATTTACGCACTCTTGATATTAACCTTTCTGGTACTTTGTTCACTGTGTTACGGGAGAGCATAATTTGACTCACAAAATTATGCGCCGCCACCGAAGATCGAACTCTTGACCGTTCGGTGACAAGCCAGCGACCAACCAATTCATCTAAAGAATTCACCCTTTAGCGAAGTCAATTGACTATTTAATCTCACTACACATCACAACGCAGATAGGCTGTCCTGCCACAATTGAAATAAAAATATGCTCACAGTCAAGTTAATTCTATCTTTTGATAGAGAAATATTTTCGACTTTGAAACAAAGGAATAAGAATACAATAATAACATTTTTTATGTTGTGTGTTGAATGGGATATCCATGGCATGCTACATGCGGGGTCGTCAATCCGTAATACGGAAAACCTGACCGTAAACCTTAGTCGTGCACCGTGTTGGGAAAGATGCCACGTTCCTTGCACGTTAAAGAACCATGTTGTGGTATTCAATAGAAATAGGAGCCTAGGTTTCGCTACAGGAGGCTATATCGCCTCTCCCTATTTCCAGTGGCAATCAAAATTCGTCGACCCAGTTATCCATGTATTCCATCCCTTCTGAGCTCACCTAGCCGAAGGCTATGTGCGCTATTGCCATCACTTGGCGTCCGTCGTCGTCGTCCGTCGTCAAAAATCTTCTTCACTGCCATTACTTGACCAATTGATAACAAACTTGTTCTGAATGTTCCTTGGGGTATCGTGCATAGAACTGTTGTGGGGATTTTTGGTCCGTCGAAAAACATGGCCGCCGTTGCTAAAAATATAGGGGTCAGACAATAGTTTTTCGCATATATCTCCAAAAATGTTAGGTTTAGCCAAATTCTGAATGAGATAAAATTGTTCAACACGATGAGATCTATCTGTGGTCAAATTTTCATTTCAATCTGTTGAGCCATGTTGGAGTTATTGCCCTTTTTAGACTTTTTTTTTGCTATTTTTAATGTTATTCTTTCAAAACTCTTCTCCTATGACACTACTCGACCAATTGAAACCAAACTAGGTATGAATGTTCCTTGGGGTATTGTGCATAGAACTGATGTGGGGATTTTTGTTCTATCGAAAAACATGGTCGCCATTAATAAAAATAGAACAAAGGGGTGACATTAAGTTTTCGCATATACCTCCAAAACCGTTAGGTTTAGCAAAATTCTGACATGGCGTTAAAGTGTTCAGCATGATGAGATCTATCTGTTGTCAAATTTTCATTTTAATCTGTTAAGCCATGTTGGAGTTATTGCCCCTTTTCGACTTTTTTTTGCCATTTTTTATGTTATTTCTTTCAAAATCTTCTCCTCTGACACTACTTGACGAATTGAAGCCAAACTTAGTATGAATGTTCCTTGGGGTATCGTGCATATAACTGATGTGGGGATTTTTGTTACGTCGAAAAACGTGTCCGCCGTTACTAAAAATAGAACAAATAGGTCAGACAGTAGTTTTTCACACGTCTCCAAAACAGTTAAGTTTGGCAAAATTATTTCTATAGCTGAAATGACCCTTATTATAAGGCCATAATATATTAGCCATTAGTAAGTCACATCTCTTTTGTATAGCACAACCAACATGAATCTATTTGACATGATTTAAAGTATGGGTCCCGCCCCTCCCCCTTCCCATTAAAGTATGGGTCCCGCCCCTTCCCCCTTCCCTTTAAAAATTATCGGTCCTTCAGCCAACAGAATAAACTCTGTACAAACAACAGTAATCTGCCAAATGTAATTCTATAGAATAGTTTTTCTTGTAGTCAATATAGTCTTTTGTTTGATCTACGTTTGTTTATCTAATTAAAATCTGTTTACAAAGTTTTTAAATTTTAGGAGGTGTTCGCAGCTAAAAAAAAAACGTTAAAAACTTCCACCATAGTGTTATACAATCGATTTGTCCTTCATGAAAATAACGAAAATGATCACATTAATATCTCTTGTTGATTTATATTCAATTTAGTTCAGTTTTCTAATTAAGCCGCTGTTTTTTTCCCAGAATCCAACAAATATTATTGCCAGACGTACTTCCGGCTCGCAAGTCAACCTTGCACCGGACAGACCATTTGAAAGGCTTCGGGTTTTCATCATGTAACAATTAATTATTAATTATCGTATTAATTATCAAGGTTAGAACATAGAAATCCACGTGTAGGTGAAAGTAAATGACCGATGAAATGTAATCTACCTATAAATAGCTAATAAAACATTCATCGGATTGATTTATGGGAAGATTAAGTAATAACGCACAGCTTACTTCCGGTTTTAAAGGTCTTTTGGTTCATTTAAGCAAAGTATATTAAGGTAACAGGATTAACCACGTACATGTACATGTAACACTATCTACCAATAGACACATCGCGGATTACAGAGCAGAAACTTCAGTGGCAGATCAAGGAGATACAAGGATTTGGCACGCCTCCTTTTTTTGGGGGGGGGAGAGGGATTTGCCATTTTCATGTGTACATGTGCAATCGATAAAAAAAAGGTAATATCCTAGCACCTTTTTCTGAGGAACCCCTGCTTGCACCCCTCCTTTTTTTCCGAGGAGCCCCGGCCGGCACCCCTTCCTTTGAAAGTGTCTGAATCCGCCTATGCACTTTTGGTTCTGATTCAGACCACTTATTAAATTTATTTTTAAATTGCTTTTCATTTCCATTAATTTCATGCATTATTGGAGAACCTTTCAATAAATCATTTATTCCATACGTGAAAAATGTCTGCAAAGTACATGTAGTAAAAAGTTTTTTTTACATGCAAGTGCAATCGATAGAATATTTAAAAAATGTATTACCGGTACTTATTGTATATAAACATTGCATAACAGAGTATATAAAATTGAAACCAGTCTTATAACAAAATCTTAATATCTCAATCAAAATATAAAGTATTCAATAAAAAATCTGTTTGAAATCATTTCTCGTGTATTTATCTTTGAATTTCTTTATTATCTCCATCTAATCTGACTCTACTTTGATTGCTGATAAAACGAGGAAATTAGGCAAATTATAACAACACAAGTTCATACCAGTTGTGAACATATGGCTTGTTTCAACATTTGCAAGAGCTAGAATGTTTAGTGACCCGTTAAAATGTCGTAAGTCACTTATATTAATCTTGGGTAATTTTGAACGTCGATATTTTACTTGCGTCACCAACGATGACAGCAATCCAAGCAGCCGCTCAACTCCGCCCGTCCGTTCGTGTGTCCGTCCGTCACATTAATGGTTACTTACTTCGTGTATTCTGTAACTCAAAAAGTATTGAAGCAATTATATTCAAACTTTGCACAGGGATTATTTACATAATTTTTCCCTACATTTGGAGCATGTTGAACTTAGTCATTTTTGTTACTATAAGTTGTGAACAGTACCTACTTATTGTATTGAAGCAATATTTTTTACACTTTTCACAGGGATTATAGTCATATACATATTGAACATGCTCACCTCCTATCAAAGAAAAATTTAATTTATATTTTCCCACATTCTGGGAATGTTGAACTAAGCCATTTTTTAACAGTAAATGCTATTATTAGAACATTACACATATATAAACAACAATTCAGTTTGTTTTTTTTTTTAATTCATGTTTATACATTGCATACATAATGAAGACACTTCCAAGTTATGTGCTGACATACATGTATATCTATTAGTCTTGTTTTTATTTTCTTAAGGTACATGTATAGAGCGATATCCATTTCTCTGAATCATTCTATAATAATTCATTAACCATTTAAAGATGTTAAGTACTGTAGCAGTCTTAGTAAGAATCATGCAAATTCTGTAACATGTGATACACGTGAAAAAAGGCTACACATTTTTATTTTTGTTATCAAGTTATTGTGTGGGTCTATATAATGAAATGTATTATCATTAATTTCAATCTGTCTGCTCGTAGGAGATAATCCACATTCAAAATCCATTAGTTTCTATTGTATTTTAGTGTCTTTTACAGTTATCTCCCTTAATTTTGAATTCTTCAGTACATTCTATACAATATGTATCTCCTACGAGCATGGGTTTTTATGAACAGTCACATGTTAATTTTTGTTTACTATAACATTTTCAAAGAAATATAAAAAATAGAAATATGTACGCTTTCCAACCATGAATCACATTTTGCATGATTCTTAGCTGCACTGCTCCTAAAATACCGATTAATGGCTGTTTAGTTCTGCCTTTTATCGACTTTTGTGTTTGTATTTTTATAATCTAGAACAAAAATGCATATAAATTCTAATTATTTTGGGTCCTCCATGATTTACATTTGTACATTAATCTTAAATGCACAGGCGAGTCTGTAATCAGATTGAAAATTGTAAAGTTGCACTTTTATTGAATTGTCGAAAAGTAACATATTTTTTGTTCATGTTGCTTTGCTGGCTACCTTCATGAACAATCTGCCAAACTTGACGTATGTTCACGATTTTTTTTCTCGCTTGACAAGGGTACATATGTTACGGGGTTGAACAATAATGATGAAATGTCTAAATGTTTTGCCAGCGAGTTCTTTTAAAAATAAGAATTTTGTTTTCAAAAATAAAAAAAAAGAAAAAAATAATTGTGAAATCATAGAAAAAACTACAAAAAAATAAATAAAATAAAAACAGACAAATGATGAAGAATAATAATTATCTATTTTGTTAATATTTTTTTCAGAAACATGTTTGAACAGATGTCTTTTCGAATGTTTTTAAAGCCAGACTTATTTTTTAATTTAAACCTTTGTGGAGGGTAGGCCGGGGTTGGATTTTTTTTTTTACTTCAGTGCAAAATTTGGATAATAATGAATTATTTATAGCCAAGAACCGCCTTGTTTTAATTCCAGGATTGTAATCAGTCCTTCTCTTTACATGTATAAATTTCTGAATTCAACATCTAATTTATCTAATGTAAATCTATATGATTTTTTTTTCAGATGACATGTGTTCGAAAAAAAAAATTGTGATAATATAATCAGGGACGGACCCAGTATTTCCAGTTTGGTTTTGGGAAAGTTAAGCTTGATGAAAATAATTTGGGTTGGGGGGGGGGGGGGTTATAATTCGTGAAAATTCAAAATTTTGCAAAAATAAATACTGCCCAATTACAGTCGAACTTCACTCGCTCGAACTCGGATGGCTCGAACACCCGGGATTTCTCGAACACAATTCAAAGTACTAAAATTTTCTCCTATATAATCAATATTAGTAACCTTGGATTTCTCGAACTTCGATTTCTCGAAAACTCGAACTGACTAGTCGGTCCGTTCATTAATAAATCTTAGAGAATAACCCTCACTAACTCGAACTTGTCAGCAATTTGTCAGCTTGGGTAATAAAAGGTGTGAAAAACTGAAACCCTTTCATTAATCAGTGTCATTTTAGTTAATTACAGGTAATATTTAAGTCATCACTAATTATTAGGTAGTTTTGATCTTAACATAAAACTGATTGAAGTTCGAGAACGTTCCGAAGTCGGTATGATGAAACCATGACAGAAAATCGGATGAAAACAAATTATTGACCAATGAACCCACACTCTGGACGTTTTTAAAAGAAAACACAGCATTTTTAATGTCCAAAAATCGACATAATCTTCCGAAAGCGAATGAAAAAGATCCGCGATCTTCGGAGGAAGTAAGGAATTTCTAACGATAAAGTCGAACTCTGACCGGCAACGATAGAAATCCACTGTATAAGACTGTATAAGTGAAGGGCTTATGCCCGCCCCCTAATGAAAACGTGCCGAGTATTCAGTGTATATCATGGCCTGTCCCCTTACGATGTTCAGTATACTTGTACTTACCAACATTGTCATCTACCGCCGAAACTTTAATTAAAATCCAAGTACAAAACATAGCCAAGAATATAATAGAGTTCCTGAATATATCCATTTAGAAAACACGAACAAGTACAATGAACCCTTCAAATCATACGCCTTCTATGGTCTGACATGCACAAGAAGCCTGTAAGTTCAAATCAAACTCGTTCATTATTGAGTATCTTTCTATGAAACTGACATGTTAAAGCATTGAATCAAGGAGAGATTTTTCTTACTAATTTCCGATAACAGTTTCAATGCAGCTATGAATGAGTGCACCAGGTTATATTTATCAACGGTCCTTTTATTTCTAAATGCTAACATATGTAAAAATTCTGTTATGGATATCTCTTTGAAACTTTTTTTCACGGGATCACGTCCTAACTTGTAAAATATGTGTAATTTATTTCAAAGCTACGGTTATCACAGTCACAATGGTTTATAGAACGAAACATATATTGACAGACGCGCAAAAGAAATAATGAAGTATTAAAAAAAAAAAAACGTTAACGGTTGTTAGTAGCTTCCAGATATGTTATTCACGTGATTAAGATGTATCCTCCGGATATGCCACAGCTGTTCAGAAATAAGATACATTCTAAAGTCACCAATTATTAAATTTACCATGTAGATCCATCCAACCTCAACGAAATTTGACGAAAACTTACTATAATTTAATTCCTGGCTGTTCATATTTGAATTTTAATATAGTACTTATGATTTTAGCATTTTAATGTAAGCTATTATACAAATGTATGTTCTAAGAAGAAAGTTCGATTCGGATGATAATGCACTTCCATCTGTGACCACTAGCGTGTTGTAATTACACACATGCTGGAAAATGAAAAAAAGTATCTCATGATATAATAATATATTTCATTTTGAAATTTCACTATCTTAAGTTCTGAGAAATTCGATAATCCATCACTAAATACATGTAGATGGTAACAGCTGTCGAAATATACACTGTGGTGATAGCGGTATACACATGTGATCGTACTAATGCTTTGCTTAATCTCAAAAAATAATATCGTAGAAATTACTTGTAGCTTAGGTAAATCTGTAGTATCTTGGTAACACTACTCCATTTATCATATATGAATGAAAGATAAACAGGAAAGGAGAATTCCGAAATATTACTTTGGAATGGAACAAAAAATATAACAAAGGACTCAAAATGATATTGCAGTTGAAAAAAAAGGAAAAAAAAGGAAAAGAGAATTCCGAAAAAAAGAAAAATACAACAGAGGACTGAAAATAAGACTGTAGTTGATGCATGTTCAAAACCACGCAGGTTACCTTGGATGCGTTATTACTGATGGCGGATCGGAAGTTCCATCCTATTTACAGCTAAATAAATAACAACCTGTAAAAATACAAATTAATCAGCAAGATTTTCGAGGATGTGTTATACTATACTCGGCGTCACATAAATAACATACTGTTAAAATTTGAATAAAATTATTTCTACGACTTTATTGACACCAACCGTCGTTTAAATTGTCTTAAATGACTTGCTCATTCGTTTAGCCAAACAGCTTCTCAAAAACAAGTCGCTTATTAGCTTAAATCATGCGTAACAAATCCTTACGGGAAAATCCCATACTAATATCCGCCATGTTGGTTTTTACGGGACGATTTGTTTACAAACGAAGTTCGTAAGTTCCCGTCGAACTCCGGTGACAATCGTCTGCTTGATCAACTTCTCGGTATTGTACGTTGTTCGCGTAAAATAAATCCGAGATATCCGAAATAACGCCGAAGTGCATTCTGGGTTCTTCGGTTTTTGGACAAACCATTTAAACGTAAACAACATCTCCTAGCAACCCGATCACTGTAAACATGGCCGACTTTTTACAATGTAAATATTGGCACCTAGAATTAAAATCTGACGGGAATTTAACGATTCAATGTTCAGGGAGAAGCCGTTTGGCTAAACGAATGAGCAAGTCATTTAAGACAATTTAAACGAGGTAGGTGTCAATAAAGTCGTAGAAAATATTTTTATTCAAATTTTAACAGTATGTTATTTATGTGACGCCGAGTATAGTATCCACAAAACTCTATGGCGATATTCGTTTTGCATGCAAGAAATGAACCCCGAAAACAGAAAACACAGAACACCTGTCTAATCCAGACACTTTTAGAAGAGTCCCTTTATTTAAATGTATGTTTAAATATGTATAACCTCAATAAACCAAACACTTGTTTAAATCAAACAAATTCTATAGTCCAAAAGTGGTTCCGTCAGAGGGAAAATAGCCCCAACATCGATTAAACTAATTATCGATCAGTTATTGGTAACCAATCGAATGGTATTGGATTAATTTTCTCTGTTACTCAATCACTCATCGACCAAACTCTATAGCGATATTCGTACAAGAGCTTATCGTGAATATGATATGCGCGCACAAGTCGACGAAAATTTAACATTGAAACCCGTCTAAAAAGAACACCTGTCTAAGTTTAGATCTAATTATAGCCTGAATAAACCAAATACTTGTCATAACCGACAAATTCTAAACTCTAAAAGTAGTTCGGTTTAGACGGGGTTACTGTATTTCATATATAATTCAATAGTCATTCAATGCATGTAACAGACAATGTTATATTGACGTGTGCAATATTTATATACATGTAGAAGCAAAAGTAGAATACACAGGTGACTGCTTTGACACCTTTCTTAAAAGAGTAATCAAGGGAGCAAAGATTCTAGCGGAAATAAAAAAGAATGTAATCCAGGGACAAAGACCAGAAATGGAAAACAGACAAAGACAACAAAGAACATAAAGTAACTAAAATAATACATACATGTACAAAGTAACAGAAGTAAATGGGGAACCCGTACTCCACTAAAAACTGGAAGCTTGGATCAGGTGCATCGGCAGGGTAAAGATAACAATGAAGAAAACATTAAATCTAAATCTCATCAATATTTTCGTTAACAAGAAGTTCAAAAAAATTTTCATAGTGTTAAAGGTAGCTTTTGAGGTTTGGTCATACCATGACCCCGAATTATTTCCATTTTGTATCCGTCAGTGGGTCCTATAAGAATCATTCATAAATGCAAAATTATCAGCTTAATTAACATCAATGCGTAGAAGTAAACTGTAAACTCAAGATCTTAATCTATTCCCTGCACGATTGATGCCAAATGGCTAAAGAATGTCACGAAGGAAATTAATAAATGCCATCATAAATACCGACCGTTAGCAATAATCCTCTCAAACTGTTTTTGGTAATTAGACTGACCAGTTTTGTTTTGTTTATCGGCTAGTAATGAGGATGTCTGTAGAGTTATTATTAAGATATAGTTGATAAAAAACATGAATATAAAAAATAAATAGATACATAATATCTGTAGAATCTTAATATTATTTTAATTGCTACAAACTGTTGTTATGACATTCTTTTCTTATATTCTGGGCATGTGATTAAATATGCCTGCGACCATATTACCGTCTGGCAGTGATTAAAACAAAAAATATCCTGAAATACCTCTTTTTGGAACATTGCATTTTTTTTCAAAATCTCTTGGCCCTGCACTCTAACATTATTCTGAGCCAACCATTCGTCATTACATCTCCGATCAGGCGCGGATCCAGACTGTCGTGTCGGGAGTACGCCCCCTAAATTTGTAAGAAAAAAAAAATCACCACAATTTTCACCCCATAACATTTTTTTTGCTTTGCTTTGCACGGCATTTGATTCAATTAACGCCCCCGCCCTCCCTAAATATGAATCCTGGATCCGCCCCTGTCGATATTGTATGCAGAGTGTGCTGCAAATAAGCAGTATTCACCAATTTAGTATTTAGTATTACATTGTACTTGTAGATCTAACCCTCGACCTCCTACACTCGTGGCGAGGACGCTACCATACTGTAACAGAGGCGGATTTATAGGGGGTACGGGGATTGACCCTCCCCCTTTTTTATACGAAAATGTGTCATTTTCATGTGTAAAATTGACTAATAATGTCCTAGCATTCCTTTTTCTGAGGAACCCCGGCTGGCACCCTCCTTCTCAAAATGTAGGATCCACCTCTGAAATACATTACAAGGGATACTAAATGATGAAACGGACCTCACATCAATTCTCAAGACAGCTAAGACAAGTGCTATATTTAAAAAAAGATAGCCGACGCAGTAAAATTTTGTTCCTATTACTTCAAAGTTTCTACATTTCTATGAAAAAAAGCACGTCATTACAAATTTTCTATACAATTTTTTTTCGAACGCCACTAAGTTATCAGTATTTGGCCAATCGGGAAACAGAATTGCGATCAGGTGACTTGCGTTTCCATAGAAGAGCGTCCTTAAGGTCAAAGGTAAAAAGCGAAACTATACCGACTGCTCAGAGAAATTAATAAACGATTAAAAGTTATAGAGGTTTTAATTATTTTTGTTTGAGCAGCTTATATCCTTCCTGATCTTGATTTGGGGGGTTAGATAGGAAGAGTTGGTTTGTACATATTTAACTTTTCGTTCATTTTAGATCGTTTTTGATTTAAACAGGAACTTAAGGTAGACCTAGGAGAAGAGACACAACTCTTAAATCAGTGATATGTTTGTATCATTCAATTTCACTAATGCCAGTCAAGCTTTCACTTGAAATAGAAAAAAAAACATTCCAAGTTACTTTGATGCTTACAGGGCATTGATGTAAAATGCAGAATACAAACATTCCAAGGATTTGTAAGAATTGTGTCCCTTACCCTAGATCTACCTCCTTAAATGAGAAGATCTAATAAGAGATAATTCTAGCATCATGTACAAGTAACTATAAATTGGTTGAATTAACATTGATTAAAACTCGTGTTCTATTTGTTTTCTTGAATTTTACGTATAAAATTAATACACATAATAATATCTAAAAGTGTAACAATGTAATAAGTCAGAATCTTATTTTCTTCACTTACTGTATATCTTGACGAGCGTACTGTCTGTCAGTCTGTCTGTCCATTCGGATATTGTCTCGTAACGAAAATCTATGTTTCATAAAATGAGGTAGAAAAGTGCATTGATGGGGAAAGACAATTTAGTTTTTTTTTTTGATATATTTTATTTTTTTGGCGTTTCAGTTACGGATATTAAAAAGTCTGGTTAAACATTTTCTGTGACACAGTTTTGTAAAGTTTTACTACGTTTTGGAACCGGACAAACCTAACATACTGGGTCTGCAATATCACTAGAAACATGGAAGTATGGATTCATTGGTCAACGGCAAATGGGTGTCCAATGTAATGAGATTTAACAGAATACAAGGAGAATGGATATGGTGAATATGTCAAAGAGAAAATAACCCCACCGGGATGAAAGATGTCAGCTCGAGAGAACTCTTTATTTTATTACATTGTATGTAACACAAACCTCGCCCATGATAATTTAAGGCGAATGCTAAAAAATTGCTTACTGTCCATATATTTTTGCAATATTTTGCCGACTCCTTGAATCAATGTTTCTGTAAACTCAAAATATGTCTGTTTTTCAGTGTCCCGTGAACGCAAGTACAGGAAACAGCTTACGAAGTTCCACTAATGCAGTCAATCAGCTCTATTTCTCTAGGTATCTGACTAAAGTTTATATTTTCACGAAATGATGTTTTGTTATATTACTCGTATGTCTTAAAGCGAAGAAAATTCCGCTTGACTTTCTCATATTCCCTTGCTTAATGTAGCATGATATCATTCAATACTTCATTTGTCAAGATTCAAATTGTCTGAAAAAAGTCAGAATGATAAATAGATAAAGTCTATGAAATTGAATCTTAAGTTTAATTTTTACCTTCCTCCTAACCATAAATAGACAGCGCACTGATTTGACATAAACATGTAAACATGAGACTTAACACTGCGAATAATGCGAAGTGATCAGGAGTATCGACGCCAGTTCAATTCGAGTTCTTTCAGGTGACTTTATTGTTTTCATATCATAAGCAAATCCAGAAATAAAGAGGGGGTCCGTCTAGTTAATAAAATATGTTCAAGACTATCATTAAATTTGGCACAAAAAAAACGAGGTAACCTTTTTTTTTTACTTCTCTGTATTTTATTGAAAAACGAACTAGTCATTACTAGATAACACAGATAAAAATGAGAAAATTCCCGGAAATTAGGATTTAAGTACCAGTCCATATAAAATTCAGGCACTGCCTATTGTAAGGTGTTTCATGGTGTAGAAAAACCCATAGACGATGCTTTTTTTGGTCTACACATGCTATATTTTTATGTGACAATAGTCGTTTCTGTAATTTGGTCTGTACTTTTGAGAAAACTTTACTTTAAAATCCAACTAAAATCAACCAAATCACACCAAACCAAGAACGATAACTCTTGTAAAGTGCTAATTTCATGTACATTCTATATACATTTTATCTCAAAAGCACAACCACAAAATCAAAAAGTAATACTGGTTATATGATCTATAACGGTTTCTGAAGAAGAAATAAAACTGAATTCGGTGTGTACTTCACATGCATGAATCACCTTCCGTCTGATTTTTATGAAGGCTGCTACTTAAACTGTTGACACAAGTGAGACATAAATATGCTTTATCTTTAATAATCCCTGTCTGTATTATTTAGCATGGTATAAGTATATCAGTCCTTTTATATTCTGTAAAACCTTTCCTTAACATTCGTTTTGACTGGGCTGGTATTTCGCAAACTAAAAGCAAGAACGGCGCATGCAAATATTTCGGAGCCTTTGCGTCCATATCTGGCATCTATTTTTTAGGTCTCGGATTGAACATTCGGTACTCCTCTTTCGTCTACCCTGTTTTTTGACTATTTTATGAGCAACTCTTCGGGTGTTTCTATAAAAGCAGAGGACGCTTACCCTACCAGTGCACCTGGTCCATGCCCCCAATTTTTTGTGGAGTTCTTTCTTGTGTGTTTCTGTTTTCCATGTCTGGTCTTTGTCCCTGGATTACATTCTTTTGATGCCGATAGAATCTTGCTTCCCTTCATTACTCTCCATTGATATTTTCAATATAAATACGAGTGTTAATTTTGTATTAGCAACCACTGGGTCGCTGCCAGTGCTGGTGTATAGGACAAAGGTTTCTGAGGATATTCAACAGGCCAGAACTCATACTTGTCTGATCCGATTTATATCATGATAGTTTATATTTCTGTAATATTTAAAATTCAAAAGCGTGAAAACACTTAGACTTTGTCCCTTGTTTTACAGTTCTCGATGTTGGATTTGCCTTCCGATTTCTATACTTTTGGCTTTGAGAACATGTATAAATAATTCACTACTTTATTTGTGATGTATCTATCACCTTTCTAAAATTGACAAGATTTATAGCTTCCCTGTACACCACTGACACCAAATTTGCTGTATGTTATTAACTCAGAAGGGTAGAACCTATTTCTCGATTGGAACGGCAGGAGTAACGAGCACATATGTTGAACTTATTTTCATTGGTTACCGAGCTAAATAATATTATCCCTTTTTTCATATTTTTGGACAAGAATAAAATTGTTTGTACGGTATGTGTATTGGTACATGTCGCTATGCACATGGAATTCCGCTATAAAAGTTTAGCGAATTTCTTTCATAGTCAGCTTATTTCACTCTTCCACTAAAATTCATTGACTGTTTTACAGTACCCCTTGTATACAATTTATTATTCGATGTTTGCACTGTAAAACCCGTCTAAACCTTTAAATCTAATGTACTTTTAAATTGGTAAATACAGTGGAAGGACTTTAAAAGGTGTCCGTTTTAGACAGGTTATCGGATTATACAGTTTTAGATATAGACAGGTTTCAATGTATTTGGTTTTAAGGAGGTAGAAAATCAGTGATATATTTGTGTCATATTCAATTTCACCAAAATCATTCAAGCTTTCGTTTGAAACAGAATTAAATCAACCCAAGTTACTTGGATGCTTGTATTAGATTTATGTAAAATGGTGAATACAAACGTTCCATTGATTTGTAAGAGTTACATGCATGTCCCTTATCCTAGGTCTACCTCCTTAAGGCTGTCGATGAGAGGTTAGTACTCTTAAAACACATGCTCTGATTACCAGACCTTGCAATATAGAGATGACTGGCATTTTGTATTAAAGTACCAATCCATGTTAAATGCAGACACTAACAACGGCAGAGGTGATTCATGGTCAGGGTAAGTCAGCGAACCAAGGATGGTTCTTCAATGTACAAATCCTATTTTACACGTTACTTTACTTTTCCTTGTACAGATCAGTATTTTAAAGAAAATAATACATTTATCTAACACAAAAATCAACCAACTCAAGAACGATAACTCATATAAACTACACAATCTAATCTTTATAGCAAAAGATCAATAACTGAATGATTAAGAAATAAAAGTGGATTTGGTTGGTTATTGACATGCATGAATCACCTCATGTCTGATGTTTATAAAGACTGCTACTTAGGAACTGTCATATTTTATTTATCTTCCAAGTCTGAAGTTCTCACTATATACTAATATTGCTTACGTTTACCCTTAATTCATTCCAGTATGAATACGTGGCTTCATACATGAATAAAACCATTCATTCCGCGCCAAGAAAAAAAACATAATCATCATCATTTAATACAGGAATGTGACGTCATCAGTCATACATTTATGTACAATATGGATTGGCAAAACTTTCAGAGTAAACAGACAACTAATTCGTGTTTACGTTCCTAGATCTCTGTGAATAAATCAAAGCTATTCGGAACACAGAGCTTATCGATAAGTCCAGGGGCTGACAAAGCAGTTAACCGGTTTTTATCTTGTGTCACTTTCGTTTGTTTGATAAGGACAACCTCATGAATAAATTTCTTTTGATGGACGTTTGTACCAATCAATCATTATCGATATATTTTGGCTGACATCATTGTTGTTTTAATGGTTCGGTTGTGTTCTGTATACTTAATTAGTGGCAGATTCAGAGTGAATCGAGGGGACATTTCACTCCACCCCCACTCCAAAAAAATCAGAGAAAGAATAAAGATTTAATAAAAAAAGAACACAAACAATATATATTTTAATAAGACTATTTACCAAGAGGTTTAAGTCATCGCTACAAAGTATCATAGATCGTTATGGTGCACCGATCTGTTTTGTAACAAGTCCGTTTTCTCGTACAATAGATGACTTTTTTATACTCTGAATTAAGTCTATTTCTACAATAGCTGGTGATTTTTTTCTGCTTTGAAACAAGCCTGTTTAATTAAATAATAGCTGGTGTTTTTCCGTTTTGAGACAAGTCTGTTTTCTCGTACAGCACAATAAATCACGTTTTTTCTATCTGAAAAAAGTCTGTTTATTTATACAATAGCTGACGTTTTTTTTCTGTTTTTAGACAAGTTTGTTTACTCGTTCTTTAGTTGACGTTTTACTGCTGCATTGAAAAAAGTGTGTATCCTCGCACACTATTGGCTAACTTTGATACATTACAAAATGTCATGGAGCTAGACCTAGGGTAAAAGACACAACTCATACAAATCATTGGAACGTTTGTACTCAGCATTTTACATCTGTTGTAAGCATCAAAGTGACTTGGACTGATTTAATTTTTGTCAAACAAAAGCTTGATAGGCTTGGGTGAAACTGAATATGATGTAAACATATCACTGATTTCAGGAGCGATTTCCCTTACCGTAGGTCTACCTCCTTAAATTCAACATAACTCGGACACCAAATAACATTAATCAAACCTTCAGTTTCTCATTTTGGAACATGACGCCTTACTTCAATACAATCTTGTATACTTCACGATCGAATAGAAACATAAATCGGTTATTTGTGCAAGCATTTTGTTACTTCTGTTCCGACAACAACAATTAGCGTCGGCGATATCTAAAGTTTAAGTCTTTATTTTTAACCTTTGGTGTGAATCTGTTCAGTTTTCTCTATTTAACTACTTAAGTTTGTTTTAATGCAACAGTTTCAAAAGAAAAACATCCGGATAAAAATACGCGGTAAACAAGTTATATTGGAACAAAACAAAATCGAAATTTTTCGGTTTTTTTTTCTTTTCACTTTCGTACACAAAAGTCCTAGAAATCTGAGAACCATAGTGGATTACAAATCATTCTATTTAATACACATTCTTATGAAACGCCTAAACTGTCTGATGAGATACACATTTGTTTACGTGTTGCCAATTTTATATTACTTGCTATGGTTTTATAATTACATGTGGTCATTTTGTATTTACGTTATGTAGGAACATCTTTACGTTCTGCCATTTCGTCTTTACGTTCTGCCATTTCGTCTTTACGTTCTGTCGTTTTATTATTACGTTATGTCAACATATATTTACGTTATGTGGATTTATCTTTACGTGCAGTGGTTTTCTTATAACGTGAGGTCGTTTCATCATTACGTTATGTCGATCTCTAAATACTTTATATGCATTTTCTTTCCTTTACGTGCAGCGATTTCTTCTTTACGTGATGTGGTTTCTTCTTTACGTGGACAAAAATTTCATGATGACGTGTGACCCCGGAGCTTTCCGATCCAGTGTAAACTTCAAATGAGTCCGTAAAAGGCAAAATAGACGTCACAACGCCGATTAGAAAAATGCTGAACGAAATACACTTGGGTAGTCTGTCCAGTCACCCTAGAGTGTTTATTGTATAGTAAAAAAATAGCTTATTTGTTATTTACGTTCAATATTATCGCAATTGATACACCTGGGACTCGGTTGATGACTTGTGGCGATTTTCGTAGTCAGAATATATTTTTTTTAATTCCAAAAACATAGGAATTTCGACTCCCGCGAAAATTTGCATAAATTCGACTCTACAAGTTATTGCGGGACTAAATTTAATTTTCTACATTAATAAACCACCAAAACTAATTTTCAAGAAAGAATATTAAAAAAATGTTACCCCTACCCCTAGAAAACTGGTCTCAGTATCAAACATAATTTTCATTCACAGCATACCGACACTGTGAAACTCATATTTTAGCCATTCATAATTAGGATAATGATTTACTCAACATGTCTGATCAATTCAAAACAATACTTTTTTGTATTTTTGGCTACGTTTTATACCTCGTTGAGGCAAAAATCATTTTTTAGTTCACCTGTCCCAAGACCATGTGAACTATTGCCATCACTTGGCGTCCGTCGCCGTCCGTCGTCGTTAACAATTATACAAAACTCTGCTCCACTGAAACTACTCAACCAATTAGAACCATACTTGATATGAATGTTTCTTGTGGTATCCTCCATAGAACTGAAATGGGGATTTTTGTTTCGTCGAAAAACATGGCCGCCGTTACTAATAATAGTACATAGTGGTCAGACAAAAGTTTTTTGCATATATCTCCAAAACCGTAAGGTTTTGCCAAGTTCTTTTTATTGCTGAAATGATTCTTATTATAAGGCTTACTAAAGTCTCCAGGGAGAAAAAGTTGTCAGACGTTTCCTTGTTCGAGTTATTGCACTTGAAAGGTGAAAAATGGTTAGCCAATATCTTGAGAACTATGAAAGATAGAATAAAACTTTAAATTGTTGAAATGATCTTTATGACACGACCTACAAATGTTTATGGGGATCAAACTTGTTGGATGACTCCTTGTTAATTTTTTTGCCCTTGAAAGACAAAAAATATATTTTTAGCAGTTTTCAGCCAATATTTTGAAAACTATAATAGATAGAATGAAACTTTCAATTGATAAAAGAATCCTTCTGATAAGTCCTACCAAAGTGTTCATTGAGTCAAAATTGTTGGACAGCTTCTTAAAGTTAGAGTTCTTGTCCTTGAAAAAAAATAAAATAACTAGATGAGCTATTTAGGGTAATTGTAGCATCTTGTTTACGTTTTTTATACTTCTAACTTCTTTTTTTCTGCAAAACGAAGTAAATTCACATATGTATGTATCAATATGCTGCCAAATGTCTCAGCTTTACAATGATACCAAGAAAGTTGCGGTAACACTTGGGTTTGGTATGAAAATGAATACAATGGAACTCTGTCTCATAGAAATAGCTTAAATTGACATAGTTTTCAATATCAAAACCCCTCAGTTTGTTTGTTTGTTGGGGTTTAACGCCCGAGCAGCAATATTTCAGCTATATTCAGACAATGAACATGAAATGGATGATCAAATGAACATGAAATGAAAAAAAAGGATGGGTCACAAGGATAATAGGGTCGACAAATTTTGATTGCCACTGGAAAAAGGGGGGATGGGTAATGTCGGGCAATTTAGCCTCCTGTGGCGGAGCGCAAAGGTTCCTACTCCTATCGAATACCACAGCAGGGTTCTTTAACGCGCGAGGAACGTGGCATCTTTCCCAACACGGTGCACCACTATGGTTTGCGGTCAGGCAAAACCCCTCAGTAAAAAATGGCTTACTAGTATTTGTTATTTATGTTTTGGATATTCACAACTGATACTTCTTGGATTGTATTGGTGACTTGTGGCGATTTTCGTCGTCAGAATTTATAAAAGCAAAACAAAAAAAGTAATAATAAAACTAAAAATGCAAAAATGGGAATTTCATTATTTCCATAAAAAGTCGCATAACTTCGACTCTACAAGATATTACTCGACTAAAAAAGTATCAAATTTTGAATCATTTGACAGAAATTAAATTTCCTGAATTAATAAACCACCATTAACCGATTTTCAAGAAAGATTTTTTTTAAATGTTTTAAAATTTAACCCCTTCCCCGAAAAAAACTGGTCTCAGTATCCAGCATAATTCTCAATCACAGCATACCGACAATGTGAAACTCATATTTTAGGCATTCATAATTTAAAAGACAATTATTTGCCCAAAATATCTGAACAATTCAGGCGTGTGATTTTTTTTATAGGGTTACAATTACTATAAAATCGTAAAAAGTAGAACTTACAGAATTTCAGAATTTCTTCTATATCACCCGTTGTTATCTTTTTTCAGAATACCGTAGTTTAAACAAGATTTTGTGTGATACAGTAGATTTGTATAGTGTTTAAGCTTTCAAATCGGCCAGTAAATTAATATTTGAACTTTTCCAAGTAAAGTTGGTGCAAAAATTACCACCCCTACCCATGAAAAAATAACCTCAACATGAACCAAAATGTTAATTTTTAACATATAAACGGCGTACACTGGGCATATTGCGGGCGATTGCTTTCATTATCGATGCATCCAACATATTTGCTAATTTCAAGAGCGTAGGTGACAATAATGTTTTTTTTTCTCATAAAAATGGAAAATTCATAAAGAAATTCAAACCCCTGATATGATCAGATATGATGAGTAAATCATTATCCTAATTATGAATGGCTAAAATATGAGTTTCACAGTGTCGGTATGCTGTGAATGAAAATTATGTTTGATACTGAGACCAGTTTTCTAGGGGTAAGGGTAATCTTTATATATATATATTTTTTGAAAATTCTTTCTTGAAAATTAGTTTTGGTGGTTTATTAATGTAGAAAATTAAATTTAGTCACCCAATAACCTGTAGAGTCGATTTTATGCAAATTTTCGCGGGAGTCGAAATTCCCATGTTTTTGGAATTCAAAAAATATATTCTGACTACGAAAATCCCCACAAGTCATCAACAGAGTCCCAGGTGTATTGTGATAATATTGAACGTAAATAACAAATAAGCTATTTTTACTATAGAATAAACACTCTATGGTGACTGGATACACTACCCAAGTATATTTCGTTCGGCATTTTTCTAATCGGCGTTGTGACGTCTACTTTGCCTTTTACGGACTAATTTGAAGTTTACACGGGATCGAAAAGTTCCGGGGTCACATGTCATCATGAATTTTTTGTCGACATCACGTAAAGAAGAAATCACTGCACGTAAAGAAAAGAAAATGCACATAAAGTATTTAGAGATCGACATAACGTAAAGATGAAACGACCTCACGTTATAAGAAAACCACTGCACGTAAAGATAAATCCACATAACGTAAATATATGTTGACATAACGTAATCATAAAACGACAGAACGTTAAGACAAAGTTACAGAACGAAAAGACGAAATGACAGAACGTAAAGACGAAATGACAGAACGTAAGGACAAAACGACATAGTGTAAAGATGTTCCTACATAACGTAAATACAAAATAACCACATGTAATTATAAAACCACAACAAGTAATATAAAATTGACAACACGTAAACAAATGTGTATCTCATGTGAGAGGATTCCATATTTATTGATAAACTAGTCAAATTACGTAATAACTTCAAGTTGGCGAAAAAATGAAAAATCATAAAAAAAGAATAATTACTGTTAATTTATACAATAAAAACAATAAAAAATTAATGATCATAACAATTACATTAATACAAAAATCATATAAATTTATAAAATGTATAATGTACAAAATGTATATAATATCATTCGATACTCAATTGCCAAAATCACACTAATAACAGTGTTTAACTCAAACAACTTTTGCTTCTCCTCGGCGGTTCTGGTTCCGTTTTGACCGGAAGTACAAAGAAACAACAGCCAGTATGACTAACATGGCAATACCCGTGACAACAGCTCCGACAACATACAATGGTTTCCCGTCGTCTTTTGTAACTGGTTTTTGTCCTGTTTTTGATGCTGCTTTAGAACCTGAAAATGTTTTTAAATGTTAATGCATTCAATTTCGTCACTCCATGCACATGTACATGTATGTGCCTTCCATATTCAACTTAACTATTGCAAGAAAATCATATACCGGGAAAGTACTTTAATCTTATACTGGGAAAGTACTCTAATTCATTTGTACCAGTTTTTGTGGTTTAGGGGAAAATGACCAGTTCGTAGATTCTTGATTTCGTGGATTTTAGAACTATATCATACAAACAATGGGAAATTTTCATTTCGATGGGAA
The DNA here is from genome assembly GCA_037379345.1 of Perna viridis. Classification (NCBI taxonomy): domain Eukaryota; kingdom Metazoa; phylum Mollusca; class Bivalvia; order Mytilida; family Mytilidae; genus Perna; species Perna viridis. The sequence continues at coordinate 5,441,974 of CM074525.1, forward strand.
CCAAATTTCGTGATTTACCAAACCCAGTAAAACCACGAAAATTGGTACTCCACGAACAATAATATTTTCACAGTACATGTACGGTATTGGAAATGTTAAATTGCATTCTTCATAATGGTACTTAGTCATTTCAGAATCTTTCTCTGAATGGCTTAAATCATTTCTTTAAAACGTGAATGAATAAACCTACATGTATAGTACAAGTCTTCAAATCACTTCCGGTATGTATGGTATAAGTCATCATTTATTCTAATGAGCGACATTTGTTGTAAAATCGATTTCATTAAATATCATTAATTTCAGGGTATCAATTTCACGAGTGACCTCCTTACATGTATTTATTAAGCATGTTAAGATTTTTAGATATTAATATATGTGACAGTTGCCGTATAATGGACGGCTCTTGAATTGTATTAACTTCCTACTTACATAATATACCACCCCCCATTTCCCATATAAAAATCCCAATCCCTACTATATAATCCTTAATGCAATTTTTTTCTGATCAAATACTTGCATTATCAAATTATTTTTTTTAATTTTTAAATTCATGAATATTTAAATTGTTAATTTTAATTAATTTTATTAGATTTGTTTATATCAACAAATACTTTAAAAAACCATTTCCCGATTCAAAATCAATTTCCGCCATTCATCATCCCAACCCTTAACCTCCCCCCCCCCAATAAACCAAAATAAAAATTCCCCGTACAAATTCTGTATTTGAGGTTTTGTCGTCGTCGGTCTAGATTTGATTCTCGTTTATATCCTCAACCGTTTCCTCTGACAAGTCGCCAGTGAACACAATTTGTGACTGTTAAATCCAGGATTGATAACCCCAAAATATTTAAATACATATCCCATTGTTAGGATATGTAAATTTCATAAAATTAAAAAAAAACAACAAAAAACAAACAAACAAAAAAAAAACAAAAAAACAAAGAAAAAAGCAGAAAAGAAAACTTGTTATTGATAATACGACGGCGAAATGGTGCGTTTTATTTCAATTGTTGCACAAAAGTGGTACGTGTGCTTCCTATAGCACCTTAGTAGTAAGGCAACTAGATACACGGATTTTTTTTTATATTGAGTCTATTCGAGAATGATTGACATAAACAGTGCTTATTGAAGGTCTCAGTATCGTGTTAATTTTCCCATAGACTTCTATAGTGAAGTGCATATTTTTAGGATTTTAAAAAAAAAATATGTAAATTGATTCAATAAAACTTTCACTTATGTAGCATTTTTTAAGGACATGTGAAAAAATAATTTCCCGCAAAGAAAATAGGGTCAGTCCCTAGAAGATCGGACAGAAAAGTAGTCTTGAACTATAAATAGCCATTTTCCCTACTTTCACTTTCGTTTTGCACTCACCAAACCAACCTTTTCAGTGGAACATTTTTATGATATTATGTTGGATTTTCTTTTAAAAAAGTTCTTCATCTTACAGTGTGATGTTTGCTCTATTTTATAAGTCATTGTTCATATCTTTTGACAAAACATTACTTTGTAGAGAGGCAAAAAGAAAATGCACTATATTTTTATAGCATCCATGTTTTCACGTACACCCGCTCAGGGATATGCAATACGATACTGGTACCTGAATATGTGTAACAAACGTCATTTTCCCTTTGGATTATTCCCCTTTGGTCATGTGTTAGAATTAGTGGCTCAGGTAATTTAATATCTATTCAAGGTAAGCATTTAACAGGTGTGTGGGCCATTGTCATACACACTGATAGATTTAGTTAATTGGACTATGGACACTGGAACGGCAGTAAATAGACAATTCTTGAGTTAACTATGAGTTTTGCCAGAGCAATGAAATTTAAAATAAGGAACCATCAGTACAGCAAATTCCAAAATACTTGCTCATCAGGGTAATAATGTGCTCCAAGTGGATATTTTTGGGGAATCAGTTCAAGATGATACAATGTAACTAATCTACTTTCGAGTTAACCAATAGTTTGCCAAACTTTTATGAAGGCTGTACGGTAGTGATCGGATCATCAGCCGTGTTGAAATGGGAAAGTACACATCCATGGAAATTCAATTTAAACCTTGGCATATTAAGTGTGAGTGTGTATTTGTAAGAATCAGGAAAAAATGGGAAAAATCAGAAACATGCATGTCAAAACCCACCGATCGGACAGTAAAATTTTACTCAAGGATGCTTTCTTTATTTGAAAAGACCATTTTTTATCTCTGCATTATTGGATTTGCTCAGAAATTTTTCAATAAAAATCTTAGAAAAATGAGGGTTTTTTTGACAGAGTTATCTGCCCTTGGAATGTTCATTTTCAGTGCATTTCAAAGAAATTGTAACTCAATGGTCCAGCATGATATGGAAAATGTCTGTTTCCCTTGATTCTGATGGTGCAAAGTTAAATCACACTAGCAAAATGATGTGTTTTTTTTTCATACTCTGTTTCACTTACTGCCTGATTCTTACAGGGACTGACACTTAAGAAGAGAGTTCACTTTCTTTCTACATCTCTAAAAAAATAATCTAAATCATATGATGTTTTTGAAATAATGGAAGAAAACAGCTATACATTGTACAAACTTACATGTACATGTAGGTTACATAACCTGTCTTTACAAAGTTCAAAGTAGTTTATTAATTAAAAGTTCAATTCTGAAACATGACGTAAAGGAAAAAGCATACTATGCTTCACTTACTGCCTGATTCTTACGGGGTTTGACACTTAAGAAAATGGAGAAACATTGTAGAGTTAAAAATGTGGAAAATTTTATTGTGAAAATTGATGTAAAAGTTTGTTAGAAAATTAATTAACTTTCAAAACTGTAATTTTCGTTTTAATTTTGAAGCGACATAATTTAGAATGAAATTGTACTGTTATCAAGAGAGCTGTGGTTTAATGAAGATGGTCACCTTATATTTATTTTAGATTTTATTCTTTCGTTTGTCTTCCATTTATGTTGTATTTGGACTGTGAGAGAGTGTGAGCTTATATGCTCAATTTATTCTTTTGTTTCATTATTAAAAGTAAATTCTTATTGTTTGATTTTAACGCCAATTGAAAGATCAGTTGTGTTCTACTTGGGTTTTAAGAACCCTTCAGAGTGAAGTCACTTCGTCAAATATTTACGAAAGATGCTTTGTAGTACACTATTTTTGGCTGAAAAACGTGTTAAGTAGGTCTTTATTTTGCCTTACAGCGGAAGTACTTTTCTTTGTGATGCGTGCATCTTTTTCTTCAGCCGTCATTCGGAAGAAAATGTCTCTATGCCATGTGTCCATTTGTATGTACATGATACGAATACACATATCAACATTTGAATAACCAGCATAATACTTTATGTGAAAACGAAAATACATTACCGCTTCGAAAGTAAATGACTGCTTCGTCCTCTGCATAATCAATGGGTCCGTTAGTCTGCTCTCTGTCAATGGTAACACCAGAGCTGTCTTCCACATCATTTGCAACACGTTTTGAATGACAACGAGGCTCGCATGCATTTGAATAATCGTTAACGGGACAGAATGTCGCGTTACAGTAGACATACATGGAGTCGGGCTTAAATGCGTACTCGAAGTCTTGGAAGTGGAACCTGGTCTCATGTGTTCTGGTCAGTGATATAAAAGTATTAGGTTCGGCAGGACATCTGAAAATAATGTCAATACGTCTTAAGTACCAATCCATATAGAATTTAGACCCAGCTTGTAGTAAAGGTGATTCAGAATTAGAAAATCACGCCAAACATATGAATTTTTTTCGGTCTACATATGCTATATTTTCAAATAATGATAGTCCTTTTTGTATTTTGATCTGCACTCTTCAGAAAACCACACATCCATCTCTCACAAATATCATCCAGTCAACAACGATAACGCCCGCAAAGTGCCAATTTCAAACACAATTTATATTTATATTTTTTTCTAAAAAGCGCAAAACTAAGTCTAGTTATGTGATAAGTACTTAAATCTTGATAACTGTACACCTGTCTAAATCGAACTGATGTGTAACTGCAAAAGGAGTTCGATTTAGACAGGTTTCACTTTATTTTTTTGTTACGTCGGCTTTAATAGGCTGACAAATATCATGCGAGTCTATGACGGTGAGATGAAATGAATAGTTTAGAAATGGCCTTGTTTGCTAAATTTGGAATCATAAGTTATAAAAACTACTTTAAAGAAATGTATCGATATATTTCCTTTTAACTATAGCAGCAATATTTAAAGTCGATAGGGATTTCGTTTTGTAGTAAAGCAATGCAGCGTCTACTTACCCGTTTCTAATTATATAATATGTATACTTTTCGCTAGCGTATTTTGATGGTTTGGTAAAGCATTCTGAAAGCCTCATTTTCACATTGTAGTCATGAATTGGAGTCTGCGCACTAACATAAACATTCTGCCCAACCATATACGAGGGCGGGAAGCCGTTGAATTCATGTTGATAGTTTTTATCGCTGTAGAACTTTAGCTGTACTGGGAAATGCCCTGCTCCGGCTACTGCCTGCTGCGTGACACCATGGTGATTGTATATTAAATTCTCGTTTCCTTCTATTTTTGACATATCACATTCAACGTTTATCTGGAATCTGTATTCGTGGACTATAAATGGTTGGTACCGATCGTGTACTGCGTAAATTAGGGTGTTTTTATATATGACGCCATTTTGTGTTGTCTAAAATAGAGATAAATTTAATGATCTCATTTAAGCATAAAAAGACAAAACAATTGTTTGTCAAACGGGAAATTCGATGACAAATTACAACTGAGAACATTACATAAAGAATAGGATAAGATAAGGAACAAAGCAGGCAAAACGCTAAGAAGCTGAAAGGTACAAACGAATCTCGGAAAAACTGGGATGAAATTTAGGGCTCCGGAAGGGTCTAGTTGTTTTTTTTTTAAATATGAAATTACACTTAACATATAGGATTAAAAGTTTGCATATCATTGTGTATCCAAAGACTGAAACCCAAGTTTTTTTCAGAATGATCATTTTGTTGAATTATCAATAGATTTGTTTTAAAAAAATGGTCAATACCGTGTATGACATTATTAACAACCTCTGGCTGCCCTTTATAAACGCACAGTTGGATCATTCTATACGGATCATTGTTTAAAAAGACTACATCCATATTTGGCATTGACACCACGATGTTATAGCTTGAATTAGTAGTCGTTATATAACAATTTTGAGAATTATGCAATAATAGGGTTTGTAAGTCTCGTCATGTAACTCCGTGGTTTCACGAGAATGGGTCCATGTCTACCTTTCAAATGAATAGAGAATTGTCATTTTCAGAGCGTTGGATTCAGTACATAAAAGCAAAGCATATTTTCGTGTACATGTAAGAACACCTATGAAAATAACAAATACAGGTATCTAATTCTTAAGAAAAAGGTAAAATAGAAGATTTTGCATTGTAATACAGCGTTTTGAGATCCCGGAAGTAAACAATAAAATGCAGACCTGTCTCGGATTTCAATATTTTCTACTACAGAAATTCCGGTAAGAAAAATGAAACGTAGAACGAGACTTACAGACCCTGTATTAATAAATACATTTGTAAATTAAACCCACCATAACAAAATGTTTTTTTGTGCGTTTGTTGAGTGTTTAGTTTGTCGTCAAAAAGACATAACTGGGATAAACAAACCGTTTCGGAAGTACCACAAGCTGCGTAGTCTTCGTCAAATACAAGATAATCTCCAGATCGGTGTCCGGTGCAGCTGTGTTGTCCTAAGTAAACATCTCCGTCATTAAATCCGGAATACTTCTGTTCGAGAGGCGGAATGTGGACCTTTACATACCAACTGCTGTGTTGGCAGTTTACATTTATATATTTAGCATCGGTTTTCTCTGAAACAAATACGATGTACGAACAACCTGTTCTTTGTTTTGTTTTGTTTTCTTTTTTATTTACCTTACCCGGTCGTTTATGTTTTAATATCTTGATTTGAACACACAGCAAACAACCACAAATAAAATGAAATTATTATTATTTTTTAAATAATCAAGGAGGTAGACCTAGGATAAAGGAAATAACTCTTGAAATCAGTGCAATGATGTATCATATTCAATTTCACCAAAACCTTTTAAGCTTTATATCCAGCCTCATATCTTGATCTACACTTTGAGATCGATGGTAAAGGAAAAATATTGACAAAAATTTAAGACAAACGTGATGACATTTCATTCAGAATTGTCAACTTTCCTTTCATCTGTAGCAACATCCCTTGAGCACCTGTGTATGGAGTTTTCTTATCACAACTTCATTCCAGAGCTTACCTTAACTACGCAAACTTTTTGTATTGCGCTAGACTTCTTACAAATAGGCTTCTGGAACAGGGTTATGTTGCTACATGATTGAAGTCATCACAACAGAAGATTTGTGGTCGTCATCATGAACTCGTCGATTGTTACGTTTTCCTCTTTCCTCTATCCCGGATTTGACTTTCTATGAGCAACTCGGTGGGTGTTTCTAGAAAAGCAGGGAACGCTTACCCTACAAGTGCACCTGGTCCATGCTCCAAGTATTTAGTGGAATCCGAGTTGCTCATTCATTTTTTTTTACTTTGTATGTATTATTTCAGTTACTTTATGTTCTTTGTCGTTTTTGTCTGTCTTCTATGTCTTGTCTTTGTCTCTGGATTACATTCTTTTTTTGTCGCTAGAATCTTGGTTCCCTTGATTACTCTTTCAATTGAAACAGAATGAGATCAGTCAGAATTACTTTGATGCTAACATGAAATTGATGTAAAATCCTAAATACAAAAGTCCCAATAATTTGTTAGAGTTGTGTCCCTTACTCTAGGTCTACCTCCTAGCAGAGGGAATTCCCCAAGTTTGGAGGGTCAAATAACTCAAAACATTTAAAAGATCAAAGATTAAAGATCACGAGAGGAGGGTTGATTGTTGGATTGATTGTGATTAAACGTCCTATTCCAGGAACATGTACAAATGTACTTCATGCATTTCAAAACGAGAACGATTGACCAATCGAACAGATCCTGCTTTGCACTAGTCCGAAAATCTTAGCTGTATTTGAATGTGCACTAGGTATTACAGGTAGCTTACAGAACAACGGAAAAGCAGCGGCCACCATTCTGTTAAATCGTTGATGAAAAGAGAAAAAAATCTAAAGTTTCTGTGTAGTTTGTACTTACCGAGTCTACTACAGTTGGCGACAGTAGCCACAGTTCTCGAGAGAAACCCCTAGGATTCCAATGTTTTTTTACTTACCAAGTCCACTGCATTTGACGGCAGTAGTCACAAGTCGTGGGAGATAACCAAAGATTTCCATGTAGTTTGTGCTTACCAAACCCATCACAGTTGACGGCAGTAGTCACAAGTCGTGGAAAAACACCTACGATTTCTAAGTAGTTAATACTTACCAAGCTCATCACAGTTGACAGCAGTGGATAGAGGTCGTGTAAGAAATCCTACAATCTCCATATAGTTAGTACTTAACAAGCCCACCACAGTTGACAGCAGTGGATACAGGTTGTGTGAGTAATCATACACTCTCCATAGAGTTTGTACTTACCATGCCCACCACAGTTGACGGTAGTAGTCATTAGTCGTGGGAGAAAACCTACGATTTCCGTGTAATTTGTACATACCCAGTCCACAACAGTTGACGGGATTAGTCACAAGTCGTTGGAGAAACCCTACGATTTCCTTGCAGTTTGTACTTACCAAGCTCATCACAATTGACGGCAGTAGGTACAAGTGTTGAAAGAAACCCTACGATTTCCGTGTAATTAGTACTTACCAAGCCCACCACAGTTGACGGCAGTAGTCACAAGTCTTGGGAGAAACCCTACGATTTCCGTATAGTTTGTACTTATGTAATAGTCACTAGTGTAGGCCAGTCCTCTGAGGGCAGCCTCGTCTATACCATCTCCGATACCAACAGTTATTATTTTGATGCCTTTAGCCTTACATTCGTTGGCGGCTTGTTGAGCTGATGACTGACCGTCTGTTAGTAAAACGATGTAATTCTGAGCGTTCGTTCTATCACCATAGGATTGCTGGAAATAGAATTGGCAGGCGTGGCGTAATGCAACAGCAATGTCAGTACCACCAGAGGAGTAGCTCATCTGCATTACACTCCTCTCCATATCGGCAGGTCTTCTGATGTAAGAACTCAGATAGAACACGTCGTAATAGCTGTCGTCGAACTTGATCAGCCCAACTCTTATTAAATCATTCTGTACGTCAAGATGACGTATGGTGTCGACAATGGACCTCTTTGTTCTGTCGTAATCAGTTTGACCTACGCTTCCCGACTCGTCAACAACGAAAACGAGGTCGGCTGGATTATAAGAGACTGACTCACAACCTAAAAGACAGAATGTTTTATTGTGATGTTTTAAAAACAATGTACTATAGGAAGTATATACCGGAAGTTAGACAAGGATGGAAATAAAAGCAGTTTTTATTGATCTATGGCAATACCATTGATGTCTTGTTTGCAATAGTATTATTGTTTGCTTACGACACTACGATGAAAAGAGAAAAAAAAATGCCTAGCATTTACATGTGCTTCAGGTATCCTACAAAGTTTCCAAAAAGCATGAACATTACTCTACGTAATCATTCGAAACCCCATTAACTGAAAAAAAAATCATGGAGCAGAAGTGTGAAAGTTAAAATAGGGCATGTACGTGCATGTATATGTATCTACACTGGATATTTGTTTTCAACGAATAAAATGCTCTTGCCCAGTGATGTCTATCTATAGCTTTATCATAAATAGCATCGATAGATTTATATAAACAAAAAACAAACAAAAAAAAAAGATAATAGTTGCCTATTTAACTCCAAACACATAGAATAAAATATCAGCAGAAAATTAGTGCTTTTTGGCCCTAAAATATTTAAAGCAAAGCTGTAGGCTCTAAGTTATACGAAAGCCACTCGAAAAAAATATGTTCTGAAGTACATTTACTTTTAAGGAGGTAGACCTAGGATAAGGGAAATAACTCTTGAAATCAGTGAAATGTTTGTATTAAATTCAACTTCGCCAAAGCCTTTCAAGCTTTCATTTGAAACAGAATGAAATCAATTCAAGTTACTTTGATGCTTACACGAGACTGATGTAAAACACTGAAGACAAACGTTTTAATGATTTGTAAGAGTTGTGTCCCTTACCCCAGGTCTATTTTCTTAAATAATTTACCCGTAGAAAACGTTGTTGTCATCGGTTCCTCTGTAGATAAACTCTCTGGAACAGAAATAATCATCCCATGTTATAATACAGGTTATAATCGTAAGTATAACCCTACCCAAAAATATGATATGGTACATGCCAAACTAAGTCACACAAGCCACGGAGCAAAACTATGTATAAAAACATTAACGTATTTGGTTCTACAAAGCTGAGAATCATGTAAAAATGGCGGGAAAAAACGGATGTCCGAGGGTTGGACTTCCCTCTAGTCTGAACATTTTGTTAAATGGCAAATAACAGCGTTAAACCGGATTTTTGGGTCAGGCACTGGTCTGTACTCTATGTTTATTACATACAGGACTTGTATGTGGAAAACTGTCAAATCTATTGGGGTGGATAATGGGAGACGGGGAAATGGGATTTGGGATGGGGATTTTGAATGGGGAGGATGGGAACATTCGTTTTAAAAATATTTATTGACGTGAAAATACCTACAATTAAATTTAAAATTACAGTATAAATGTTGAATAATTTATAAATATAAACTTTATTTTGATAATGTAAATATTTGATAAGAAATATGCATTCTATTGGGGAAGGGGATTTTTCCATGAGGAATGGAGAATTTTCAAAAGGGGATGGGGATGGGGGTGGTGTAAGGTGTAAGTGGGACGTTTATACCATTCAAGGGCTTTAAGTTTATACTCTATTGTACCTAAGCTACATTTGTACTTTGTTTCTATGGATACAATGCAACAAATGGGTACGATTTGTATGGGTTGGATTACAATATCAGTGACTATTAATTCAGTAAACGAAACGATGAAAAGCAGTTGGATAAAGCGTATTTTTGTTTTTTCACAATGCCAGCCCAGGCGCGTATTCAAGGACTGGTGTGCCGGGCGTACGCCCCCCACTAAATCGGGAAGAAAGAACAAATCACCACAAGTTTCACCCAATAATATTTTTGCCTTGCTTTGCATGGCATTTAATTCAATTAACGCCCCCTTTAAACTGAAATCCTGGATCCTCCCCTGCAGCCTTTACGTTCATGTCGAACGTAACGAATTTTAAGGTCAATACTCACCACAATCAATATATATCTTTTTACTACAGTAGTTATCAGAACCAAGATCACGTCCGGAGCAGTGATCGATACCATAGGAGTTGTAATAATTGTAACTACTGCATGTAAGATCAGTCAAAATTGCAGGATCTGTTTCATACCTGCTGCCAACGTAACGTATGCTGAAATTAAAAGAATCAAGTTGAAACATGTTATGAAAGGAAAATTGAAATAAACAACGCGTTATAAACATAAAAACTACTTTTAAGTGTAAGTATTTGTAAGAATGAGGCAAAATGGGAAACATCTGAAACATGCATGTCAAATCCTTACCGACCTGACAACATGCTTTCTCTATTTGAAAAGACCATTATTTGATCTCTGCTTCATCACTGGATTTGCTCAGAATTTTTTCAATAGAATATTAGAAAAATGAGGTTCTGCCAGATTATCTGTTATTGATATGTTCATTTTCAGTGCATTTCAATCAAATTATATCTCAATTTACCAAAGTGATATTGAAAGTCTTGCTTTTTTTCCTCGACTCTGTTGGTCAAATTAAACTATTAAAATGGTGTTTTTTTATACCATGATTCACCCACTGCTTGATTCTTACAGATACTGATACTTACTGTACGATTACAATTGGGTTCTGTTTTCTTAACGTAACACTGATATAAAATATGTCTAAAGCAGAATTTGTTTTAAGACCATTTATATCAATTCAAATGTATTTTGAACCTCAGTAAACCTAACACCTGTCTAAACAGAACCAGGGTTATTAGGAAGGGTTTTTGTATATGTTTTAGTAATATTCAGTGATAACTTTAGGAATGAAATAGTTGCGCATTTATTATGAAATTATGTAGTTTAAAATAGTTGACTTAAACCGAACTTACACAGGTATTTGTTTAACCTTCTGAAGATATCCTGTCTATTTGTTTTTATTATAATATGACTCATAGATAATTGAATAGTCATTTTTCATATTTACGGAAAGCAAGCCATTTCATCAAATTTTTCAAAGGAACGTTACCCACCAACACCCGACAAACTGGCTGGCGGTCTCATTGGGGGAAAGGGAAAACAGTAAACATTTTTCTTGGAAACTTTAAGCATTTTCACTTTGGTTAAGTACCTGAATGGTTTGAAATAAGTTATTTAGAAGAATCCAAGTAATTACCGCGGCTCTAATAAATTGAATTTTTGAATTTGAAGTCTACTGCTATCTATTGCTCGAAATTGACAGTAAACCAGTCTGTCGGATGACAAATTTGTAGTATGTTACTCCCCTTTCCTTGAAATATTGAAAAAAACGAAGCCAAAGTCGGGAATATGGAAAAGGACTATTAAATTTACGAGATTTTCCACATATTTAATGTTGTGGTTAATAAATAATTTCAAAGAATTTTATTATCATTACTTACGATGGGTATCCCAGGTACTGACAGACCGGATTAAACATATAAGAAAATAGGTTGTTGTTGAAACACACATAGCCCCATCGTCCTCTTCCGTACACCTCCAACAATCCGTAGTTCCCATTGGTCAGACGTATAGATATATGTCCTGGAAAATGAAAATAATGGATTCCTAAATTGAAAAGACGCAAAATGATTTTAAGTCAACAAACAAAAAAAAAGCTGGAAAAACTGTAAGCATCAAATTGATATCCCTTTCCCTATTTGATAACATTCTCCTTTTGACCTGCAAATGGATTTCGATCATTTTTTTAAAGGTGCATGACAGAAATTTTTTATAAAGATTCATCAAATTTAATTCATCGGTGTAGCAGAATTAACGGACAAAAGATGGACCAGCCTCTGCGTAACTGAAGGCAGTACGGGGAACAGAAGGAAGGACGGACGAACACCATTATATCTATATACCCATGAGCAAAAGTAAGGAAAATTATAGCCTGAAGCCGCCAGTTTGTGTTTCTGTTACGGAACCGTCGTGCTTCTTAAAGTTTTTGGATCCATCCCTTTATAATATTTACCAAATATTCAACTAGAAATTAAATTCAGAATAAACTGACCATAATGACTTCCCAGTGTATAAGATGACATGGTAGTAGTCTCTTCGTATTGAACGGTGACTCCTGAAATTGACAATTAAACGTGCTAAAGTTATAGGATTATTCTGAAGTAAAAATTGAACTTGTAAAGATTAATAGAATAATTAATTGGGAAGAGTGAATAACCAAAATATTATCACGAGTGCCGAAGAATGCCTAAATTTAACGAGTGTGCTGAACTTGTTCCGCGTGCACGAGTTGAGTACTCAAGCGTTCTTGGCACGAGTGATCATATATATTTTTGTTATTCACGACAATTGATTGTTAAATTTATTATACAGATTTTCTCCACTTTCCAGTTTTCAGTTTGAATTTTATATTTTGTGAAAAACAGATTGATATTCGTGTTGTGAAGTTTTGGCTGGAGAAAGTTAGACAGTGAAATTACCGAATTTATTTCACAGTGTGAAAAATAGATTTTTTAAAACTGGGAACATTCGGTAAATCACTGCTATCTATATAATGAAATTTATTAATTACTTGCAACTTTATTTTTTGAGTGAAGTTTATCTACTGATTGTATGACTTGACTCAAGCATTAAAAAGTATTTTCTTTTGAAATAAAACTATACATGTATATTGAACAAAGGTCGGTTTGTCTGAGGCAAACATGACAAACAAAAGTTCCGAGCATCTCAGATGGTAACTTATTTTGTTTATATTACTATATAGATATAGTTCGAACTTTCATAAAATTGTGCAATGCCCGATCACTAAATGTTAATGTATTTACCAATAAAAGACCTGCCTGACAGTAATATGGGTCTGTAGGTAACAATTTCATATTATTACTAGGTGATTTAAGTAAATTGCAACTTTTTGGTCCAAGGAATTCTGTATATCCAATACAGCTGGCCGAGAATCAATAACAAGGTCAATACAGAAATCATCACATAATGAAATTTTTATTAATAAAAAGTATTTACAGTAAGATGGTTTGGTTGTGAACATCTTCTGATGTGAAAAATAAGTTTAAAATCAACACAGGTTTAAACAAACATTACACCCAACATCTTCAGTGTTGTTAAAAAATTAGTGTGCTACATATGTACCGATATTTACGAAGAAATGAGTGTATTAGATTCATGGTCTTTGTGATCTTTTTTAACACAAGGAAGAAACGGGATAGAATTTTAATTCAATTGGGGATTCAGCACGACCGCGGTCATTCTCGCATTCGATATTTTGAAATCAAACTGATTGTCACTTTTCAATGATCTGTGTATTCCAAATATTCAGTATTCCTGGTCTCGATTTCACAAACAGTCGTAAGTGTAAAGTTGATTGTAAGTAATGACGTCATAAACTAAAATAGCATTGTGACGTCATGATTAACGACTTTTTGTGAAACCGACGCCAGGCAACCGTTTAGTCTATTTATGGAATGTCTATTAAATTTCTCCGGTCTATGAAGAAGTAACCATAATCATGTGGTCACTTTAAATATTTTGAAGTGTGCACCAGGGACAGTCAGGTTATTTTAAATAGATCAAACAAATATATAACAGTAACTCCTTATAATTTAATCTAAGTACTAAAAGTTCAACGAGTAAATCATTTAAAAAAGTTTGATAATGTCACAGTCATTACAAAATTTGTTCTTTGAGATGATAACCGATTTTTCTATCCAATCAGAACCCGTGTTGTTTCTGAAATTAAATTATTCACAATTGAATGTTCGACAGTAATGACATCAAAATCACGGCGTAGGATCGATCTTAAAGGGGACCACGATCATCCATATCTCCGTAAAAATGGATCATTTCTTTGAATAACAGTACAGACTTCACTCCATATCTGAAGATATCCACGCCCAAATTATCTCTTATTTCTTCACTTTTTCTATCTTTGTTTTTACTTATATTCCATTCATGACTTCTAGACGCAAGTAAATGAGCCCAGGGGGTTCAGAGACACAACGTAAGCTAAAACCAAACTGTGTTCCGAACGTCCAGAATTGGACTGATCCCAACCAGGCCAATATCGATATTGGATAAATCGTACAGGCAAATTCGCTGTTAATAGTGTTATAGTTATTTTAATATTGAACGACTCACCTGTTGAACCACCTGATTTTGGATATTCTGAAAACAATAAACTATTCTTTTATCTGCATATAATTTGGATTTATTCAGTTTATTTCAGTAGAAACACATGTCATGGCCGGAAAATATATAATTTCTTTATGTTCACTGTAAAGACTTACAAAAAAATATATAATTCCATATTTTTAATTGTCGGAATCTCTCGGAATACCTTGTGCTTGATTGCTTTTAATTTGTACAAATAAATTTGACACTTCCAGTAATGTACACGCATTATAATTACATGCATCTCCGAAGGTGTACAACCTTGTATTACAGTTTATAGGTTCTGTAAGACACATGTGCTAAGAAATATACCTCATTGAGAATAAAAAATAAATAATTGATATGTAAAATGTCAGTGTAAGGTAAACTTAATTCTTTTGATATCTTTAACATGAATAGACCCTTTCGTTATAACTGCGGGATAGTCAATGAGCATGCTCAATATACACTTCAGCAGGGAAATTCTTTTGTTTTTTCCCTAGCCCTAATTCGCGGAATGTACGCATGCTCATGGCCTTTACACGAAAGGGTCTGTAAGAATAAACAACTCGACAGTACAATGAACGTTCACATAGGGTATGATACAGATTTATTCGTTCAAAAACATCCTTTATAAGTCCATGAACTTTCTTCGCTAAATATAGTGCCAGAAAACAATTTCACAAAAAAGCCGCGAAATTAATCACATGCAGCTTCCGGTTGGGTTTATACCCGAGGAAGTATATTGTACATGCAACTCAGATCATGCTACCGAATAAACTGGACGAATCAAAATCTTTAGTTAGAACAATCAATCAATCAATGTAGTGTAAATTACAAAAAGATTTTGAAAATGAAACTAGATGAAACCATCCTGCTCGCAACAAAGCTCAACGGTAGGAATAATGCTTCGAGAGGTAATGTGTGGGGAAAATGGATTTTTTCAAGGCAAGCATATTTTCACTCTTTTAAAAAAAAATGGACACTGAATTATGATTGCCCAACAGGAAGCCTTAATGATATGCAAGGAAATCGAAACTTTTTTCATTTTGATGACGTATTGGTAGTTACTGTAATTAACTGTCAGATTCACAGTGCTAAGCACCTCGTCATGGTACTTTTTACACTTATTGAAGATTTTATAACAGAAGAGCAAGGTACACAAGATATGCAGAGCGAACCTTGTTTTAGGTAAGAGTGATTAATTTCTCCTGCGTTCTCGACACGAATGTTCATTTTAATTTATTCACGACTACGAATTTGCCATCCTTTTCTACACATTAACGTGTTTACTATTATTTTAAAAGATTATTGGATCTTAACAATCGGCATAATAGTTTCCAAAACCATTCATGACGTTAAAAAACTCGTCATAACAATACCAATATTGATGTCAAGGGGAACATGTAATAGATCAAAGTTACATATATGAATTACACTTACTACATGATACACTTGCATCCTCACTATGACCGCAGTTGTTAGAGTACCATCCGTTTGACCTACACTGTGATACGTCAGCCTCGTTTCCGTTACATTGTAAATTGTCTAGCATTATGCTCCCATACCCTTCCCCAAATCGAGCGTTTTGATATGCTGTTACGCTTCTAAAAAGGTATATTTCATGGTTAGATGTAAGTCAAGTAAAAAAAGTACAATAACTCAAAAACCTTCAGTTCAAATACAAAACTTTTGTCCCTGAATTGCGAATAAATTCTGGCAGTTGTACATGTACGTATTTGTACTGATTTAATCATTTTATCCTAATATTCATATTCCATTACCAAATTAGAAAATAATGTTCAATGTCACCTTCCAGATATTGACTATCTACTTAAAACCTTTTCATCTAAGAAAATTGTTTGAAATTAGTTTATTTGTGAACCGCAAAAAAAAACAAATTAATTTTTAAAGTTTATAATTAATTGCTCTACCTAATACTCCTTAAACATAAAATCTAAAAGTGTAGATGACTATAGTATTATTGAGTAAGCTTTTCCATATTGGCTGAGTCATTGGTCCGAGGCTAGCCATCTGGGACTGAGACTAAGGCTTGCCTTGGATCAATAAGCCAATATGGAAATTAAACCTTACGCAATTATGGTTCATATTTATTGATTTCTGTTTTATTCGACTTAAAGAGCTGCCTGTTATATTGATACGACGCTTTATTTTATCATTTTGCGTATTAAGTTTTTCCCTTTTGTTGTGCAATACGTTAGAAGATAAAATCGTTTATCCGGTGACCATACAAATTGTTTCATTACCCATATCTATAGTATCCTAGCATAGCACAAATGACCTGGGCGTCACGTGTATCAAAATCATCATCACAAATTGTCCCCCACTGTCCATTATGGTAAAGTTCAACACGACCCTCCCACGAGTACGTTCCACCAACTAAACGGACACCTATAGTGTAAAAACAAAATGGAATGCAGGATGAGAGAAATTTTCGAAGCGAAGCGGCAAGTACAATAAGTAATTCTAACAATTGTCGTAGATAGTATTGTACGGCATGCAGTATAAAACAATTACTCTACAATTAATGCAAGAACATGGATTATTTTTCCAGACGATGCCTGCTGACCCACATTTTAGCATTCGATTCACCTTACCAAAACAAATGGGTAAATAGTAAATAAGTATTTTTTGTTAATGATTTATATTCTTACCAGTATACATTGGTGAGGTCATTGGCAGTTCTGTCGAAAGTTCATCTAAACATACACAAAATAATTTGAGTTGATATGGAAAAAAAGGTTTAAAATCATCGAATCTTTATACAGATAAATTATTTTTCTTACAACTTGAATTGCAAGATTTTTAAATCCCTATTGAAAAAAGCGTATCGGTTCCAAGTTTATCTTGCCTTTACGTAATTTTCATTTGTTGAATACTCCAGAACGAGAGACGATACTATAAAATTTTCCCCACAAGAGGTTGTCCTGAAACGCAAATGTCCTGAAACCTTGAGTCGTGGACTAGAGCACGAGTGTATAATGAAATATATTGTTTACGGAATAACACAGAAAAAAATGAAAAAAAAAATGTATACAGGCTTGATAATGTATTGCACTGGCATGACAATAAATAACACTCATTTCTTTATTTTCTTGGTAAATTCTTCCGTTTTAGAAATACATCTACATTAAACAATGCCTTACAGAATAGTTGTTATGAAATTTACGAAGACTTTACTTACCACATTCGACATATATCTTATAACTGCAGTAGTTGTTAGATCCAAGATTACGTCCTGAGCAGTGGTCGATTCCACTTGAGTAATAATTGTAGTTAGAGTTGCACGTTAGGTCAGTTAATATTGCAGGATCAGTTTCGTACGTCCTTGTCACGAAATTTGCGCTGAAATTATAGGGTAATGTTGTCAGAGTAATCAAGGGAACTAAGGTTATAGCAGTAATCAAAAGAATGTAATCCAGGGACAAAGACCAGACATGGAAAAAAACATACACAACAAAGAACACCGGTAGGGTGTGTCTCGATTTTAAACTGTAAGGAAATGAACAAAATAATATCTTCTCTGCTGATATGGATACACAATATCGGATGGCAACATTGCACTTGCCGTCATATACCATTTACAAACCTGAAAAACAAATTTGCAAGTGAAAAAAGGTAATTCGTCTACCAAAACACATAAGAGCATCAATGGGATATAACACTTCTTAAGTATTAGTTTTTGTAAGAATCAGGCAAAACAGGAAATATTAGAAACATGCACGTCAAAACCGCAAAGATCTGACAATGTAATTTCACTGAAGTATACTTTCACTATTTGAAAAGACCATTATTTGATCTGTATCACTGTATTTGCTCAGATATTATTTAATAGACTGATAGGAAAACGAGGGTTTTGATAGTGTTATCTGCCCATTTCAATGAAATACATGTAACTCCGTTTACCAAAATGATACGGAAAATCTTGTCTTTTTTTTTTTGGTACTGATGGTAAAAATAGTCAAATTAAACTTCCAAAATACCACGTTTCATCCTCTGCCTGATTCTTACAGATACTGACACTTAAGTCAAGTTTTAAACTTTCTCTTCGTTTTTTGTTCTTCAATAAATGGTATTGAGCACGGGTTACATTTTTAGTGAAACTTACGACGGATATCCTAGGTACCGACAGACAGGATTAAACAGATAAGATGATATGTATTGATCGTGACACACATAACCCCAACGACCTCTGTAGTATACCTCCAACAAACCAGAACTCCCGTTGGCTAGGCGTATAGGTATATGGCCTAAAAAAGAAAGGTATAATACGTGTCTTTGTCCCTACTTATGATACCCCAAACCCTGTTTTTATCAAAGTGGAAGTTGAAGCTGTCTTGATCAAAAACAAATATAACAAACTGGTGTCTTTTTCAATATAGTGAGATATTGCAAATCTGTGGGAGATTGTGTGCGAGTTTAGAGTTAGTTCAATATGAGGTGTTTTCAATAATGAAGTTATTGTATTCGGGTCTAATATATAGCACACTGTATCTCACGAAATGACTGGTATTATCACAGTAAACTCCGATCAGAGACTATCTACATACAAAATGTAGCGAGCCGAATAAAAAAGTAATACATGAAAACTGAAAATGAGAGAAACAAGAAGTCACACAAAAAACTATAGCACTAGCAATATGAACCACAAAAAACGGGAGTGAAATCAAGTGCTTAAGAAGGGTAAGCATGTCCTCCTCCGCCATATTGCAAGTGAGTATAATGCGGTAATAATTTAGCAAAATTTTTAGCAATAATACAGTCGTGCGACACGTGTCAAATACTAGGGCAAATGATCTTAACCTTAATATTCATATCATTGTATTATTGCGTAAGGTTTTCGATATTTCGATAGTTATTGGTTCTAAGGTTTTTCCGCCTCAGCCAAATATGACTTGCCATGGACCAATAACTGTGCCAATGTGGAAACTCTTACGCAATTATACATTCAATAACTAGCCAGTTCAATATATTTACCTATTCCAACAAGAATATAAACTTAGCCAAAAATATGGATGAAAACATTCCTTTGAAAACGAATTTTGAACATAAAATCAAGAATTGAAAATATCGGACTTAAGTATTTTCCGTTGTTTTAATTCACGCTTTACAATTCTTTTTTCATCTTTGCAGACAATCGTTTGTCTCGGTATTTATTCGTGAATCTAGATCTCGAAGAAACAGGTCAGAAATGGACCAATACGGATTTGTGGTATTGGTGTACCTTTACATTTTGTATTGTATTGAAAGTTCTTCCTATTTAAGCTAATATCCTAATGCAAGTCAAAAGTTTATCAAATTCAAATGAAAAAGAATTTAGAGAAAAATAGAAAAACACATTGAAAGTAACTAAAATCATACATACAAAGTAACAAAAGCAAATGAGCAAACATTGGGAAAAAGAGAAACGAGAGTCAGATAGAATGTAAGCAACTGTGACAATACACAAATAAAAGGAACAGCTGGTATTAATTTCAAAAAAAGTCGTAAGTGTGAAGTTGATCGTAAATTATGACGTCATAATGGTATTTTTGTTGTGACGTCATTACTTACGATCAAGTTTACACTTACGACTTTTTGTGAAATCGACGCATTGGCAATGTAAGGGTCCTAGACTTTCTGAAAATCACAGACTCGTCACGTTGTATTATATACCATAGTGTCAAAGAAATAAACATTGAACTTAGTTGAAAATTGTTATCAAAGTGTTTAATTGTAAGAAATAAAAGCAGTTTAAGGTCAGTTCATCGGAAAATCATATTGTAAAATCACTCACAACCTTTACAAGAAGCACCGTTATTTGTCTTACGATTCGCACGAAAACCCAATTTGCCACCGCCAAATATACGAATGACGCCTACAAATCTTCAATACAGTTATCTTCTAATTCATCTGCCACAGTCTGCACAAGTAAAGTTTCTGTTATACGATTACAAACAGGAGTTTCGTGTTTACAAGCGACTAAATATATTAATTTAATGTTCTGCTATTTCAAAGTTTTCTATTATCTGACGCTTCTGGTACAGTCGTCAGTCATAACTACATGTATGTCCTTCATAAGAAGATACGATGACACAAAAAGTTTAAAGATCGTCTAAATTGAGAATAAACGTACCATAGTGGTTTCCTAGTGTAAACGTTGACTCTGTAGTCTCTCGGTACCAACCACGTACACCTGCATTAATGATACTTACACATTATCAAAAAAAGTGTGTGATGTATAGCATCAATTTTGCCACATAATATTTTTAGTGCAATATTAATTCACCCCTAGAAATGTTCGTGTATAAACATTGTCATACTTTAAAATAGTCATAAACTGTCATGTCATAAAAATAATCATGAGCTTGATTAGCGTGGCGTTTACTTTGTATGTGAAGCGTTTTCAATCATTTGAAACATAGATATAGTTGGTTTTCATGTTTAAACAAAAAACGCCATCGACATCACAAAGTTATTTACTACCCATCGAATATTTAAACACTAGAAATACTTTGGTATCCTCTGACAATAGCTATATTCCTTCATGCACCTCTTTCTTCCTATTAGATTTCATCAATCAAAATTCCTTGATTGATGTGTTATATTCCTATTTGTCTATGTTTGGTTTCCAGGACTGAATTAATTATTACTACCTTGAAATTGGGTACGCCTCAGGGATGGACCTTGAATTTGGGTACGACTACGGGATCGGGGAGAGTTGTTTGAAAAGTTCCTTGATCCTCTGCTGGATAAATTTTGTGATGTGTTCGTGAAAATTGATGTTTGAACATTAACATTTTAAAAGGTTAAAGCACTTCGTAGTTATTTATTATCAGTTGATACAAATGTAACTGTTCGCCAGACTCAAGGAACGCGACAGGTGCAAGATGAAATTTTCCTACAAGAATTGTACATGTGCACCGACGAACGGACAGGCGAACGGACTGGGTGACTTTCACATTAATATCAACAAAATATCATATGAAACATAATCGCTGCCTACTTGTAAATGATAATATCTGATATCACGAGGATGTAAATTGTATGTCTTCCTAAAGCAATAAATGTCAGTTAAAAATTCATTGGTTTTCCAAACAAACGATAAGCTTTGAAATAAAACTATGAGTGAAGAAAAGAAAGACAAAATACAAGTACGAAAATAGCTTTCTAGGGGAAAACAAACATATTTTAACACATCTATTCACTTCGTAAATATTTAATTTTAAACAAAATATTTGACTTACTTGAAGATTCATACTCATATGATTTAGGATATTCTACAACAAATGAAAATAAAGTTATTCGTACATAAATATATGAATAACAATTTTTATTACTTTTTAATTGCAGTTAATATCATGACAGCGGATTTTACATAGATATTTTACAAATGTTCATAAATTAAGAATTGGCTATCATAAAAATGTTGTCTATTGAAAAATAACATAAATTTTCCATGTGCATATTGTTTATTCCGCGAAGTGCTTGTGACCTCGCAGTCTTTACCATCTATGACAGTGAATCAACGTCTTCATGATTGTTAAAAAAACATAACAACAAACATCTTAAAAATCTTGTCCAATCAGCTGTTCAGATTATTTTCGTATTCGTGGAATAAATGCATAATGAAAATTGTTATAATATGTCATAATCAATATAGGATTTGTTTGTTTGTTTGTTGGGGTTTAACGTCCGAGCAGCAATATTTCAGCTATATTCAGACAATGAACATGAAATGGATGATAAAATGAACATGAAATGAAAAAAAAGAAGGATGGGTCACAAGGATACTTTTGATTTGCACTGGAAAAAGGGGGGTTGGGTAAGGTCGGGCAATTTAGCCTCCTGTGGCGGAGCTCAAAGGTTCCTATTCCTATCGAATACCACAACAGGGGTCTTTAACGTGCGAGGAACGTAGCCTCTTTCCCAACACGGTGCACCACTATGGTTTGCGGTCAGGTTTTCCGTATTATAGCCTGACAACCCCAGCATGTAACACGCCAGGGGTACCCCATTCCACCACCTGAGGCACACATCCCAGTTGCTCTGTGGGCAGAGCGCCTAGCCCCCGGCTAGGTTTCTGAGCACTATTTAGTCGCCTTATACGACAAGCTTAGCGCTGCTACAGGCCTATTCTTTTGACACCCGGACCTGCACAGGGCATCAATATAGGATGGTTGTAATTGATGTGTAGATAAAACAGTAACGTTCTTGGTCAAATTACTTACGGCATGATACACCAGCATCCTCACTATGACTGCAGTCATTAGTATACCACCCACGTGAGCTACATTGCGATATGTCTGTTTCGTACCCATTACAATTGAGCTCGTCCAACATTATTCGACCGTACCCTACTCCAAAACGAGCACTTGAGTAACTTGTTACACTGAAAAGGGAAAAAAAGCTTAATTTGAAAGATATATCTTGTATATAATCATACGAATGTGATGGACTGTATTCGCTACACTGCTCCATCGGATCATATTGATACGTGGAAAATAACGTAAGCATAGAAGGGTCCGAAAAATTTCCAAAGATGTTAGAACAGTCCAATTTCCGAAACAAATTTTTAGTCTTTTTTTGTAAGGGATTAGAACTCGTACCGATGTGACAACTATGCCAACACCGCGTGCACAAGGTCCAGCTCCCTAGACCACTTAGCCAGCTATGTATTATATACTTCGGGTGACTTTATATACCGTTGCAGATTCTTCACTGTCTTACCCAATACTTTCAGATGCTGTCCTATTCAGTTACATCATGTACTAATGTTTCCGCTGCAGATATATCTACGAAGACGAACCAGTCGCTTAACGGAAGCTATATTTTTATATAGCCTAGTTAGCCGAATATTCCAGAGCGTTGTTGCCATAGATGTCAGACAAGAGAAGGTGTTAGAAATCTGCTTAGGGAACGACCAAATTGGCATCATAGATTCGCAGTCTCACATTAATTCTAGATTCAACAGTTAGGGTGTAGCTTAGACTTGATTCATAACTTTACACATGTATAATCCTTATAAAGGTATAAAGGGAACCAAGATTCTAGCGGAAATTAAATGAATGTAATCTAGGGAAAAAACATACATTGAAAACAGACAATCACAACATGAAAGAACATAAAATTACCAGAATAATATATACAAAGTTACAAAAGTAAATGAGCACCGCGGACTCCATTACAAAACAGGGAGTATGTAATAGGTGCACATGGGTAAGCGTGTTCTGCCCATCTAGAAACACCCACCAATTGCTCATAAAAAGTAAACGAATGAGGAAAAAAATACATGACATGTTGAACAAATTGGTCCCTATGGTGTAGACGGTTAAACCATAACGATTCAAGTGCTCATGGTGACGACATAAAATGATAACCAATTTTGTAGCAATATATCCCTGTTCCAGAAGCCTAATTTTAAGAAGTCTAGCGAGGTACAAAAAGTCTGCGTATTTGCGTATTTACATCAACTCTGGCACAACTTATCAGTTGTGACATGAAAACTTGTTATATATGCAGGTCTTGGAGGGATGTTTCCCCTGATGAAAGGAAAGTTGACAATATGGAATGAAAAATCATCGCGTTTGCTGTAATGTTTAATTAATAGTTTACCTTTACCATCGATTTCTTAGTTTAGATCAAGATATGAGGCTAGCTTCATAGAGTCTGTAGTATCTGTTTTCTCAATTACTTTGGGGTAAATGCGATGTATAAAAGTCTCGAAACTAGGATTGTTTAACGATAAAACGTTATCTATATAGCGAAAACTGTGATCAAAGGATATAGCTAAACGATGTTCTTTCCTTTAGGTAAGATCGGCTATAAAGCCAGCTTCATAAGAGTGAAGGAATAAGTCAGCGAGTAGAGGAGCACAATTTGCTCACATTGGAATGCCGACCGATTTGTGGAAAAAAGCGCTCACCATACTTAACATAAATGTTGACGATAAAAAAAAATCAGAATTCTGAAAACATCTTCGGAATATTTGCAAGATCAATTAGGATCATTTTTACAAAGTTTGATGAATTTCATTTGTTTCTAGGTTTACCGTCTTTTTTTTAATAACAATGATATATATTTGTGAGTCGGGATTTTAACTGAGTATGGAAAATAGAAGTATAAAGAGTTTAAATGCTGTTGTACTCTGATTATAGTCTCGTATATATTGAAGGTTTACAGAAGAATATTCCAAGATGCACATTGAACCAATACCACTAAAACCCTCTTTGACAGCTGTGAGTACACAGATTAAAGATTTAAAAGAGATTTGGTAGTCCACTTAGTAGTGTTATTTGTATGGATTATTGTGGAGTTAAGGAATCCAGTGCATAGGCGGTAGATCACTATCTCTTCTTTGGAAAGTGTGGTAACAGTATATGTCTTATTTCTGCTATTATTTTCTACGCCTACCTCTGATAATAAACGTTGAATGTAATACGTTTTGCCGACAAAAGTAATGTTGTTTTGTGCTTTGTCTGATGGTGCGACAGTGCATTTGTCATGAATAGTAGACAATGTTTTTGCTTCATCGGGGTGTTTGAAAACTGATATAGCGTTGACACTCAATGACCTGCAAAAATCTTCATACATTGCAAAGTTAAAGACCTCGCAGTCTTTACCATCAATGTCTTCTTGTTCTCGTGTTATCCATATTCTTGCATAGTTCTACAAGGCATCCAGAATAATTTTAAAATTATGATTCCAATTTATGGAGCGTGGTTCACGGTATTTTGGATCTTTAGAAAGGACCTTACGGAAAATTCTTTTTCTACGACGTTTACATTTCTCGTAATGACGTGACCGGGAGGACCACATTTCAATGGATATGTTTTGCAAGAAAGTCAGATGGTTTAGCCTTGAAGTCCTCAATCTCGAGGTCCAGAGTCTTTATAATTGAAATTTTTTATGCAATAGATGAAGTATAGATGTATAATATAATCGATATTGATCCGTTTTTGAAATACGGGAGAATTAGGTTCGTGACGTTTTTGTGGTTGAGGGTGTTAGCCAAATTAATTAAATCTATAACTTTGTTGACAAACGGCAGGGGAAGAAATGCTCGTTTTTCTTCATCTTGACACAAACTGGTTTAAAGAGTCTGTGGAAACCAATAGGGTAAGTCTCGTCACGTGACTCAGTGATTGCATGAGAATGGGTCCTCATCTCCCATTCAAATGCATAGAGATTCGTCATTAACATAGCATTGAGTTCAATGTTAAAAGCAAAATATATTTTTGTGAAAAAATACTGATAAAAAATGACAAATATCTAGTTCTACTGAATACAAATATTAAGAAAAGCACAGAAATAGAAGATTTTGCTTAGTGAAACAGCGTTTGCATTTTCCGGAAGTGAACAATAAAATGCAGACCGGCCTTCGAATTTCAATACGTTCTACATCTAAAGTTCCGGAAGGAAAACTGAAACTAGAACGAAACTTACAAACCCTATATCCAAAACGATTGCCACAAGTAAGTACAACGACGAAGTAGGTTCGGAAACAGGAGTGTCAAGACTTGTTTTGTAAAGGAAGTGTAGTAAAGTAAGATGAATAAAATACAGTTTAGTTCGAATGTGATGAAGCCTAAGAGGTTTTTGTATGAAAGGAAGGAGACCATCTATGGAGACATCTTAGGTGATGTATAGTGGCGATGACCATGACTCCTTATCCGTTTTCGATTTTTGTCTAATGAATTTATCACATTTACGTTGTTGTTAAACTGGCTTAAAATATTTCCTATATTTTTAATTTTGTCATAGCATCCATGTGTTATTGCAGTACCTATTTTGCGTATCCAGTATATCTCTCTTTACTCATGTACACATTAATAAATTTGTTTCTATTTTCCGATTGACATATTATGTTTTACCTTACAAAACAAGTTTCTTGCAATTTCAACGACAATTAAGGAGGAGTCGTATATACATAGGTAAAATTAGTGTGCATTTTCGTAGATTCGTACGGAGGTAGACTTCAGGTAAGGGACACAACTGTAACAAATCATTCAAAGGTTTGTATTCAGCATTTTGCATCAATCTCATGTAAGCATCAAAGTAACTTAGATTCATTTCATTCTGTTTCAAATGAAAGCTTGATAGGCGTTGGTGAGGCTGAATACCATATAACCATATCACTGATTTCAAGTTATGTCCCTTTTCCTAGGTCTACCTCCTTAATAGGGCTTCTATTTAATGTGCCATGCTGTATTTAACATCCGTTAACTAGTGTTACAGATCAACTCAATTCAAACTTCATCTAGACTCAATTAAGGATAAGCAGAACAAACTTGAACTTTGTTTATCATTCAAAGACAGGCAAATCCAGTTAATCAAAATATTATCAATTTCATCAATTCATATTCAATGAAATTAAACTCATAAAAGAAAGTTTTAGCTGGGGAAACGCTCTACATTTCCAAATTTTAAGTAATATAACCCCTATTATAGCAAGTTAATGGAATAAACTTAAATAAATAAATTAAATAAATCGATGTCTGTTTTTCAATCTGATAAAATTCCTGCTACCAATGTGTGTGCACTTATTTATCTTACAACTTACTTGTTTTGTTAGAAATTGCGACACTTATATAAGATTTTGGGATATTGATTAACAAGTAGCATTGATATTTTTCAGAATTTTGTTTTCAAATAGTCCCGTGCAGGTCCGGGTGTTAAATGAACAGGCTTGCAGCAGTGCTAAGCTTGTCGTAAAAGGCGACTAAATAGTGCTCAGAACCCTAGCCGGGGGCTAGGGCGCTCTGCCCACAGAGCAACTGGGATGTGTGCCCCAGGTGGTGGAATGGGGTACCCCTGGCGTGTTACATGCTGGGGTTGTCAGGCTATAATACGGAAAACCTGACCGCAAACCATAGTGGTGCACCGTGTTGGGAAAGATGCACGTTCCTCGCACTTTAAAGAACCTTATTGTGGTATTCTCCCGGAGTAGGAACCATAGGGCTCCGCCACAGGAGGCTAAATTGCCCGACCCTACCCACCTCTCCCTATTTCCAGTGGCAATCAAACTTTGTCGACCCCATTGACCTTGTGTCCCATCCCTTTTTCATTTCATCATCATTTCATGTTCATTTTATCATCAATTTCATATTCATCGTCTGAATATAACTGAAATATTGCTGTTTGGACGTTAAACCCCAAGAAACAAACAAACATGTTTTCAAATAGTTAAAGGTCATCGCTTACAATATTCTTTGGTCGCAACCATCCCCACATTTGATAACCCAAATAGAGCCACTTGATGCATTGCAAGAAACAGAATACCTCGTATTTAATTAGCACTAAAGTTTACCTTCGTTTTAAATGAGCTCCAAGCTTGTTGCTTGTTTTTGTGTGTGTTTTGTCTGTTTTTACATAGTTCTCGTTTGTGCTATTTGTCATTTATTCTCCATTGTTTTAATTTTTAATTTTCTTTAATAGTTATTTCTTAGTTTGGATACCTACTTGTTTTACACTTCAGTATTTAAATTTATTTTAAACACAATAAGAGGTAGAGGTTAAAGTTCATTGTCAACGACATTACTTTTATATTAAAAACAAAAACACCTACTCGTATCTGCTATATCCTAACATAGAACATATGACTTGTGCGTCCTGTCTGTCAAAGCTGTCATCACAGATTGTCCCCCACTGTCCATTGTGATATAATTCTACGCGACCCTCCCATCTATAATATCCACCGACTAGTCGGACACCTGATAAAAACAATTTTCATGTTAACAGCCTTCAAATACGCAATCAGACAAACACATATTAGTTTTGCAGTGTATGTATTTTACTACAGCTGAGGAAGATAAACCTTAGGAGCTTTTTGCCATGCATAAAATATTTGCAACTTAATTATTGCCGAAAATGTTGGTTAAAGAAAAAAGTTTTATATGGTTTAAAAATGATCCAAGCCTTTGACCCAAAAGAGACTATTAAAGAGCTTGTCATAAAGTTGGCAAAATCTCACAGTTTTCTTCATGGCGAAAGAGATATTGCTTAAGTTTAAGCTTCATTATAATGTATCATATTATACTGTTATTTAATTCTAGGTTTTGACTGGTCTTCGAAAATGAATTATTCTGGTATAGCAACCCTTTTTCCTAGCATTAGGCTCTTCTTCAACAAATTAAGGAATATACCACCCTGAAGTATAAATACTTTTTTCTTGAACTGGACATTTTTTTAAACTATTGGTTCCGTTGTCAACTTTTTCTACTTTTTTCATATTTTCGTCGATTAAAAAAAAATCAGACGGGAATTCCCATTTCATATATAAACTCCTTGAAACAGACTACGGGAATGCATGTTACTCCAGGGAGATCTTAAGCAATGCGTTACCACATTATTACTTTTGTATAGCTGTGACCGATTCTTCATTCACTTTAAATAGCAATAGGTCAGTCTGTGTCTGTGATGCACTATACTTACCAGTTTGTCCAGATGAAACTGTAAAATATGAAAAAAAAACTTATATGCATTGTTCTGACGCCAAACACTTTACACAAATAAATAAGTGTAAATTTTAAAGGAAAAAGAATTAGAAAAAGCTAGAAAGGCATTCAACCCCGACCCATTCTTGGTCTCTAATATGCACGAGTTATTCTTTCAGAGCACTCCAATAAAATAAATCGTGAAGCTAGGTTATTTAACTTAACTTTCAGATACACTAAAGATGCTTTATCAATCAATCATGTCCCGTGCAGGTCCGGGTGTTAAAAGAATAGGCCTGCAGCAGCGCTAAGCTTGTCGTATAAGGCGACTAAATAGTGCTCAGAAACCTAGACGGGGGCTAGGCGCTCTGCCCGCAGAGCACCTGGGATGTGTGCCCCAGGTGGTGGAATGGGGTACCCCTGGCGTGTTACATGCTGGGGTTGTCAGGTTATAATACGGAAAACCTGACCGCAAACCATAGTGGTGCACCGTGTTGGGAAAGATGCCACGTTCCTCGCACGTTAAAGAACCCTGCTGGGGTATTCGATAGGAGTAGGAACCTTTGCGCTCCGCCACAGGAGGCTAAATTGCCCGACCTTACCCATCCCCCCTTTTTCCAGTGGCAATCAAAATTTGTCGACCCCATTATCCTTGTGACCCATCCTTTTTTTTTCATTTCATGTTCATTTTATCATCCATTTCATGTTCATTGTCTGAATATAGCTGAAAGATTGCTGCTCGGACGTTAAACCCCAACAAACAAAAACAAACATCAATCAATCATACTATGTTTGCTAAATGAATCCTCTGGAGTTGGAAATTAAGGAGAAGACAGACACGCCATCCTTTGCCTAATGTAAAGACATATTTGAAAATATATGGTAGGGCCTACACTAACTATACAGATCTAAACAAAATCACCACGTGGTCCTGTCATCCGACTTATAATGGCTGTATCTCATAATGTTGTGTTGATATCAAGATTTTTTGGCAGGTAAGTAGATACCAAACACAAAAAAAATAACAGTAGATGTTTTTTTTCAAACCCAGTCGTTTAGTATAACAATAGACTACTGCTTTACTAGATTTAACCTTTGTGACCAAACAAAAAAGTACACCGATATTCTCGTGAATTATGGAAGCAGGATGCTTGGCTAGCCATAAAGTCTGGTCTCACCCACTATTTCACTTTGAAATGCATGGTTCAAATCGGGGACATTGTAGTATTTTCATTATCCAAGTTTATTCTTGACTTAGTCAGTTAATGAATGTATTATTTGGTATTTCTCTGCAGTTTACGGAAGTAGACCTAGGGTAAGGAACGTTTGTATTCAGCATTTTACATCAATCTCGTGTAAACAACAAAATAACCTGGACTGATTTTATTCAGGCTTAAATGAAAGCTTGATAGGGTTCGGTGAAATTGAATAAGATACAAACATTTCACCGATTTTAAGAGTTATGTCTACCTCTTCAAGAATATAAGGTTGATATTTGCTATTTGCATTTTAAGAAAGAATAAAAAGGTGTTTAATGCTTAAAATGTAAAGTAAAGCACATGTTCAATATCAAAATTTAATATTTTATAATGTTATTATTATTATAATGGTATAATCCTAAAGCTGATTCAGCTGTATTCATATTTTACTGTTAACCCGCCGTAACTGAAAAAGCCTTATGTCTTGATCTTAGAGGTCGATTGTAAAGGATTATATTATACTATGTATTGATTTATTAAGTAATTTCGTCTTCTATATACCTTTGTTCAACTCAGGTTATATCGAATAAAGATAAATATAGTAACATACGTCTTTGCGTTAATTTAATGTTATTCTAAATTTTTTTCTTAAACTTACAACTCCGTAATTGTACATGTTAAAATGAATAGAATATGTTACTGTAACTGTTTCAATACAACATGAACGATTTTCTTTGCCAGAGCTTCTAACTTGTAATTTTCAAAGACTGTCATTATTTATCGTTAAGGGCTGACTAAGACTAGAAAGTAAAACTGTTGGAAAAACTGATTTATATTAATTCTTTTATTGACGATGGCATTCGTGGTGTTTTAAGCCATTCGGTTGCCATTGTGCTGTGGAATTACATCAATTTACTTTCAATTGAGATATTTGGGCTCACTACTTGATATGGTTGTCATGAGACTTTATAGCTGATCTGATCCGAAAGAAATAATATCGTTTAGCTAGATCTTTTAATCTCAGTTTCCGCTATATATATGACGTATTATCTTTAAACAATCCGGATTTCGGGGATTTGATACATCGCATCTACCCAAAATAACTTAAAATAAAGGATACTACAGGCACTGTGAAGTCAGTCTTATATCTTGTCCTACACTTATAAATCGATTGGAAAGGAAAACTATTGACGAAACTATCCGACAAACGTGATGACTTTTCATTCCGTATTGTCAACTTTCCTTCCATGAGCTTGCCGTAACAATGCAAACATTTTGTTCTGCGCTAGACTTCTTACCATTAGGATTCTGGAACAGGATTGTGTTGCAATAAGATTTAAGTCATCACTACAGAAGTTTTATGGTCGTCATCATGAACTCGTGGATCGTTACGGCGTATCCATATGCACCATGAGAACCGATTTATTCAATGTGTCATAGGTGGTGCCCCGTGCAGGTCCGGGTGTCAAAAGAATAGGTCTGCAGCAGCGCTAAGATTGTCATAAAAGGCGACTAAATAGTGCTCAGAAACCTAGCCGGGGGCTAGGCGCTCTGCCCACAGAGCAACTGGGATGTGTGCCCCAGGTGGTGGAATGGGGTACCCCTGGCATGTTACATGCTGGGGTTGTCAGGCTATAATACGGAAAACCTGACCGCAAACCATAGTGGTGCACCGTGTTGGGAAAGATGCCACGTTCCTCGCACGTTAAAGAACCCTGCTGTGGTATTCGATAGGAGTAGGAACCTTTGCGCTTCGCCACAGGAGGCCAAATTGCCCGACCTTACCGATCCCTCCCTTTTGCTAGTGGCAATTAAAATTTGTCGACCCTACTGTCCTTGTGTCCCATCCCGTTTTTCATTTCATCATCATTTCATGTTCATTTTATCATCCGTTTCATGTTCATCGTCTGAATATAGCTGAAATATTGCTGCTCGGACGTTAAACCCCAACAATCAATCAATCAATCAATCATAGGTGGTTGTTTCTAGAAAACCATGGAACACTTTACCTACCGGTGAACCTGGTCTATTGTCCCAGATTCTAGTGTAGCCCGAGTTACCCATTTAATTTTGTTGCTTTTTTATGTATTATTCTGGTTATTTTATGTTATTTTGTTTTGTCTGTCCGTTTTTCCTGTCTTCTTTTTTTTCCTTAATTACATTCTTTAGAATCTTGCTTAGTCTTTCCCAATAACTGAAAGAACGCGGAAATACTGAGACAAATGTTTATAATTCAATATCTTACCTGTAATGCTAGTTGTTGTGGCTTCTGTTGTCAAGCTATCTAGAATACAAAATTGACATTTAAAATAGATGCAAAATAGATTAAACTTCAACAGGAAAATAACGCCTCTATCATACATGGCAATACTGTATATATATGTTTTTATTACAAATTGTTTAATTAGCAAAGTTTCGTATTAAATTAAGATGATGAAATAAAGTAACGTGACAACACTGATGGCTTTGGACCTTTGCAAAACAATTTTTACTTTTGTTTCAAAAGGTAACATGATATTGTATAAATTACAAAAGGTTTTCGACGGACAACAAGACACATAACAATTTGTTTAGAAAAGGCAATATATTATTTATCGAAATGAAACATCAATAGATTAAATCATTCTTATTGAAAAAAACTTAAGAAAATGAGAAAAAAAAATAAATGCAGTATATAACATTTAAACGAATTACTGCATTCTTGTGCAGCTTTTATCAATCTTAAAAGCTTAAAACTTTTAAGTAAGATTAAAAGTAACTTCTGGTTGTACAAATCGCAACAGTCGATTAAGCTATCATATAAAAAGTGAATAACCATGTGGGCGTTCATTAAATTCCTGAAATAAATTAGTCACTATATATTAAAAAAGAAATTTAAGGTTTTGCAAAATTGCTAACAATCCTGCGCCAATGATGCTTTCACTACTTTTTGCAAACCTATTTAATTTATATAATAGGTACGATAGAAGCCTTACAGTAACTGCAATCATTCTTTGATCGGATATTTTTATCGTCTATAAAGTGTATTTTCATGTATTCCTTGGAGAGAGTTGAATTCTTCTTTGAGTGAATTTTATGGTGTGTTTGTTTACATTTGACAGTCAATAATCAGGAGTGGATATTTTGTCATTAAGGTTTCTTTAATTTGTGTTTTTTTTTCACCTTTTATTTTTTTCTTGAAGAATTGCTATTGAACATTTACCGTTGATTTTATTTCAAATGTTGTTGTTGGGTTTTTTTCAGAGCTTACAAAAACGTGTGGTTACATTTGTTGAAGACATTTTTGTGATTTTTGAAGATTTTATATCATTTTGAATTTAGGTTTTACGCTAGTGTATTGGTTTGGTTACAACGTATCCATTCATTTTTCATGTTGACCCTTACCGCGATCTTGAATAATTTTTAATAGACTGCATGCAGGCATTACTTTGATTAAATTGTTGCATGTCAGTAATCTACGACAAAGGAACATTTCATAGAAGATGCATGTATCTTGGTGTTGCACTTACCACATCTTATATATATCTTGTAACTACAATAGTTGTTGTTACCAAGGTTACGTCCTGAACAATGGTCGATTCCATTGGCGTTATAGTCATTAGAAACGCATTGTAAATTAGTCAGTATACCATAACTAGAATCGTATCTCCTTGAGATGTCATTTGCACTGAAAATATATAAAGTGATATTTGTAATGTGGCTTTAAGAAACATTTATCAGAGAATCGAATGTTACCTGTGCGATTCAATTCGATAATAGACCCTTTTATGCTAACAGAGGAACTGTCGATGAGTATGCGTAGAACATGCTCAATATTCACTTTCGAGCAGAAAATTATTTTGTTCTACCCAAGCCTTATATCGCGGAAGTGTATATTGAGCATGCTCTCTGATTTAATAAAAAGGTCTACTCGAATGTGAAATAATTTATGAATTTCTGGGCGAAGACAACAATTAAAAAAACCCAATTTTTTCTTGTGATGTTAACTTAATTGACATCGCGCCCTGTGCAGGTCGGGGTGTCAAAAGAATAGGCCTGCAACAGCGCTAAGCTTGTCGTAAAAGGCGACTAAATAGTGCTCAGTAACCTAGCCGAAGGCTAGGCGCTCTGCCCACAGAGCAACTGGGATGTGTGCCCCAGGTGGTGGAATGGGGTACCCCTGGCGTGTTACATGCTGGGGTTGTCAGGTTATAATACGGAAACTTGACCGCAAACCATGGTGGTGCACCGTGTTGGGAAAGATGCCACGTTCCTCGCACGTTAAAAAAACCCTACTGTGGCACTCGATAGGAGTAGGAACCTTTGAGTTCCGCCACAGGAGGCTAATTTGCCCGACCTTACCCATTCCTCCTTTTTATCGACCCCCTATCGCCTTGTGTCCCATCCTTTTTTTTCATTTCATCATCATTTCATGTTCATTTTGTCAACCATTTCATGTTCATCGTCTGAATATAGCTGAAATATTGCTGCTCGGACGTTAAACCCCAACAATCAATCAATCAATCGATATCGCTGACGTTTTGGAATATCAATCTGCCAGTCACAAAATTATCAATACATTTGAAATTACAACATGTAAGTGTGTAATTGAGAAAGTCTATAAAAACAGAAGAATCATTTAGTTATCGCGTGCAACAAAAATCTTATTGTTTCCTATTGTTTCTGCTTACGTAAAAATGATTCAAGAGTCAACTCATGTGAATAATGAAAAGTGAAACCTTCGATTTTCACGTATTATTTTACTGATTTGAGACATCTGTTTCAAGCAGGCTGAGGTTCTTTTAAAATTGTGGGAGTATGTCCTTGTTTCTAAGCAATTCATGACTATTTTTGGAAACAATTACATTACTTGCCCTTCCAAGTTATGAAAAACATAAACCAATACAGATAAATCGTCAAAAACCGATATCCTGGTCCTGTATATCGATTACTTTGACCCACGTAGAACATATTACAAACAAAAAGCTTCAGAAATATCATCTCTTATAGTATATTATCTTCGTTTTACTTACGATGGATATCCTAAGTAACGACAAACAGGATTAAACTGATATTCTGACATATAATGGTCATGACACACACGGCCCCATCGCCCTCTATAATATACCTCCAAATATCCGTAGCTACCGTAAGTTAGGCGTACAGGAATGTGTCCTGATCAACATTAAAAAAATAAAATAGATATTATCTGAAACGAGTAGCATTCCATACCTATATAAAATATTGTTACTGGCACGATGGTTACATATACATAACACACTAAAAGTTTTAAGATTCAAGAACACATTATGATGAATATTGATATGAGTTTATTTAATGGCATTTTTTAAATCTTCAAGTAATCAAGGTACGCATGCACCAAAAGGTTAGTTAAACAACTCGAACAATACTCAAATGGAAGTTTTATACACAGGCAAAATTATTTCACATGATTTTCATCTGAATTGAGCAAATAAACTAAGTGACAGAGTTCATGTGAAATTAGGGTGAATGGAGCCTTCACATGAAATTCACACGAAATGTTCCCATGGAATTCGTGTTTAGTGAATTTCACGTGAAGCTCGATTCACATGAATTTCACGTAAAAATATTTGTCTGTGTACATTAAAAGAGCCATGTAAAGAGAAGGCATAACTTTAGAAGATTATGTTTTAGAAACGAAACATGAAACAACATATATTCGGGATCATTTAGAACAAAAACTGTATTCTTATTCGTAAAATAACCTACATTCGTTACTACTTCGATAAATATAATAAGAACTTCTGACCTCCGAGTATGTCGACGCTATAAGGACATTGCGAGATGTGTAACTATCTGTTCATTGGTTTATACATTTTGTTCAACATATAAAAAATTAACATTACTTACCATAATGATTCCCTAAGGTGAAACCGTGCGTCGTTTCTTTCAAAATAAAAATAGAAAACAATTGTGATGTCAATTTATTCCTGACGAGTTATGATAATGCAAACCAAACATTATTTGTTTTAAAACTATATAGAAGGTTCTGGAAAAGTGATTCCTAAATCGTAAATATATACTTTTAAGATAGTCCTCGTCGTTATGCATTCTAAAATTATACTGGCTTGGTATTTGTACCAATTGATTTTTTTCTGAATTATTTCACCGAGTTCAATCTATTCTGCTTAGATGGATAGTTAATGCTAAAAACACGAACTTTACTTGCTTGTTTTTTTTGTTTTTTGTTTTTTTTTTGTTTTGGTTGTTTTTCATGTACATGTCATATGATAGATATCATTTCAGAACTAAGGCGTTTGATTAATCGAACATACCCTGCTGAATACTTGTTCTTACGTGGAGCCGGATCTGTATAGGGTTTGCTCACAGAAACGGACAGCAGATATTTAAGCTGCCTTAATGCTTACCATTATTCTGACACTGAATCAACCTTCTGCAACTATCTTAATACCTCTTGGTGGAGTAACAATGACCACCAACTATAAAGATAGTGGGAATCAGACTTATTGTTTTCTCGTTTTTTTGTTTTTTTTTGGCGGTCACGCTACTCCAGGACCACCGAGACAGGTCAGCACATTTATAGAAAAAATTCTTACCTTCAATTGTTGTCGTTTGATCACCTGAAACAACGTTTATATAAATCAGTACAATGTGATATACAATAAATTTGTGCAAATAATCCAAATTATTACATAAATGATTTTTTATTTACATCTTTTTTTACTTTTCTGATTAATTTACCTGGTCTCGATCATCTCATGGGTTTCTGAATTACAACAAAATATCATGATTAGGCAGTTGTTACATGCAAAACAAATTAGAAACAAGTGGGACACAAAATCTTCAAAATACGAATAGAATTGAAATTAAATATGATCCGAATTTCTCATACAATTAAAAATAGAATACGTAGGGACCTAGAGTGATCTAGGGTGTTGCATCTTGTATAGGTGGTGTTATTTAGACGTCATGGCGGTACAAGTTCGAGTCCCAAAAAGGGAACAACCAAACATTTTGTACAGCTGGTGTTCTTTAGATGTCATGGCGGTACAAATTCGAGTCCCAAAAAGGGAACAACCAAACATTTGTTCTGTAAATGAATCAATTTTATTTTTGGTTTCATGTCATATGTCAGATAGCATTTACGATGAAAATATTTGATCAATCAAACAGACCCTGTTCAGTACTGATCGTGGAGCAGAATCTGTATTGCGCTTGCTCACAGAAAAGGCCAGCATATATTTATGCCACCTTAATGTGACACATTATTCTGAATATGAATCAACCTTTCGCAACTCTTTAAATACCATGTGGTGGAAAAACATTGAGCACCAGTTGTAAAGTCAGTGGACGTCGGTCAGGAATCAGACTCATGCTTTCTCGCCTTTTTTGGCAAGCATGCTACTCTAGGACCACCGAAACGG
Source organism: Perna viridis (assembly GCA_037379345.1). Taxonomy (NCBI): domain Eukaryota; kingdom Metazoa; phylum Mollusca; class Bivalvia; order Mytilida; family Mytilidae; genus Perna; species Perna viridis. The sequence continues at coordinate 5,479,382 of CM074525.1, forward strand.
TTCGGCACATTAATAGAAAAAATTCTTACCTTCAGTTGGTGTCGTTTCATCTGAAGCAACGTTTATATACATCAGTAAAATGTGATAAACAATAAATAACTGCAAATAATATAAATAATTTCCTTTTGATTTTTCATGTAAGTCGTTTTTTTAAATTTCTTATAAGTTACTTAGTCTCAAATGTATTATGGGTTTAAGAATTACGGCATAATATCACGATACGCCACGTTGTCACAAGCAAAACAAATGAGAAACAGGTCGGATACGAAAAAGTACGATTTGAAACTAAATAAGATCCGAGTTTCTCATACAATAAACAGTGGAATCTATTGGGGCCTAGAGTGTTCTAGGGCACTGGTCTGCGTGAAGGCGGTGTTGTCATAGACGTTAGAGCGGTACAAGTCCACTGAGAGAACAACCAAACATTTGCTCTGCAAATTTGTCATTTCTTATATTGTTGTGAATTGTTAAGACCCTTACATGTACATCCTGACATTATCTACCCTGTATCAATAATTTACCGATGGAGAAAAATAGAGAAAAGAGTCATCAAATGTATTATATATATTTCATTTTAATGAATAATTTTAATGTTAAAAAACAGAATTGAGTGATTTGATACAAGGAAAAGGTAACGATTAAAGTATCAATAAATAAGTTACCTTCTGTGGTAAAGTAACCCTGGTACCATTTCAATTCTCCTGCAATTTGAAGAGCAAACCAATAACCGTGAAAGAAGATTAGAACAGGAAAAACATAAATTAACACAACTGTGATGAGTATTTATATTTTAGACCACGATATTGCATACCTGTAAAAAGTTTGTCCAAATATCAAAGATGTATTTTGTTGTAGGGAAGGAGTAATCAAGGGAACCAAGTATAATATAATAGAATAATTATGGCAATAATAATAAACAAAGAAATAATTATTATTATTACAATGTTGTATTATCGTTGTAATGTCTATTTGAACAGAAAATAAGGGTAACAACAAAATTACAGAACATTTATCAAGTCAAGTCCAAAATTAATCTGGCAAAATAGATATAACACCACCAGGAAGCTGGTACCGCAATGGTCCAGACTTGGTACAGGTATATCAAACGAAATCTACAGCGGTCTAAACCCTTCTCTTCCGTTGCGACGTTGATTGATTGATTGTTGGGGTTTAACGCCCGAGCAGCACTATTTCAGCTATATTCAGGCGATGAACATGAAGGGTTCGATAATATTCTTTTATTATCCTCAGACAAAATTTATTTTCTTTCATATACATCTTCATATAATGAACACTTCATCAGAATCACTAAATATGTTTAGAAGGAGTTGTGCTTTCAGGAAATGTGTAAAGACGAATGGTCTGGGCGATTCTTATATACCCTAATCTATATTTGCGAGTCTAAAATTACTTATTTGTCTGAACATTTAAACAATGCATACATACTTTTATAACCCTGACACTGATTGGATAGAAAGATAGTTATTACAACCTGTAAAATAAAAGGCTTTCATTGACATATGCATAAAACTGAAAGAAAATTATATCATTACTTCTGGCAACAAGAAGTGTGTCATTTAACTATCGTGGTTTGTGCAAAAAGTTGCGACAGAGGTCAGCTAGGTCATATGGATGACGTTTATTGATCTGACCACTCTACCGGAGAGTCTGACTTTGATGATGGGGTTTCGCTCTATATATTTGATTTGACTTCTTGTCTTCCTTATTATTTGTCTTATCTGGAACACTTTTTAAACACAAAGAATTCCCCTAATTAATCCGATGTACATCAGTATTCTGCGATTTTCGATTTTGATTTCAGTATTGACCGTGCACATGGACATATTTTTAGTTTTCTCTTTATTTCAAAATGCAATACCGTTTTGAAACTTTAACTTATTTCAAAACTTTCTAAAAATTTAAATTTTACTTTACTTACAAAGACGATGTGATGTACAACCGACATCTTCCTGTTTGTTATCTATACTGAATTATCAAATGACGCAAAGCAACTCACCCTTGTTTGAATTGATAAGATAACTATTTCCCATTTATACTTAACAACACAATATATAAATATAAGTGATAAATGACATATATCAGGCAGATACATAGTAGATAACATATTTTTTATAGTTATTATGAAATTATTGATAAAATGATATAGCTTGCACCGAACCATACCCATTGACTGCATTTTAGAGAGGTAGACCTAAGGTAACGGACACAACTCTTACAAATCATTGGAACGTTTGTATTCAGGTTCTTTATATTGATCTCATGTAAGCACCAAAGTAACTTGGATTGACTTCATTCTTTTCAAATGAAAGCTTCAAAGGCTTTGGTGAAATTGTATATGATATAAAACACATCACTGATTTCCGGAGTTATTTCCCTTACTTTAGGTTTACCTCCTTAAGAAGCCGGTCACCAGAGACCTGTGCAGAAAGGTTATGTGATCGTTTAAAAAACGATCTACGTGTCTTTACGTTCGTTTAAAAAAATTCTAACATATAGTAGGGCAAAGATTCTATCAAAAATATCCTAAGACAGGGGTATGTCAAGCCTTTATTGATATCGTTACTATCGATGTTTGATGATATCAATTTGACTGACTGATATGAAGTTTCAATCGCAAGATATCCTCGTTTAGGCTTGACGACTTGCTCGGTAACAACTTATCAAACCTGGCGCTAACCTCGATAACTCAATTGCAATAGATGGAACAGGACATGTTTACCCCGCAAAAACACCTGCTGTCACTCCTGTATTTTTTGTTCTTTTGTTTTTGGTTAAAACACTTCATGTGTATCAGTTTCTCAGTGTATGCTGTCTTGTTTTCCTCATTTTTAGTTTTATAAGTAAATTAATGATTTTCATTCTGAACAGCTTACCCTACCGGTGCACCTGGTCCATGATCCCAGTTTTTAGTGGAGTCATTTGCTTTTGTTACTTTGTGTGTATGATTTTAGTTACTTTATGTTCTTTGTTGTTTGTGTCTGTTTTCCATGTCTGGTCTTTGTACCTGGATTGCATTCGTTTGATTACCGCTATCACCTTGGTTCCCTTGATTACTCTCCCTATTGTTGTCTGTTTTATTTTGCCAAAATTGTAATATGCAATAGAGACAAGTAACCAACTTAACTCTATGACAAACCTGATGACTTTGATTTTCTCATTGTCAACTATCATTTTTTATGAATAAGCATTTTTGGGATTTTCGATTCACTGCCCACAGTTTTATAGCTAAACTTGTCACAGCGACTCGCATAGAAATATTTGGAACTAAGATACCCCTATTTTTGTTGGGTTTGTGCTTCATTGTCCCGTCTCTAAAATTTAGTGAATAAATCACTAAATGTGTTTTCAATTCTTTTCTTTAAACTTGGACTTTCTAGTTACTATGACACTCATTATTATCTTGTCTGACTTAGGCAGTCGTAATTTTGTTTACCGTTGCCATCTGTCCGTAATGTGAAATATTCATGGCTCGAATAGATATTTTTCACATTCACCATTTACGTCAAATCTGGACGGGACTGGTTTACGGTTTTATACAATATACAGAGAAAAGATGCAATGTCAGTAACATTTATGTAGAAAAACGTTTCCCAACAAGAAAATATCTACAATGGTGCTATAATAGTTGATCTCCATGCAATGTAAGAACTTTTCTGGAATGGAGGTGAACATGAAGATCATTTAAAAGTTGAAAAGACCGGTTTGGATTTGTATTTAAAATTGATATAGGAAATAGATTTGTAGTGCCGTGTGCCCAAATCAGAAGTGTAGTATGCTATATCTTGTATGCTAGACATTCTCTTAAACTAGATAGAAGTATAAGGTCATGAAGATGCCAATGAAAAAGAGGGTTCTCAATGTGTCTTATCTAAGACTTGACTATATAAAAGTTTTCATGAGACTTGTATTTATTATTCTTGATCTACTTTGTAATTGCACTATGATCTTGATAATAGAATTCAGAATGATATCGTCACAATTAGTAGAAATCTGATACTGAGATAACGTAGGAGAAAATGCGACACCATTTAATATTAATGTATATATAAAATGTAATCCTTCATTTCAATGTACTATATTTTGTATGAACTTAATCAGTTAAATGATAACACAATGAAACCACAATAACGAATTAGTGATATCGATTATCGTTTATCTGGGTTGACAGTTGTATTTCTCCTCTTGTCCAGTGCTATTCAACCCTGATCTGATGCTTGAACATTTAGACCAACCTTTCATTTTTGTATCACATTTTTTATTTATATTGTATTAAATGCCATTTTTACCTTTTTGAATGTTGCTACTTTGACATGTTCATTGTTCTTATGTACAGTTTACTAAGCCACGCACAACTTCTAATAATTTTTAAAATGAACTAGCACCGCTCTATTTACATGTAGGCAGAGTGTGATTTGCAACATCTTGTCGTATTTCATAAGAAGGAAATAAAGTGGTACCAGAGCATTAAGTAGTGAGCAATAGTTTTTATTGGAAATCGTGATTGGAATTGCAACATCTTTTAATAAGCATGTTCTCCTTGTTTCTTTCTTTTTCCTTTACCAGTCTTCAAATATGTTTGGTCTTTTCTATTTCTAAACATTATATGTCTGCTCATGTTATTTTTCAAATCAGGATTAGCCCCGTGCAGATCCGGGTGTTAAAAGAATAGGCCTGCAGCAGTGCTAGGCTTGTCGTAAAAGGCGACCAAATAGTGCTCAGAAACCTAGCCGGGGGCTAGGCGCTCTGCCCACAGAGCAACTGGGATGTATGCCCCAGGTGGTGGAATGGGGTACCCCTGGCGTGTTACATGCTGGGATTGTTAGGCTATAATACGGAAAACCTGACCGCAAACCATAGTTGTGCACCGTGTTGGGAAAGATGCCACGTTCCTCGCACGTTAAGAACCCTGCTGTGGTATTCGATAGGAGTAGGAACCTTTGCGCTCCGCCACGGGAGGCTAAATTGCCCGACTTTGCCCATCCCCCTTTTTCCAGTGGCGGTCAAAGTTTTTCGACCCTGTTGTCCTTGTGACCCATCCTTTTTTTTTTCATTTCATGTTCATTTTATCAATTTCATGTTCATTGTCTGAATATAGCTGAAATATTGCTGCTCGGACGTTAAACCCCAACAAACAAACAAACATCAAATCAGGATTAAATTATAAATACTACAATCGATAAGAGCAAGGTGAAGACACTGACTTATTTTTACTTGTATGGTATTAAACAATCACAAGCATTTAAAATCAATTCGACTTCGCCCACTTATCATTGCATGAAATATCTGATCACTTTAGAGTCACTATCAAAGGTCACCTTCCGATGAAAGCATTGATAAAAATTCAAATATACATACAAGAAATGAAAAAGGATAACATTCTCGGCAACAACATCAAATCATTAGAAATAAGTAAAACGTCAAATTAGGATTTTGTTGCACACAGATTCTACAAAGAGCTCTTTAAAGAATTGGAAATTCATATCATAGAGTGTAGAAATGTTGTTTTAACCCAAAATGCGTTGTTTCATTTTTCCACGTTCGTATTTGTCTTAATAACATATACGAAAGTTGCGCTCTTTGTGGGCATCTTTTTGAAGGGAAATAATTTGTTTTGGTGATAAATTAAAAGGATTCAAACCAAATAGGGCTCGAGATAGGACACCACTGTTTAGACTGGTAAAAAGATATTCTCTCCGAATGGACACCCATAAATGCCGGCGTACCGCAAGGACCTCTGTTATTTATTATATTTATAAACGACATCGTTGTAGACATAAATGCAACTATTAAGTTATTTGCTGACGATACTAGCCTCTTTGTAACCGTCGATTGGCCTGCTATCGCCGCGAATATCTTAAATAATGACCTCGCGAAAATTCACCAGTGGGCAACTACTTGGCTGGTTAAATTTAATCCACAGAAAACCGAGACGATGCATATTTCGCGCAAGTCTACACAAGTGGTACATCCGGTATTGAAGATAAACGATCATGACATAAAGGAAGTGACAAGCCATAAGCATTTGGATATAACATTTTCAGATAACGGATCGTGGCATAATCACATCGACAATATTGTCAGAAAAGCGTTTACCCGTGTAAATGCACTTCGTCGCTTGAGATTAGTTCTTGATAGATTTACACTCGAAAAAATGTATTTCTCGTACGGTAGACCACTAATGGAATATGGCGACGTCATCTGTGACAACAATATAGAATATTTGACTGAAAAAATCGAGGCCATGCGAATAGTAACGGGTGGGACTAAACTAACTTCTATAGCAAAATTATACGTTGAGACAGGGTGGGAAAAGCTCGTAGATCGTTGACAGAATCATAAACTTCTGATTCATAAAATGGTGCATGAGAAAGCTCCTGACTATCTTTGTAATTTGATACCAACACGGTTTCGGACCTGCATCATCATTTTACTCGACATTCCAACAACGTGGCAGAAATACGTACGAGAACCAATATCTATTCTGGTTACTTTTTTACCTTCAAGTGTCAAATTATGGAACAACTTGCCTGTCGACATTCGTAAGGCGTCGTCGTTAGAAACGTCCAAGAACTATTTGAAAGTTCAGAACGTAAAATGCCCAACATACTTCTATATCGGCAGTAGAATCGGTCAGGTGTTCCATGCACGATTACGTATGGATAGTAGTTCTTTGAATGTTCATTTATTTGCACGAAATCTTGTCGATAACCCATATTGTACATGCGGTAAATCTGAAACGTCAGCCCATTATCTTCTTCACTGTAACAAGTATGCAGCAATTCGTCAGACGTACATATTGTCGTTAGATTTACCAATCCCATCAACTCCAAAAATTTTGCTTTGCTTCATGGATCAGATGCTCTAACTTCAGAACAAAATAAGTATATATTTACAAGTGTGCAAAAGTATATAGTAGACAGTAAACGGTTTGTGAACAGCTAACTATAATCAACTACGTATTAATGCATTTCCTCCCTTTTTTCCTAAATACTTTATTTTCCCCTCGCCACATATTATATTCTTCAACATGTGAGTGTGCAATAGAACATGTGCTAACCAAATTGTCATTCTTATAATGAAACGGACTTAGTATAAGCTATGTTTGTTTCCGAATCTTTGTCTTATTACTATTATGTTTTGTAATTTATTGTAATCAAACTATTTCTGAATAAAATATGTTTAAACTAAGGTATTCAAAGTGCAAGGTAATACAAAACAAAAATACTTTCAAAAACAATTTTATTGGTAGATAAAAAGCATGTTCCCTTGAAAAATTAAAATAACCCACCTAAAGCAGTAGTCAGATATATGGCAGATGTAAAGCATAGAAGAGACCGCAGAAGATGACAAAAGTCTGCAATAACATTTTGTGAAATGTACTCTAAGGAACATTAAAGCTAATTTTGATTAAAATATATCAAGCAGTTTCATAGGATTTGATGATTATAACTTAAATGTGGTTGGTTTTCTGCCGGATTCTTACAGAGACTGCCACTTAAGAATCAAAAGTATTACATTTACATAAGCTTCTATTCTGGTGATAGTTTCGGGGACATCATCGAAAAGACGTCGTTTGATATTTATTTTGTAGCTTTTTCAAAATATAGTGATACTATGTAAAGATAAAGTCATTCAAATTTTAGAAGTTTCTAAATCCTTTCGTGCTGATAATAGTGTCTGAACTGTGTGTATGGTTTTCTACCCTTGGGGTTTTGTCCACTTTTGTCCCTTTTTGAAGAACAGCCAGTAAGAAATATTTATAAATCAATTTTGGACTGTAACAAATCCAACAAATTGAAACATATTTGGGTCCAAAACTCCATAATATAACACAAAATTTTGGAAACAAAATAGCTTCCTGCTGTCCTCTATTCATCTTAAAACCATTAACCATTTTCAAAACGTAGCACTTCCTATATCTGTCAAAAAACTACAAAGACTGTGGAGCTGATTTTCACAGACTTAACAGCTCGGCAGCCACATTGGAACTCGTTTGATATTTATTTTGTAGCTTTTTCAAAGTATAGTAAAACCATGTAAAGATTCACCAGAAAATTCTTTTCTAATGCAGCAGCTTGTGATACTGTAAACGAAATTATTCATACCAAAAAAGTGCCCCGTGCAGGGCCGGGTGTCAAAAGAATAGGCCTGCAGCAGCGCTAAGCTTGTCGTAAAAGGCGACTAAATAGTGCTCATAACCTTAGCCGGGGGCTAGGGCGCCCTGACCACAGAGCAACTGTTGTGTGCCCCAGGTGGTGGAATGGGGTACCCCTGGTGTGTTGCATACTGGGGTCGTCAGGCTATAATACGGAAAACCTGACCGCAAACCATATTGGTGCACCGTGTTGGGAAAGATGCCACGTTCCTCGCACGTTAAAGAACCCTTCTGCGGTATTCTCCCGGAGTAGGAACCATAGGGCTCCGCCACAGGAGGCTAAATTGCCCGACCATATCCACCTCTCCCTATTTCCAGTGGCAATCAAAATTGGTCGACCCATTGTACTTGTATCCCATCCCTTTTTCATTTCAACATCATTTCTTGTTCATTTTATCATCAATTTCATGTTCATCGTCTGAATATAGCTGAAATATTGCTGCTCGGACGTTAAACCCCAACAAACAAACAAACAAACATACCAAAAAGTTTATTTAATATCAAACAATAATAACTTTAAAAGGAGAATATTTAAGAAACATCTGCGCTACAAGTACATAATATGCCTGTCCCCATGTATGAGGGTGTATATGTATCATATGTTATTCTGAAGTTTTCTTCACAATTCATGGATTTTTTGTACCTTATTTGATTTTATATAGATGAAAAGTTAGAGTAGCAATACAATTCTTTGTTACAGTTTTGACATCTAAAGAAATGTTATATAAAATATGAAATTCTACTCTTTATGTATAATTAAATTCTCAAAAGAATACAAAGACCGTTAATCCATTATAAAAATTATAAATAGTTTGAAGTTTATTGTATGAATTAAGTCATAAACTCATAAAAGTAGAATTTCAGAAAAAAAGATATACGGACTTTGAAACAATTGTAACAAACAACTATGTTTAGTTTCAGAATTTAACATGCGATCTCCAAAATTTTGGGTGACCTGTAAAATCCTCCCCCTTACGCACAAACTAAAACTGAACATTTCTTCACAAGGTGACCATCATAACTGTCTATTGAACATGGGGTTGTCAAATCACTGGACAACATGTTAACGCAGACGATATCCGCCTTTGGCGGGTGTAAAATATACAAGACAAAGCAAGTTCGCACAATTGGAGTAGTAACGACAACTATTCATCTTAACAAGTCTCTTTTATATATAAATTGAATACAGACCAAATTTCCTTCGATGTGAAACTTAACCGAAATGAAAGTGGTGTTATTATCTTAGGGTATTGAACATATGTAATATCTCCATTTCCTAAGGTTACAACTACTATGCATTACAAATGTTTCATCCATGGCCATGTCCAGAGCTCCACAGCCTTGTTCTGGGTCCTCTGTATAAGCGTGATCATAGTAGCTTAAAGAAGTAGATGGCCCAAATATGTTGATAAATGGATCTCCGTTTAACCAGTGTTCGTTCTTAAGTCCAATCCAGTTTCTCCGATTACCTTGAATTGCAAAGAGTTTAAAAACGCAAATTTTATTGGCTATTGATTGATAAGCGTCGCACATATGATACATAACCAATCAATTAATAAATAAATTAATTAATCAATCATAATTTTTACAGCCAATAGAAAGTGGATGTTTGGTAAATTTTGTAGCGGCTCCTTGAAGGAAAAATAATGAAAAAAAAATTGGAAAGGGTCAAATTTTGCCAAGACTATTTTACAAGAGTAATAAGAAAATACCTTCACAGCATATTTGATAAACTGACACGTAAAACACGTTTTCTTCGGCAAAGATATTTCAAAATATCTACGAAGATTAAACTTGAAAATATAAATCTTTATTGTTTTACTTCTAAAAACCTTTTCAACTTTGTTTGAAAATTCATGTTCTTTTAACGTTGAAATTATATAAAATTCAGTTTTGAACACAATTTAAAAGTTCATTTTCGTTTATAAAAAAATTATTTAAGTAACAGTGAGTGAAACTAAATTATAAATCTAATAGGATATGGAAGTCTCGTCATGTGACTCCGTGGTTTCACGAGAATGGGTTCGCGTTAACCATTTAAATGCATGAACACTTACAGAGCGATGAGTTAAGTACGAAAAGCAATATATTTTTTTCGTGTAAAAACCGATGAAAATGGCAAATATCTATTTCTACATGAAAAATATATAAGAAATAATCATTAAATAGAAAATGCAGGTAGAACGGTAATATAGCGACCATAGTGAAGCGCTTGAAAATTTTACACCTTAAAAACAATGATGGAGCTATAAACTGACTTTTCTCAAGTAATGTATTGATTTCCATAACTAAATTTGCGATCAAAGTCATAACAAAACCGTCTCGATTCTTTGGTATTTTAAGCAGATGATGTTTGGGGTCAAAGTTTTTTCTGCGAATGGCACATGAATTTTAAAAAAAAATCATAATATTTATATCAAATGGTTTTCAAAAACTATAATGCAATTTTTTTTAAGTATAATAATGTTAGAGCCTGGAATTAATACATAATTTTGGGTATCAGCACAATTTGTCCCATCACAGTTTCCGGAAGTATTTACTTAAGTAGGGTACACAAAAGGCCAACTTAAAATAAAGAGAAATAGTACCGTTCTACCTGCAGCGTTTTTAGATCCCGGAAGTAAACAAAAATGTACAGATCGGTCTTCGGATTTCAAAAAAATTACACCGGAAATTCCGGTAAGGGAAATGAAACTAGAACGAGACTTACATACCTTACATTAATATTATTTGATATAAGAAAAAAAAAACAAGAACAAATAAAAGAGGAATTAATTAAATAAATTATTGAACTCTTCATTTGTAATTATTTAAATACGAACATTGAGCCAAATCGTAGACGAGGTCTCGTGTCTCTGGTTTGGTAATGCTTACTAAGCTTCCTCCATCGCCTTCGCAAGTAGATTTGGCAGCCTCCCAGGTACTAACTTCTTTATATCGCTTTAAACAGATGCTTGGTAGTTTGTGGTACTCATATTCAATATTGGAGCAACCTGCGAGATCAATGTATTATTGCAGTGTATTAGGGAACAGCGAATAATGGAGTTTTCCCAGTGTATGTAACAATTTCACTTGTACTGTTACAAAGCTTTTCTCTCGTGAAATTAACTTTTTGGCGTCATTAACAATTTGGAATATCGATCCGACGATCACAAAATTGATTTAGGTTTCTTTATAGCAATAAATGTTTGAGAAAATCTAAACAATATAAATAAGATTTGGTTATTGTGAGGAAATAAATAATTAAATAATTTTTAAAATAATTTGCGCCGAAAACGCTTAGGGATTGAATTCGGAACAAGTTTACCACACTAGCTCAAATCAGGGTTACTTCGTCACTTAGCATCACATCTACGTTATTCAACCTCTCCAATAAATTATCCAGATATTCATTGCGTTTGGGGACAAGCTAGAATAGTATAGTTGAAATGAAATATCGATGTCCGATTATTAATGTATCTTTATTAAAGTTTGAGTATGAAATATCAAACTAAAACTTGATAATCTGTCATCTGAGCAATTTTACTTGTACGATTTATACCTAAATAAATTCGTAAGGTAAACGAAAACATTACTGAACAATGATTTAACATGCTGAATTGTTTTTTTTATTAAATCACAAGAAAAAAGTCATGGATACTAAACTATAACCACTCGAAGTTGTAAATAACACTAACAAATTAGAAAAAAAATTACATTATTCCTACGAAAATGTTGAAATTAATACTAACAAAACACTAATATGAATTAAGACGAAACACTATTCAGCATACACTTTGTATTATGGTTCAAATTAATATGCAAAATTGTTCTTGTGACAGTGTTGTGTGTAACAACAGAAAACTCGTTTACAAATCAAGGGTTACCATTAAATGCTGATTTTACATTGTGTACAGCCCAAGTCACGTGGTCGCTGTCATGGACCCCATTCCATTATTATCTTTTTATAAAAAAATAAACGTGAGAAATTATGTTATTCATAAGTGGTAGTGTCTATTAGTGTTAAAAGCCTAGCTCAAAATATTTTGTAGGGCTATTACAAATGAGCAGCAAAGACGTTGATGAAAACTCATCCAAGAAACCTAGTTCAATTGAAATGACTACATATCGTAACAGTGCAACATACTGTATATCGGGGAATTTTCATGAGGTTCTAGTTTCCGTTATATTCGCGAGGCTTTGAAGATCGCGAAATAAAAACTCGCAAATTTAAGTCCAGGTATTTGTTTCATATAATTGCTCTTTCCATTTCATTTGAAGACGCACACAATGGTTATCGCAAACATTTAATATCCCTTACTCAAGGGGTAGTCATCGCGAAATTTTACGCCCGGAAAATTACCAGTTATACGGTAACCAGTCCTGCGCATTTAAACTTCCGTTCAGATAATTCCTCTGTTAAACATCAATATAAACTGATCGTTAATTTACCAGGTGAAGGACAAATTGAAACAATAGGACGTTAAACAAACACTCAGTCAGAAAGGTACATATAAACGTACCTAATCCCAAAGTTGAATTTTCAAAACCTGTAGAAATCGATACGAGTCAATAGATAATCAATGTTTACTTGAATTGCGTGTAATGTTAACCATTATACCTTGTATATAAACTGGTTTTCAGTAAGTAATGGAAGTCCCAATTTTTCATAAAGCTCACCTCTCGAAATCGTTCTGTATACCTGCCAACCGGACAACACGTCAATAGTTTCACTTGATCCATAATCAGCCATTTGAGCATGTAACATGCACATTTTATTCTTAGAATCCCATATTGCTTTATAACAAGCCCTGTCCACGTCTGCGATACACAGCGCTGCGCATTGTAAGCGAGAAGCCGAAGGATTCTTGTTGTATACTGATATTGTTGTTCGGCAGCTGGAGTCTGCATAATTGAAAAAGTCGTACCGAATTTCAAATCCCACACCTAGTGAAACAGCAATGCATAGCAATTTAAGGCTATTTACAAAGATATAGACCATTGCGTTAAGACACTGTTTACGACGATTCCAACAAGACTTATATTCATTAACATCTAAGCTGAGACATTTATATCATACATTGCGCTATCTTGATAAAAAAGCTATGACTTCTCATATTTCCTTTAGATAAGATTTTCATAACATCAGTATTATCAGTAGTATCAATAAGGCGGTGTTTATGTTTGTTTGTTTGTTCGGGTTTAACGTCCGAGCAGCAATATTTCAGCTATATTCAGACAATGAACATGAAATGGATGATAAAATGAACATGAAATGAAAAAAAAGGATGGGTCACAAAGGATAATAGGGTCGACAAATTTTGATTGCCACTGGAAAAAGGGGGATGGGTAAGGTCGGGCAATTTAGCCTCCTGTGGCGGAGCGCAAAGGTTCCTACTCCTATCGAATACCACAGCAGGGTTCTTTAACGTGCAAGGAACGTGGCATCTTTCCCAACACGGTGCACCACTATGGTTTTCGGTCAGGTTTTCCGTATTATAGCCTGACAACCCCAGCATGTAACACGCCAGGGGTACCCCATTCCACCACCTGGGGCACACATCCCAGTTGCTCTGTTGGCAGAGCGCCTAGCCCCCGGCTAGGTTTCTGAGCACTATTTAGTCGCCTCTTACGACAAGCTGCTGCAGGCCTATTCTTTTAACACCCGGACCTGCACGGGGAAGGCGGTTTTTAAAGTACCAGTCCATTCAAAATTCTGACACTGTCCATGGTTAGGTGATTCAAAGAAACCATAGATCAGACGATGCTTTTTTGGGGTCTTTTTAGAAAAGTACACTTTAATTTTTCAATAAAATCAACCAAATGAAACCAAATCAGGAACGATAACTCTTGCATAGTACTAATTTCATGCCCAATTTATATAAATTTTATCTCGAAAGCACAACCCCCAAAACGATAAAAGACTGATTATGTAATCTACAACGGTTTCTTAACAAGAAATACAACTAAACTCAGTGTTTTTTTGATAGGATGCATCACTTCCTCTCTGATTTTTATAGAGAATGCTACTAATGTTGACGTTTGGCTGTACGTGTCGTCACTTAATGAGGTTGACCTAGGATAAGGAAAATAACTCTTTATATCAGTGATATGTTTGTATCATATTTAATTTCATTAAAGATTTTCAAGCTTTCCTTTCAAACAGAATGAAATCAGTCCAAGTTTTTTTTATGCTTATATAAGATTGATGTAAAGTGGTGAATACAAACGTTCCAATGATTTGTAACAGTTGTGTCCCTTACCGTAGGTCTACCTCCTTAATCAAAAATGGGATTTCACAACCTAAACATATTTATTAAGTAATTTGCATAATTTAACATCAAACCAAAACAATAGAATGAAACGAAAAATAGCGAATTAATCACAGGATTCAGAAACAAGACTTAAAGTCTTATATCATATCCGTCTCTTGAAATCATGAATAATAATTATATCATATAGCATAGCTCAAGGAAGTAGTGCTCTAGTGCTTATAACGTGCATTTGGTGAGTTTGGTGCAAAGCGAAGAGGTATTTAATGCTCTATGTATTTACCCAGATCATAAGGAATTATCTAAATTATTCAAAAGAAGTAACTCTGTAATGTAGGTTGATAATATGAAGCGTTTGCCCTTTCTCAAAAATTTTGGAACCTTGGTAAACATTTCAACGTTTTACTCATCCGACATCTCATTTGATCCAAATAGGAGAATATTTGAAGTCTGTTGATCAGGAAGTTGAAGTGCTGAGATATCTTGTCTTCTACGCGACTGATATAATGGACAAAAGAGTAAGAAGTGATTTGCATATTCCATTTCGCTGCATTGGGGATGGAAGAATGTCTTTATTTAGCTCGCTACACTGAAGACGTAGGATTTTACCTTAGCGTGATTCCGCAGTAGTAATATATTTGTTTTGACTACCTCATTTTCGAGATGAGTTTTGAAAATTTTGACTGATGGCGAGGTCTTAATATCATTTGGTAATGTGTTCTATAATCGAATAGTGAAAGGTAGAAAATAATTTGAATATTGGTATGTTCTACAATAAACTGAATGGATTAGGTCAGAATTACGAGTTGTTTACTTATGGATTTAGGTTACTCTGTTAGGAATCAGAGTTTGAAGATAAGGCGGTGTCAGATTGTTCAAAATTTTGTACATTAGTGTTAACTTGTGATTTTCTCGCGGAACACATCATATCTGCCATTCAGTTTCTATATATAAATTGTTAATTGATGTTAATCTAGTACCCCCTGTAACTATTCTTGCTGCATCAATTTGAATCTTTTCAACTTTGAGTTTTTCAAGGGTCTGTCTATCCAAAATTACTTTAAAGTTTCGTAATATATTTAAACGATTGTATGCTTTGGTTGTAATAATATCAATATGACTATTCCACCCACCATAATCGGATATTGTAATACCTAAGTGTTTATGCTGTTTAACTTGGACTATGATGTCATTATTAAGGTACAATTCTGGGTGATCAGGTTTGTTGGTCTTTTTAGAGAATGTCATGCTTTCTATTTTACGGGAATTGAATGTGACAAGCCAGACCACAAATGGATTTTGTTTAAGTCACCGTGAAGAGTAAGAGCAGCTGATTAGATACAGGCTATTATCAGCAGCAAATAATTTAATGGTAGACTTGATTTCGGTAAGGATATCATTTATAAAGATAAGGAACAATAAAGGACCAATTATTGATCCCTGAGGAACACCGGCTCTTATCAACATCCATTTAGAAAAATAATTGTTAATAACGACACGCTGTTCCCTTTCCTGCAAATAGTTAGTAAACCATTCTATCAAATCATTGCCAATTCCAATAGTCTTTCATTTACAAATCAGTTCTCGATGCCAAACCTTATCAAATGCTTTACTGACATCACAGAAGAAAACTCTTACTTCCTTTCCTTGATCAAGTGCTTTTCCAAATTCAATAGTTATATTTAATAATTGGTTGACGGCTGAATCTCCTGGTGTAAATCCAGACTGATTCCAAGTTTTTGTTTTATTTGAACGAAGATAGTTATATAAATATTCAAAGACACATCTTTCCATGACTTTCCGAACGACACTTGTTAAAGATATGGGTCGGTAATTGTTTATTTCGTTTTGAGAACCCGATTTAAATACAGGGGTTACATTTGCCAGTTTCCAACTTAAAGGGAATCTACCTAATGCATGGACATGATAAACTGCTGAGAGGGTATTTCAAAACAGACGATTATTCTTTTAGAATTCTTAGACTTATATTGTCAGGACCAACAGCTTTAGTTGTGTCTTAGCATTTAAGGATATCTTCAACTCTTCGTTAGTGATACTAACAGAGGGCAGGAAATATAAAGTTTGTTGTTCTATTTGTTCTGGTTGGGTCTTATTCGAGTCGTCTACCCTACATTGATCATTGAAATATTCATAAAAAAATCAACGTCTTTTCTATGTCACCGTCGATTAGATCGTCACCAATCCTTATAGTAAGTATTTTACGTGTATTGAAATTTCCCAAGAGCGATTTTACTAATTTCCACCAGTTTTTTTTTATTTATTTTTTTGCGTTAATCTTATCATTTATTATTTTGTTTGATATGTTGCTATAATAGTCAGATTTCGAATTTGTAACGGCTAAATTACATTTGTTTCTTATTTTACTGAATATTTCCCAACTATTTGGACTATCATGCCTTGTTTGCCTTGGTATCAGTGATCAACAGGTTTATTGGATTATTTACTATGATAAGGTCAATAAGGGGTGATGAGTTTTCAGTAAGATGGGTAGGTTCACTGATTAACTGCTGAAGGCTAAACATTTGAAGAAGATCTTTAATTTTATTGTTTGGAGAATTAGATAGTTGATTAATATTAAAATCACCTGTTACAATAATGTCTTTATCGGTATTCTGGGTTAATTCTAAAGACTCGGAGACTTCTTCCCATACATTATCGTTTCTATTTAGTGGAACATAAAATGTACCGTATAACACGATTTTCTTTTTTAGTCTTATTTCTAACCATAAGCGTTCTAAATGACCAACAAAAAGAACGGGACGCCAGATACCGTCGATGTTGGATCTTACATACACAACAACATTCTACCCAAACGAACTATGCTATCTTTGCGGAATAGTTGGTTTCCTATTATCGATATTTTATTATAAGGTACAGTCTGTTTTGACCAGCTTTCCATAAATGAGGGGATATCGAAGTCGCTATGTTCAATTGATATTTGCTCAAGTGCACGTTCAACCAAAACTTAGCATAGTTCGTTAGGGTGGGGTGTTGAATATGCTTTGCACGTTGCCCCGTGCAGGTCCGGGTGTTAAATCTACTGTGGTATTCTCCCGAAGTAGGAACCGTAGGACTCCGCCACAGAAGGCTAAATTGTCCGACCCTATCCACCTCTCCCTATTTCCAGTGGCAATAAGAATTTGTCGACCACACTGTCCTTGTGTCCCATCCTTTTTTCATTTCATCATCTTTTCATGT
Source organism: Perna viridis (assembly GCA_037379345.1). Classification (NCBI taxonomy): domain Eukaryota; kingdom Metazoa; phylum Mollusca; class Bivalvia; order Mytilida; family Mytilidae; genus Perna; species Perna viridis. The sequence goes on from CM074525.1 coordinate 5,497,028, forward strand.
TCATTTTCCCATCAATTTCATGTTCATCGTCTGAATAAAGCTGAAATATTGCTGCTCGGACGTTAAACCCCAACAAACAAACAAATGAACAGCTTTGCACGTTCAAGTGAAGAAACGATACAGAATTCTTACATTGAAGTGATTGATTTACTAATTTAACAAACCATATTGCAAAATATTAAGGGAGTGGAGAAAACTTTATATATCCGCCGAATAGAACCAAAAAGACAAAACAAAGCCCACACCCCCACTCCCCAGATTGAAAATTACATCTAATTTAAGGACGCATCACAAGCTTTAAGTTGAAACTTACTTTTACCTCGGAGACTTCTTCCCATAAATTATCGTTTCCATTTAGTGGAACATAAAATGTACCGTATCACACGATTTTCTGTTTTAGTCTTATTTCTAACCATAAACGTTCTAATTGACCAACGCAAAGGTCGGGACGCCAGATACCGTCGATGTTGGATCTTACATACACAACAACACCCCCACCCAAACAAACTATGCTATCTTTGCGGAATAGTTGGTTTCCTACTATCGATATTTTATTATAAGGTACCGTCTGATTTGACCAGCTTTCCTTAAATGAGGGGATATCGAAGTCGCTATATTCAATTGATATTTGCTCAAGTTTTGGTTGAATATGCTTTGCACGTTCAAGTGAAGAAACGATACAGAATTCCTCAGGATCTGAGAATGACTTAGGTTGAAGCTGGAGGAAGCAGTGGAGCTTGTATTTAATGATTCTCTGCTACAACTGGGTGTAGACGAGGGCCCAGGATTAGGTTCAACGCCAGCAATTATTTAATGATTCTCTGCTACAACTGGGTGTAGACGAGGGCCCAGGATTAGGTTCAACGCCAGCAATTATTTAATTGTTCTCTGCTACAACTGGCTGTAGACGAGGGCCCAGGATTAGGTTCAACGCCAGCAATTATTTGGTTGTTCTCTGCTACAACTGGGTGTAGACGAGGGCCTAGGATTAGGTTCAACGCCAGCAATTATTTAATTGTTCTCTGCTACAACTGGGTGTAGACGATGTTTGTTGTTTGTTGGGGTTTAACGTCCGAGCAGCAATATTTCAGCTATATTCAGACGATGAACATGAAACGGATGAATAAATGGAAATGAAATGAAAAAAGAGGATGGGACACAAGGATAATAGGGTCGACAAATTTTGATTGCCACTGGAAAAAGGGGGGATGGGTAAGGTCGGGCAATTTAGCCTCCTGTGGCGGAGCGCAAAGGTTCCTACTCCTATCGAATACCACAGCAGGGTTCTTTAACGTGCAAGGAACGTGGCATCTTTCCCAACACGGTGCACCACTATGGTTTGTGGTCAGGTTTTCCGTATTATAGCCTGACAACCCCAGCATGTAACACGCCAGGGGTACCCCATTCCACCACCTGGGGCACACATCCCAGTTGCTCTGTGGGCAGAGCGCCTAGCCCCCGGCTAGGTTTCTGAGCACTATTTAGTCGCCTTCTACGACAAGCTTAGCGCTGCTGCAGGCCTATTCTTTTAACACCCGGACCTGCACGGGGCGGGTGTAGACGAGGGCCCAGGATTAGGTTCAACGCCAGCAATTATTTAATTGTTCTCTGCTACAACTGGGTGTAGACGAGGGCCTAGGATTAGGTTCAACGCCAGCAATTATTTGATTGTTCTCTGCTACAACTGGGTGTAGACGAGGGCCTAGGATTAGGTTCAACGCCAGCAATTATTTAATTGTTCTCTGCTACAACTGGGTGTAGACGAGGGCCTAGGATTAGGTTCAACGCCAGCAATTATTTAATTGTTCTCTGCTACAACTGGGTGTAGACGAGGGCCCAGGATAAGTTTCAACGCCAGCAATTATTAATAAAAGGCAAGTATTTCATGTAGTAGAAAATTTCAGTTTTTAGTGGGATGTCTGGAACATATTGAGTGTAACTTGATAGATTTTTCCTCTTTATCTCGGTACTTGCTTTTGTTTTCAGTTCCCGATTTAGCTAATTATCAAAAAGGATTATGCTTAAAAGAAGTATCAGGGGTACCCCATTCCACCACCTGGGGCACACATCCCAGTTGCTCTGTTGGCAGAGCGCCTAGCCCCCGGCTAGGTTTCTGAGCACTATTTAGTCGCCTTATACGAGAAGCTTAGCGCTGCTGCAGGCCTATTCTTTTTAACACCCGGACCTGCACGGGCCCTTTCTGTTTGTTATCAATACGGTATAAAAAGTGCTTTAAATTCATGAATAGAGAAGAGACACCAGTGTTTTTCATGTTTTTAGTATACACTTCAATGGGATTTTCGTTTTTTTAGGGACAAAATTTCGACCAATAATACTTCAACAGTACTGTAAATGCCTGCAATGACAGATAGCATCAAGCAGTGTAAAGAGAGTATTTGTTCCACCAACAGTGTCATAGTAGTTCTATAGTGATCCATATAAGTACAATTTAGCATGGTAATCGTGTACATGCAATGTTTAACTTAGGCTTACACTTCTGGAAGTCTCTTTGTTGAAGTATCAAAATAATAATCATCCCTAAATATCATCTTTTAATGCATCAAAGAATATGCCCTTCTTGAAAATTTAATAATTGATTAATTGTTTGTGTTTAACATCGAAGCAGCGAAATTTCAGCTATATTCAGGCGATACAGATGAAATGGTTGATAAAATGAACATACATAAAATGACTATGAAATGAAATGGGACGGGACACAAGGATAATAAGGTCGACAATTTTGATTGCCACTAGAAATAGGGAGCGGTGGGTAGGGTTGTCAATTTAGCCTCCTGTGGCGAAGCGTAGAGGTTCCAACTCCAATAGAATACCACAGCAGGGTCCTTTTCAAGAGATAGATGGTACAGAAGACGACACAGTATGACAATACGTAGAGGACTCTACATCATCAACATTACACAATACTTCCGTTACAGTACTTGTATAGGGAAAGCTTCCCATTCTATGGTATATGGGGGATGGGGAAATATATTAAATATAAGTAAAAAGACCAGCTAAATGTTGAAGAATTTAAAATAAGTGTAAAATTTAATTTGACAATGTAAATGTTTGATAAGAAATATGAAATAGGGATTGTATGGGGGATGGTGATTTTTCTATGGGGAATGGAGATGATTATCATTGGGGATAGGGACAATGGGTAATTGTATATAATATAAATGGGAAACTTATACCATACAGGAGCCCCGTGCTGGTCCGGGTGTTAAAAGAATAGGCCTGCAGCAGCGCTAAGCTTGTCGTAAAAGGCGACTAAATAGTGCTCAGAAACCTAGCCGGGGGCTAGGCGCTCTGCCCACAGAGCAACCGGGATGTGTGCCCCAGGTGGTGGAATGGGGTACCCCTGGCATGTTACATGCTGGGGTTGTCAGGCTATAATACGGAAAACCTGACCGAAAACCATAGTGGTGCACCGTGTTGGGAAAGATGCCACGTTCCTCGCACGTTAAAGAACCCTGCTGTGGTATTCGATAGGAGTAGGAACCTTTGCGCTCCGCCACAGTAGGCTAAATTGCCCTACCTTACCCATCCCCCTTTTTCCAGTGGCAATCAAAATTTGTCGACCCTATTATCCTTGTGACCCATCCTTTTTTTTCTTCATTTCATGTTCATTTTATCATCCATTTCATGTTCATTGTCTGAATATAGCTGAAATATTGCTGCTCGGACGTTAAACCCTAACAAACAAACAAACAATTAACACCCCAACCTGCACGGGGCGTTAACGAACGTACTTGTAAACATAAACTTAGATAGTAATTCACTTATAATACACTGATGATCAGATGTTGATTATAAATAATAATATTATTGCATATATTAAACAAAACCATAAAATACAGAATTGAAATATGATCAACTGAATCATTTTATGATCTAATAAAAGAATTCGACTGATTTTAGTTATGCTTATATTAAAATAAACAACTCAACAATAGGTCTTGGCGAAAATTGTCATAACTTTAATGAATTCAACAAAATCAATTTGTCAACAAACACATTGTATGTTGACGCAGGAATGAAATAAATATATTGATGTTCACTGACGGGCAACCATCATAAAGTCATCACCGGGCTACCAGTATGACGGTTGATAAATTCCGCAAGCACACAATCTTTTTTCTAGACACACATTTAATGGTAAGTCGTGACGCTTTGTGGTTACTGATGATACTATTCTATCTGAAAAAGAAACCAAACAGCAGAAAAAGGTATCGAAATAAAGGGTTTTGGGTGGAAGGGATTTCGATTGTATTCCTTCCAATATCAAACTGTGAATGATGAACTTACAACATCCCTTTATAAATAGAATTCCTTTGAAAGCAGGAAAAGTATATACCTTTGCATGGGTTTAAAAGCACGCAATCGCTTATACCGTTTAAAATGCTTTTGAATATCGCTTAGGTGTTTACAAATTTCAACTGAATGATAACATATAAACGATAACACATTGTAGTAATGCAATAAACGAATTTAATGGGTGATTCATTAAATTAAGATAAATACATACATGACAGGCAGGGTTTTTTTACGTGCGAGGAAAGTGGCATCTTTCCCCAGCAAGAGACAAATTATTTCTTACTCAAATAAATCAGTATGTGGCTATATACCTGTATTTGAATGTCAAAGAAAGAATGAAAATTTGAGTCTTTTTAGGAGAGCTAACGAAAGTACTTGTAAACATAAACATAGATAGTAATTCACTAATAATACACTGATGATCAGATGTTGATTATATATAATAGTAATAAATTCATACATGACAGGCATGTGGTATAAATAACCGACATTACAAATGAAATTTATGAAGAACGTATTAAGTACTTCTCTGTCTAAGAATCAGGCAAAATGTATATGAGGTGTGGCACATGAAGGAAAAAACCCAAAAATTTTATTGCATTAACAAATTAATTATACCTGATAACCACCAGAAATAACCATCATATTGTTCCTTAAATTGCCGCCCCGTGCAGGTCCGGGTGTCAAAAGAATAGACCTGCAGCAACGCTAAACTTGTCGTAAAAGGCGACTAAATAGTGCTCAGAAACCTAGCCGGGGGCTAGGCGCTCTGCCCACAGAGGAACTGGGATGTGTGCCCCAGGTGGTGGAATGGGGTACCCCTGGCGTGTTACATGCTGGGGTTGTCAGGCTATAATACGGAAAACCTGACCGCAAACCATAGTGGTACATCGTGTTGGGAAAGATGCCACGTTCCTCGCACGTTAAAGAACTCTGCTGTGGTATTCGATAGGAGTAGGAACCACTGCGCTCCGCCGCAGGTGGCTAAATTGCCCGACCTTACCCATCCCTCCCTTTTTCTAGTGGCAATCAAAATTTATCGACCCTACTGTCCTTGTGTCCCATCCCATTTTTCATTTCATCATCATTTCATGTTCATTTTATCATCCATTTCATGTTCATCGTCTGAATATAGCTGAAATATTGCTGCTCGGACGTTAAACCCCAACAATCAATCAATCAATCTTAAATTTGCCTTTTTGAGATCTTGATAAGACAAATTTAGTTGAAATGCACTACGGCAAAATGACGGGACAATTTTCCCGCACTCTTTCCCTATATAAGCAGTCAAAAATATCTACATCACAGATGCTTCAGGATAAACTTAAACAGCTTTTTGTTTTTTTTTTTAGATGTACTTGTACTGAATGTATTTTAGGCAAAAATGACTAAATTGGGGAAAATGATACACCAACCATTGACTGATTCTTACATACAACGGAACTTGATACTTAGACCATATATCATACAATTATTGTCTATTTATATAAGAAGCTTAAAACAGGATGAATGTAAATAAACCGGATATATGTAAAGACGGGCGAAAATTTAATGAGATGTGGTTGTAGTCAGATATTAAATTCTGGTTCACAATTTTATGTAATTTTGTTGGATATTCTACTCCATATGGAAAGTTCTTTAAATTTGGTCTGAAAATTGAATGTAAGTATAGAAAAGTCGACTCACATAAAATGGAAAAGAGTAAGATAAAGTTACTGCTTTTTTATTGGTAATTTATGTCCCGAACAGATATGATTTTGTTTGAGCTTGCTTGCAGTAATACACATCAATACACATTATAGACACCATTTTGTTTCAAATTGATTTAATACTCAGGAAGTAGACAGGGTAAGTGACACAACTCTTACAAATCATGAGAACATTTGTATTCAGCATTGACAGGTTTTGGTGAAATTTAATATGACCTAAACATATCACAAGAAGACACCGTTATCGAACCCATTAGGAACACATGAATATCTTGGCGAAAACAATCGACCTGAGACATAACGAAATTTTATGGCTAAAGAGTTCTTTCCGATGTTCTCGAATCTTAAGCTCGATTATAACATTGTAGAATTCAGAGGACTTGTCTGTTGGTTGAGTTGTATTATGTGTCAAACTTGGAAAACTGATATTCTCCCACCATCATCCCCTATAGAATGACTATATATTTATTCAACATTAAGCTCTGAATCATCAACTTATCCTATGAACTTTTGAACAAACTGCACATTAGAGGTTATTATCTATTTCGACAAGCTACAACTATTTATCCATGTACATTATTTTTGATGACAAGTACAAATTTAAATTTTTGTATATTTATTACAGTACATGCCGTTGGGTCGCTTCATCTATTTCCTAACAGTCACATACCACTCCATTTTTATGAAGCCATGAATCGGAAACTAAAATCTATATTTAGATCAAGACGTACTTGCTTGTTGGTTCTTTGAATACAGGTTTTTACCGACGTCATCTTGATAGATCAATATTGCCGACATTTAAGCCACCACGGATTACCAGACCTTACCGTAGTTCTGTACTATTTAAAAACAGAAAATAATCAGCTGACTTTGAACACTTCTATCGAAACAGATCGTATCGTTTAGACAACACGCTTATAAATGAACACAAGTATAAGACAATAATCTCGACTGGTGCTTGTAAAGAAGAGCATGATATTGTGTTTTTGATAATTAGTGCAGCTTCAGCATCAGAAAGAAGGAATACTATACGGTCAACTTGGGCTTCTGTAAATACATATCAACAATTTAGTATAAAACATGTTTTTGTTCTAGGAGAACCAACAGATGAAATCAATCAGTCGAATATACTCAGTGAAAGTTTACAAATTAAGGATATCATACAAGGCAACTTCTAAGATAGTTATTTAAATTTGTCGTATAAGTTAACATTTTCCTTTTATTGGATCCTTAACAACTGTCGACAGGCAAAATATTTCGTGAATGTGGATGACGATGTTAAAGTAAACGTCCAGGTTCTACTTAATTTTTTGTCGAACTATAAACAAAAGGATACTAGGGAGCTGCTTTTATGCAACGTATTTGCAAAGGCTGTGCCAGTAAGGAATTCAAGAAGTAAATGGTTCATAACAAGAAAAGACTACCGTCCATATACGTATCCCCCTTTTTGTATCGGTTCTGCTGTAATCATGTCTCCCAATGTTCCTGTCAAATTGTTAGCAGGCTCAAGATGGATGCCCTTTTTATGGATTGGAGATGTCTTTGCATTTGGTTTTTTACCTTGGATTGCGGACATAGTGATGGATAAACCTGATAATTTTGTAGTAGACATTGATGTCAAATTAAATAACTTTTCAAAGGATAAAATGTTTTACATTGTATCAAACGATGCTTTTAGCCCAGGAAATCAAAGTTCATTTGGAAATATATTTGGGAAAAATGTATAAAAGACTAAACACTAGAACACCTATTTGTTTGTTTGTTTGTTTGTTGGGGTTTAACGTCCGAGCAGCAATATTTCAGCTATATTCACACAATGAACATGAAATGGATGATAAAATGAACATGAAATGAAAAAAGAGGATGGGTCACAAGGATAATAGGGTCGACAAATTTTGATTGCCACTGGAAAAAGGGGGATGGGTAAGGTCGGGCAAATTAGCCTCCTGTGGCGGAGCGCAAAGGTTCCTACTCCTATCGAATACCACAGCAGGGTTCTTTAACGTGCGAGGAACGTGGCATCTTTCCCAACACGGTGCACCACTATGGTTTGCGGTCAGGTTTTCCGTATTATAGCCTGACAACCCCAGCATGTAACATGCCAGGGGTACCCCATTCCACCACCTGGGGCACACATCCCAGTTGCTCTGTGGGCAGAGCGCCAGAGGGTCTGTCACTACTGCTACTATCACAACCTCACACTGATACCAAAGATGTAATCACCAATATACACATACGTTGAAATTATTCTTTTACTGGAAAAATCAAGATAGTCTCGGGAGCCTGAATTGTTCACCTAGTTAAATTTGCGCCTTCCAAGGGTAATAATTCTAACAAGAAGTCGCCCGACAACATTGACCGAAAACTAACTTGTGAAGGCTCTATCATAAGGATCATTTCAGCAATTTAAAGTTTCTTTAAATCTATTAAGATTTCAAAATATTGGTTGAAAACTCTAAACAAAAGTAATTTTTCACATTTATTTTGTTTGTTTGTTTGTTGGGGTTTAACGTCCGAGCAGCAATATTTCAGCTATATTCAGACGATGAACATGAAATTGATGATAAAATGAACATGAAATGATGAAATGAAAAAGGGGTGGGACACAAGGACAATGGGGTCGACAAATTTTGATTGCCACTGGAAATAGGGAGAGGTGGGTATGGTCGGGCACTTTAGCCTCCTGTGGCGGAGCCCTATAGTTCCTACTCCGGGAGAATACCACAGTAGGGTTTTTTTTAACGTGGCATCTTTCCCAACACGGTGCAACACTATGGTTTGCGGTCAGATTTTCCGTATGATAGCCTGACAACCCCAGCATGTAACACACCAGGGGTACCCCATTCCACCACCTGGGGCACACATCTCAGTTGGTCTGTGGGCAAAGCGCCCTAGCCCCCTGCTAGGGTTCTGAGCACTATTTAGTCGCCCTTTACGACAAGCTTAGCGCTGCTGTAGGCCTATTCTTTTAACACCCGGACCGGCACGGGTCCCAATTAATTATTAGAACAACTTTACTTATCACCCTATTCATCATTTCAAACCCGAATGCATGACACAAAAAAAAATAAAATAAGAAGCTATTTCATTTATTAATATCTACTAAACAAAATGAAACGAAACAAGGGAAATTCAGACTTTCATTTATTGATAACATAATCACTGACGTTAGGTTAATCTCACATAACGTAAAAGTATTTTGTATCAAAATCAAGATAAGTATTAGCCATGTGTTCCATTATAGAACATATATATGTTCCTTTAATATCGGTGTCGGTGGGGAGTGTATAATATTTTGTTGTAGAGTACACATCGAATGTGGAGTAGAAATCGGTGAGATGAACAAGCCGTCCATCAGGAAATATATGAGTTAATCTGATGCCATGGTGTATGACATTGTATGTGCCAAGCGCGCGGCAGGCAACGGTATAACCACCATTTCCTTTAGTGACCTGGAGGTCTAGTATTGTAGGAAAAAAAAGGAACCGTTTGATAGAATATATCTCAGAGAAAAGTTGACTTGTAACATCAAATGAAACTTTAAATTTAGACCCTATTGCATTTGTCGATTCGACTGCTATTGTCACAAGTCCTTGAGTTTTATTGACAACATCATCAGGAATTAACACAAATATATTTTCTTGAAAAGAAAGCAACGATTTGCTGATGTCATACAATAGGACATGCCCATTATAGTTTCGACATTTGCCATTACTGCAAGATGAAATGGACTTAACCAGTTCCGGATCTCCTCCTTCTGGTGTTACTAAACCTTCCAACGCGACTTCCACTGTGTTAATTGATGAAAGAGATTGTGGCGGATATTCAACGTTAACTAAAAATTCATTATGTTCTTCAAAATAGTATACTTTATATCGTAGCTTTTCGAATGCTATATCTACCTTATCTTTTTTATCTTCTATTTTGAAAACAACATCATTGCCATCAATCGTAACTTCATATTTGACGACCCTGTAATCAACCATTGTTTTGACCTCTGGGTCATCAACTCTCACTAGATGTGCGACGTGTTTGAGAGTTTTGTTTGCAAGTTCTACTCTGGGAATATTTGAATCTAAGTAACTTTCACACCAAGTATGTCCCCAAAACCTTGTTGAGGTTTGAAACTGAAATCCAGTGGATGAAGATGCTGAAAATAAAGTAATGGAGTTGATGAAAGCCCAGGTCATAATAAAAAGTTTGTATAATGAATGTGTGGCAATATGAAGGAATATTAAAGGTAAATAAATAGTGAAACATTAGACCACAAAACCAAAGTTTAACTGGCTGTTTATATTTTCAGGATGTTCTATTTATAGTACTAATTGCATGCATAATATTATAAGGTTTTTACAGAGTAAAGCGATGCAAAAAAAAAATACTCCCCCAATCGTCTTGAAAGATCATCCGACGAGAAAAATTGCATAGTTAACTTGTACTGTATTAATACAAAATCACTTTAAAAAAAATTCGGCATAATATCGGCAGTTGCAAATTTCATACTTTTGTTTGTCCGTTTGTTTGTTGGTGTTTAACGTCCGAGCGCCCCGTGCAGGTCCGGGTGTTAAAAGAATAGGCCTGCAGCAGCGCTAAGCTTTTCGTATAAGGCGACTTCATAGTGCTCAGAAATCTAGCCGGGGGCTAGGCGCTCTGCCCACAGAGCAACTGAGATGTGTGCCCCAGGTGGTGGAATGGGGTACCACTGGCATGTTGCATGCTGGGTAGTCAGGCTATAATACGGAAAACCTGACCGCAAACCATAGTGGTGCACCGTGTTGGGAAAGATGCCGATAGGAGTAGGAACCTTTGCGCTTCGCCACAGGAGGCTAAATTGCCCGACCTTACCCATCCCCCCTTTTTCCAGTGGCAATCAAAATTTGTCGACCCTATTATCCTTGTGACCCATCCTTTTTTTTTCATTTCATGTTCATTGTCTGAATATAGCTGAAATATTGCTGCTCGGACGTTAAACCCCAACAAATAAACAAACATTAACGTCCGACCAGCAATATTTCAGCTATATAAAGACGATGAACATGAAAAAGGGATGGGACACAAGGACAATAGGGTCGAAAAATTTTGATATCCACTAGAAATAGGGAGAGGTGGGTAGGGTCGGGCAATTTAGCCTCCTGTTTGTTTGTTTGTTTGTTGGGGTTTAACGTCCGAGCAGCAATATTTCAGCTATATTCAGACGATGAACATGTTTGTTTGTTTGTTTGTTGGGGTTTAACGTCCGAGCAGCAATATTTCAGCTATATTCAGACAATGAACATGAAATTGATGATAAAATGAACATGAAATGAAAAAAAAGGATGGGTCACAAGGATAATAGGGTCGACAAACTTTGATTACTACTGGAAAAAGGGGGGATGGGCAAGGTCGGGCAATTTAGCCTCCTGTGGCGGGGCGCAATGGTTCCTACTCTATCGAATACCACAGCAGGGTTCTTTAACGTGCGAAGAACGTGGCATCTTTCCCAACACGGTGCACCAGTATGGTTTGCGGTCAGGTTTTCCGTATTATAGCCTGACAACCCCAGCATGTAACACGCCAGGGGTACCCCATTCCACCACCCGGGGCACACATCCCAGTCGCTCTGTGGGCAGAGCGCCTAACCCCCGGCTAGGTTTCTGAGCTTTTTTAGTCGCCTTTTACGACAAGCTTAGGGCTGCTGCATGCCTATTCTTTTAACACCCGGACCTACACGGGGCACGATGAACATGAAATTAATGATAAAATGAACACGAAATGATGATGAAATGAAAAAGGGATGGGACACAAGAACAATAGGGTCGGGCAATTTAGCCTCCTGTTTGTTTGTTTGTTGAGGTTTAACGTCCGAGCAGCTATATTCAGACAATGATATGAAATGAAAAAAAAAGGATGGGTCACAAGGATAATAGGGTCGACAAATTTTGTTTGCTACTGGAAAAAGGGGGGATGGGTAAGGTCGGGCAATTTAGCCTCCTGTGGCGGAACCCTATGGTTCCTACTCCGGGAGAATACCACAGTAGGATTCTTTAACGTGCGAAGAATGTGGCATCTTTCCCAACACGGTGCACCACTATGGTTTGCGGTCTGGTTTTCCGTATTATAGCTTGACAACCCCAGCATGTAAAACGCCAGCGGTACCCCATTCCACCACCTGGGGCACACATCCCAGTTACTCTCTGGGCGCCCCGTGCAGGTCCGGGTGTTAAAAGAATAGCCCTGCAGCAGCGCTAAGCTTGTCGTAAAAGGCGACTAAATAGTGCTCAGAAACCTAGCCGGGGGCTAGGCGCTCTGCCCACAGAGCAACTGGGATGTGTGCCCCTGGTGGTGGAATGGGGTACCCCTGGCGTGTTACATGCTGGGGTTGTCAGGCTATAATACGGAAAACCTGACCGCAAACCATAGTGGTGCCCCGTGTTGGGAAAGATGCCACGTTCTTCGCACGTTAAAGAACCCTGATGTGGTATTCGATAGGAGTAGGAACCTTTGCGCTCCGCCACAAGAGGCTAAATTGCCCGACCTTACCCATTCCCCTTTTTCCAGTGGCAATCTAAATTTGTCGACCCTATTATCCTTGTGACCCATCCTTTTTTTCATTTCATGTTCATTTTATCATCCATTATATGTTCATTGTCTGAATATAACTGAAATATTGCTGTTCGGACGTTAAACCCAAACAAACAAACATACTCTCTGGGCAGAGCACCCTAGCCCCCGGCTAGGGTTCTGAGCACTAATTAGTCGCCTTTTACGACAAGCTTAGCGCTGCTGCAGGCCTATTCTTTTAACAACCGGACCTGCACGGGGCTTTTAATAATGCATCGAAATGATTATTTTGTACTTTGGTAGGTCAAATGCAACTCTTCTGCAGATTGTAGGAATAAATACCAAATATACATTTACAAAACCTCCATGCTAACGATACAAATGTTAGTATCAATACGTACATTGGAAGATTGGTTGGTCGTCTACAAACCAAATACCGCTTATTTTATCACTTGCTAGAAGATGATATTTTTCCATTCCAGTTAATTTGTACGTAATTCCCAGCAACCTAGGGTTGTTCTTATACACTGTCAGCTTGGTAGGGTACAAGTTAATTCTGTTCGTATCTGAGCTGTCATAACCCAAATAATGCTTTGATGACTGAAAAAAATATTGGATTTTTTAACTATACAACTATAACTGATATCCAACAGTTTTCTTACAAATAAATACTATTTCCATCTTCAAACAGTAGGAAAAAATCGGATTAAATATGTACAATAACACTAAAATATCCATTCGAATAACAATAAGAAAACAGCAATGTATCTCAGATCAACAATTTTATATAGATTGATTTATTGATTGTGGGCGATTAATGCCCAAGCAGTGATATTTCATCTTAATCAAAGCGATGAACATGTTTGTTTTGTTTGTTTGTTGGGGTTTAACGTCCGAGCAGCAATATTTCAGCAATATTCAGACGATGAACATGAAATGGATGATTAAATGAACATGAAATGAAAAAAAGGATGGGACACAAGGATAATAGGGGTCGACAAATTTTGATTGCCACTGGAAAAAGGGGGGATGGGTAAGGTTGGGCAATTTAGCCTCCTGTGGCGGAGCGCAAAGGTTCCTACTCCTATCAAATACCCCAGCAGGGTTCTTTTACGTGCGAGGAACGTTTGTTTGTTGGGGTTTAACGTCCGAGCAGCAATATTTCAGCTATATTCAGACAATGAACATGAAATGATAAAAAAAAGGATGGGTCACAAGGATAATAGGGTCGACAAATTTTGATTGCCACTAGAAAAAAGGGGGATGGGTAAGGTCGGGCAATTTAGCCTCCTGTGGCGGAGCGCAAAGGTTCCTACTACTATCGAATACCACAACAGGATTCTTTAACGTGCGGGGAACGTGGCATCTTTCCCAACACGGTGCACCACTATGGTTTGCAGTCAGGTTTTCCGTATTATAGCCTGACAACCCCAGCATGTAACATGCCAGGGGTACCCCATTCCACCACCCGGGGCACACATCCCAGTTGCTCTGTGGGCAGAGCGCCTAGCCCCTGGCTAGGTTTCTGAGCACTATTTAGTCGCCTTTTACGACAAGTGTAGCGCTGCTGCATGCCTATTCTTTTGACACCCGGACCTGCACGGGGTGAGGACGTGGCATCTTTCCAAACACGGTGCACCACTATGGTTTGCGGTCAGGTTTTCCGTATTATAGCCTGACAACCCCAGCATGTAACACGCCAGGGGTACCCCATTCCATCTGGGGCACACATCCCAGTTGCTCTGTGGGCAGAGCGCCCTAGCCCCCGGCTAAGGTTCTGAGCACTATTTTGTCGCCTTATACGACAAGCTTAGCGCTGCTGCAGGCCTATTTTTTTAACACCCGGACCTGTACGGGGCCTCCAGATAAGAATCATGGAAAATGCGATGAACATGAAATGGGTGATAAAATGAATATGGGATAGGACACTGATAATAGAGTCGACAAATTTTGATTTCCACTGGAAATAAAAGAGAATAATAATGTCGAGCAAGTGAAGATTCCCACTTTATCAAATACCACAGCAAGGTTCTTGAACGTGCAAGGAACGTGGAATCTTTTTCAACACGTTGCACCACTATGGTTTGCGGTCAGGTTTTCCGTATTATGGGCCACCCATCCCAGTTGCTTTGTGGACAGGGCAAATGTTCTGAGCACTATTTGGACGCCTTTCACAAGCTTTCCGCTCTGAAGGCCTATTCTTTTGACACCCGGACCCGCACAGGTACCTTCAAATAGAAATGCATGTCTTCAATTCTTGCATGGAGGAAGAGTGCCATCATCACAGCAGAGGGAGTTCATATGTCTTATAATGTATTGATTATCGTGATGTTAAGCACTTCATTAAATTGATTATGAACTAAAAGCTTTTTTTCTTTCAAAAAGCACTACATTTAAAGAAAATGTTATAAAAACCTACCTTAGATAGATTACACGATACGGTTAAAATAACGAAAAACAATGCTGCTTTTCTAATCATGTTTGAACGGTTTCCTCTGTCCTTGGTAGTTTTGGCGATCTTATATAGTACACAAAATGACATTTTGGATAAGTATTTATTAAAGTAATTTTACCAGAAAATGGGCGAGATAATAACGTTGACCGAAGATTAATCGACATATATTAGAGTACAGCTACCACGATATTGGTAATAAACAACTTAAATTTGACAGACGAGCCTATTACACGACTGAAAGCATTGTTGATGAATATGCATTACTTTGGGTGTTCACATTTTTGTTGTTTTTCGTCATTACTAATTCAATTTTCACTTTACCTTCCACAGATAAACTTTTAGTATATAATAGGTGTTCGTCTGTAAAAAGCATGATTGAATATAAAATGCACTAAGACCTAAAAGTGTATAAATGAAACTTTCTACAAAGAAAAAAGAGTTTTATTTCATTTCATACAAACAATCTTTGTCTTAATAAGTTAATGTCTACTTTACATCCTTATTTACCGCCCTCACATCTTAAGTTGTCAGATTTAAAGGCCCCCCTGTGGATCGCTATCCTTGTCGTGGTAGGGGGGCTTGCGTGCCTCAGTGATCCTAAGAGCTATGCCAGCAGGAGTTTTTTCTCCTGGTAGGGTTACCCATGCTGGAAAGGTCAAAGGTTAGAGGCCAGACTAAAGCGATCCGAACATCGACCGTGGGCCCGGTGTTTAAAATAAAAAGTGGGTTCACCTACTTGTTTGCCGTGAGTTGCAACCCGTGAGTTATTGGTGGGCGAGGAGGTCCTAGTGGATGAAGGTCGTATCTAGACTCCAGTCGTGACGTAACCCCCGTGTCATCGATGGCTGGATGATCGAGGATACGGCTGTATATGCCACTCGGCTCTTAGGTCATCTAAACGGGAGATCGGATGGACCCGGTTCGATCAATCGGCTGGTCACGCCATGCCCTTCATTTGTCCACCTGCTTTACTGATGGCATTTTGTTAAATCCAATGTTTCTAAGATTTTCAAAAGCTTACAAATGGCAAATGAAGAAGGCGGTGGCTCATGGGTCAATCGAGTAGTACGCTGTCTATGCGCCATTGATAGATACGCTCTGTTCGAGTATGTCGTCTCTGGAATCCCTGATGCTATCTGCTGGAAATCCGTAGAGTCCTAGCATCGCCCGTGTTGGCACTCGGTGGCGGGTGGGGAACAGAGACGATGAAACTTACTAAAACTTAACATGGCGACAAAAAACAACGGGGAGTCCAATGTTTCTTATTCAAAAAAACGAAAAAGTGATGTCTGCAATTCTTCTGACGAAAGTGATAAAAACTGGCCAAGATTTATTGTAATTTCTGCAAAAGATAAAGACAAAAATGTTAATGAACTTTCTCCTTTTTTAATACAGAAAACTATCAAGGGTGTAGCTGGTGATGTTAAAGATACAAAGAAAATAAGATCAGGAATTTTAATTGAACGCCTCAGACCTGGCCAATCATCAAATTTGTTAAAATTAACCAGGATTGGTGACCTTGATGTGGTTTCATCTGCACACAAGTCACTAAATCAGTCACAGGGTGTCCTTAAATACCGAGGTCGAGACCTCGACGCCTTGACTGATGAAGAGATCTGTAAGGAACTGAAATCACAAGGCGTTAAGTCAGTGAAAAGATTTACTTCTCGACGTGCAGATGCAACCACACCAATGAGAACAATCCTGTTAACATTTAGTTCCACTTCAGTGCCATCTCATGTCTACATTGGTCCATACAGGACAGCTGTCAGTCTGTATATTCCTAACCCACTTCGGTGTTTTAAATGCCAGAAGTTTGGGCATGGAAAGGGCCAGTGTAGAGGAAAACTGTTTTGTTTCCGATGCTCTGAAGAAGGGCACGAGGGAATCGACTGCAAAAAAGATCTGAAATGCAGAAACTGTGAGGAAGCTCACATGTCATCATCTAAAGATTGCCCTCTTTATAAGAAAGAAAAAGATATTTTAAAGATAAAAACTGAAAACAAAATTTCATATAGTGAAGCTCGCCAGAAGTGGTCCCTTTCCAACAATTTTGTTGCATCTGGCAAAACATCTTATGCTAGTGTTGCAAAGCGTACTTGTCTGTCCTCGACTGTTGAGGTGCAGACGATCATGAGTTGGAAAGAGGATATCAATGGTCTTGCCAAACTGCCCACTGAGGTATCCACCAAAATAATGAAACCATCCAAAAAATGTTCAGAGGAAATTAAAAAGGCCAGAGCTAAGAAATCTCACCAATGTTCCCAGACTCAGTCATCCCAAAATTCCGGATCATCTTCAAAATCACCTCCATCATCACAACAGTCATCGTCTTCCAAATCTCAACAGAAGAATGTCCAACCCCCCAAAAAGTTGGGGAATTTCCGTGTGGAGGACTTGGAGAAATCCAAGTCTAGGCGACAGATTGTGTCGCCTGTGGTGTCGGACTCGGATTCCGAGTCTGACATGGAAACAACAGATCATGGACTTTGTCCAGGTGAAAACTGGCTGGGTCCCGACCTTGATCAGATTGACCAAACAGATCCTGTGGCCATGAAAAAATACAAGGAGCAGCGCGCTCAGTCAATTCGAATTGACCTTAATGGTGGCACTCGTACTAGAAGGTCATCGAGTCGTGGTCGCGGATCCAAGTCAGAGAAAATATCCCCCATTCGTCACCCATAAAAATGGCCAAATTACTTCAATGGAATTGTCGAGGTTTAAAGGCTAATATTCTGGAATTAACTCTTCTTGTTCAGTCTATTTTGCCAGTTGCATTATGTCTCCAGGAGACTCATTTAAAAGAAACGGATCAAATTTCCGTAAAAGGATATACAATGTATAGTACATTTGCTGAGGCAAATGAACGAGCTGCTGGTGGATCTACCATTTTTATTAGGGACAGAGTAATACATAGTTCAGTTCCTTTAACTACCGATCTACAAGCAGTGGCCGTTCGGTTATCCCTTGATAAAACCATAACCGTTTGTTCCATTTACATTCCCCCAAATTCAATTTTGTGCAGAAATAAATTAGTTGATTTGGTTAAACAGTTGCCCAAACCATTTATTATTTTGGGTGACTTTAATGCTCATAATCCTTTATGGGGAAGTAATCATACGAATGATAAAGGAAAAAAGTTGAGGAGCTCCTTCAGCAAGAAGATTTGTGCATATATAATGACGGATCTTCAACGTTCCTTCATTCAGGCAATGGATCGTATTCTTCTATTGATTTAAGCATTTGTGATCCTCTCGTACTTTCAGAGTTTACATGGCGAGTTCATGATGATTTGTACGGGAGTGATCATTTTCCAATTATTTTGGAGCATTTATCCTCCAACACGGAGGAACGTCAACCTCGTTTTAAACTGTCTTGAAGAATTACGATTAGAAACGATGAAGGATGTTGAAGATCCAATTTTATTATTTAATGAAAGACTGACATCAATTGCTAATAAAACAATACCTAAAACCTCGACAAATCCAAAAAGGCCTAGTAAACCATGGTTTACTGATGAGTGCGACAAAGCGTTCGAAGAACGCAACAAGGCCAATCGCCGGTTTGACAAAAATCCTACACCAGCAAATCTGTCAAACTTCCGAATATTTCGAGCAAAAGCTCGACGTACATGTAAACAAGCCAGACGGTTGATTGATTGATTGTTGTTGTTTATTGCCGTTTCGGCGACCAGGGCCATATCACGGCAAGAACATTTAATGCAAGGAAAATATTAAAATTAAGATCAAAGTCTCTTCATAAAATAATGAAATTAAAACAAGCAGCTATTTACATATAAAAAGGTACATAAAAGGTGAACCTAAGACATAAAATACATATAGAAACATAAATTCGATAAAACATTTAAAATATTGAAAAACTAAGGAAGGTATCCAATTCAGACTTTATTAAATAAACCGATGTCCCGCAAGAAATCGATGATGTTTTCAGATGAAACGGTCTTGAACAAATCAAACATATTGGCGCAGTCAAAATAATTTTGCCTGGTGTTGGCAAAATCCACACAATCTAGAAGAAGATGTTTCTAATAATAAATAATAAAATGGGATCTTCAACATCCTTCATCGTTTCTAATCGTAATTCTTCAAGACAGTGGGCTTCAAATGTTTTATCGAACTTATGTTTCTATATGTATTTTATGTCTTAGGTTCACCTTTTATGTACCTTTTTATATGAAAATAGCTGTTTTAATTTCATTATTTTATGAAGAGACTTTGATCTTGCTTTTAATATTTTCCTTGCATTAAATGTTCTTGCCGTGATATGGCCCTGGTCGCCGAAACGGTTTGTTTGTTTGTTGGGGTTTAACGTCCGAGCAGCAATATGCAATAAACAACAACAATCAATCAATCAATCAATCAGATTTAAAGGTAAAGATCAATCTGGAATGTTTTTATTGCTCGTGCAAGATCAATCAGTGTAAAATATCTGAAATAATATTACTGTTAATCTTCGACTGATTGATTTATTGGTTTTTAACACCAAGCAGCAATATTCAACCTTTACCAAGATGATGATGACATGAAAATTTGGATCGGACACAAGGATAATAGGGTCCTCGATTGCCACTTGAAAAGGGAGAGGTTGCTAGATTCTAGCAATTAAGTCTCGATGGCGGAGCACAAAGGTTTATACTACTAACGAATAACACAGCCGATTCTTTAAAGCGCGAGGACTGTGTCACCTTTCAAAACACGTTGCACCACTATGGTTTGCAGTCACGATTTCCGTATTAT
Source organism: Perna viridis (assembly GCA_037379345.1). Taxonomy (NCBI): domain Eukaryota; kingdom Metazoa; phylum Mollusca; class Bivalvia; order Mytilida; family Mytilidae; genus Perna; species Perna viridis. Next base: position 5,516,806 of record CM074525.1, read on the forward strand.
TGCCTGACGATATTTTGAAAACAATAAGAGATAATGCAAAAACGCATCATTTGAAATAACACTCTCGTTAAGGGCTTCATTTTGAGCACAAGTTCACAACAGTCCGACCGTCTGTAAAACGTTATTGCAATTTAATTGTTTCACCGAGTCAAATTAATGATCTTGACGCCATTCCCGTGTTGGGAAAGATGCCACGTTCCTCGCACGTTAAGGAACCCTGCTGTGGTATTCAATAGGAGTAGGACCCTTTGCCTCTGCCACAGGAGGCTAACTTGCCCGACCCTACCCATCCCTCCCTTTTATCTTGTGGCAATCAAAATTTGTTGACCCTGTTATCCTTGCGTCTAATACCTTTTTTCATTTCATCATCATCATTTCATGTTCATTTTATCATCCCTTTCATGTTCATCGCTTGAACATAGCTGAACTATTGCTGATCGGGCGTTAACCCCCAACAATCAATCAATTATTGACACCATTCTATGATATTGACCTAGTAACTTTCTTCAAAGTCAAGTGATTTTGGATTTAAAGCTGGTAATACCATATCTCGATGAACATGAAATGGATAATAAAATGATTGTTTCAGTTTGCAGGAAAGATATCTGCCAAGAACAGAGAATATTTGTTTGTTTGTTTGTTGGGGTTTAACGTCCGAGCAGCAATATTTCAGCTATATTCAGACAATGAACATGAAATGATGAAATGAAAAAGGGATGGGACACAAGGACAATGGGGTCGACAAATTTTGATTGCCACTGGAAATAGGGAGAGGTGGGTAGGGTCGGGCAATTTAGCCTCCTGTGGCGGAGCCCTATGGTTCCTACTTCAAGAGAATACCACAGTAGGGTTCTTTAACATGCGAGGAACGTGGCATCTTTCCCAACACGGTGCACCACTATAGTTTGCGGTCAGGATTTCCGTATTATAGCCTGACAACCCCAGCATGTAACGCGCCAGGGGTACCCCATTCCACCACCTGGGGCACACATCCCAGTTGCTCTGTGGGCAGAGCGCCCTAGCCCCGGGCTACGGTTCTGAGCACTATTAAGTCGCCTTTTACGACAAGCTTAGCGCTGCTGCAGGCCTATTCTTGTAACACCCGGACCTGCACGGGGGTGCTGGTGTAGGATTTTTGTCAAACCGGCGATGGGCCTTCTTGCGTTCTTCGATCGCTTTGTCGCACTCATCAGTAAACCATGCTTTATTAGACCTTTTTGGATCTAGTCGCCTTTTACGACAAGCTTAGCGCTGCTGCAGCCCTATTGTTTTGACAATCGGACCTGCACGGGTCCGGACCCGCAAGAAGAATGTTAAATTACTTTATATCTTCTCTTAAGAGACATTACTGTTCATTGACTTTCAAGTTTGCTATTCATAAAAAGGGTTAGTTCATTTAACATAAGTTGAAATGACTACTTCATTGTTTTTTTTTTATTTTCTGAAGACAGTAAACTACTATGATCATCACCCTGCAAGATATTTGAGGAATTGAGGTCCAATTCTGAGTTTATTAAAATGCTGTGTCAATGGGAGGAAAATATTGTATATTTAAATAAATGTAATCTTCCTTCATTCGAATGTTTGTTAGATTGCACTAAAAATTATGTTTGTATGTGTGTTGCAATGTAGACGATTTATATTCGAAAATATATATATTTCATCTATGATTTCATCAAAGATATACGTAAAAGCACTACATATCTTGATTTTTCATAGCGTTGTAGATTAGGCAAAAAAAGATTTAATGATTGATTGATTGATTGTTATCTTTTAATGCCGTTTCGGCGACTAGGGCCATATCACGGCAAGAACATTGAATGAAATGGAAATATTAAAAGCAAGATCAAAGTCTCTTCATAAAATAATGAAATTAAAACAAGCAGCTATTTACATATAAAAAGGTACATAAAAGGTGAACCTAAGACATAAAATACTTATAGAAACATAACTTCGATAAAACATTTAAAATATTGAAAAACTAAGGAAGGTATCAAATTTAGATTTTATTAAATAAACCGATGTCCCGCAAGAAATCGATGATGTTTTTAGATGAAACGGTCTTGAACAAATCAAACATATTGGCGCAGTCAAAATAATTTTGCCTGGTGTTGGCAAAATCCACACAATCTAGAAGAACATGTTTGATAGAGAAAGGGCAATCACATGGGATACACTCAGGTGGAGGATCACCAACAAGCAAATGGCCATGTGTAAATCTAGAATGTCCAATGCGGCATCTAGTCATGACCACTTGCTCTTTGCGATTGCCCGACCCGGATTGATGAACGCCTAGATCGGGTTTTATGGAATTGAGTTTGTTGTGTTCAAGACCGTCCCATCGGTCCTGCCACATCTTTAAAATACATTTCCTTATTAAAGGTTTAAAATCGGTGTATGGCAAACTAACGTCCTTTATTATTTCATTTAATGCCTTTTTGGCAACCCTGTCTACAACTGAATTCCCCTGAATACCAACATGACTGGGTACCCAGAGAAAAACAATCTCTTTATCAAATTCCCGAAGTCGATGAATAAAATACAAAATTTGTAAAATAAGAGTGTTTTTCAGTTTGTGATTCTTAATTGCCAAAAGACAGCTCAAAGAGTCAGAACAAATAATAAACTGTGACAGATTAGATTGAGTAATCAATTTAAGTGCTAACAATATGGCTCGAGCTTCAGCTGTGAATATGGAAGCGCTCGATGGCAACCGTTCAGTTACAGTTCTGTCATCATGGACAGCAGCACATGCAACGTTATCGCCATCTTTTGAGCCATCTGTATACACCGTCGAAAAATCCGGATAATTTGCTTTAATTTCAGAAAATTTTTGTTGTAAAAATAAAGGATTGGTATCGGACTTTTTATATTCACGCAGATCAAAAATGAAAGAAGGGTGTGGAAGCTCCCATGGAGGGTATTTCGAAGTAACAACAGGTGTCACTGCATTGGTCTCCAGATGAATTGCTTCCAAATGTGGTTTTATTCGAATTCCAAAAGGAGGGGTTTTGCTTTTATGTTTTCGATAAATGTCGACATAAATAGGATTAATGACACAGTCGTAGGCAGGGCTATCTGGGTAGGCCATAAGTTTACTTACATATTGAAGACCTAATTTCAAACGTCTGTCTCCAAGGGATGGTTCATTTGCCTCGGCATAAAGGCTCTCAATAGGAGAGGTTCTGAAGGCACCAAGGCAAAGTCGCAACCCCTGGTGGTGAACAGCGTCTAAAATTTTAAGGTAAGATTTTTTGGCGGAACCATAAACAATAGATCCATAATCAAGTTTAGACCTAACCAAAGATCTATATAAATTTAATAAAATTGAGGTATCAGCACCCCAATCGGTACTGGACACCATTTTTAGAATATCTAGTGCCTTAAGACACCTAGATTTAAGTAATTTGATATGGGGAAGAAAAGAAAGTTTACTATCAAAAAGTAATCCAAGGAATTTTGTTTCTTCTACTATTTTGATTTTATTACCATAAAGAAAGAGATCTGGGTCCGGATGCAGCTTTCGCTTTCGACAAAAGTGCATACCAACAGTTTTAGATGTAGAAAACTTAAACCCATTCTCCAAAGCCCATTTCTCAATTCTTTTGAGGCAAAGTTGTAACTGTCTTTCAATATTACTCATATTTTGTCCCCTGTAGCAGATCAAAAAGTCGTCTACATACAAGGAACCGTCAATATTGTCCTTCAAAACTTGGGCTAAACTATTAATTTTAATACTGAAGAGAGTGACAGAAAGAATACTTCCCTGAGGAACTCCCATTTCCTGTTCCTTCTCCTCAGAAAAAGTAGAATTTACCCTCACATTAAAATGACGATCTGACAAAAAATTAGACAAGAACAGAGGAAGTCTTCCTTTCAACCCCATATCAAATATATCTTTTAAAATACCATATTTCCACGTCGTGTCATAGGCTTTTTCTAAATCGAAAAAGACCGACACAACATGTTCATTTTTAGAAAATGCATTTCTGATGAGCGTTTCAAACCGGACTAAATGGTCAAGAGTACTTCTGCCTTGCCTAAAACCACACTGAATATTAGTGAGCAAGTTGTGCTTCTCAAGGAACCACACAAGGCGATCATTGACCATTCGTTCCATAGTCTTGCAGACGCAGCTTGTCAATGCGATCGGGCGATAATTTGAAGGATCCGTATGATCCTTTCCTGGTTTTGGAATAGGGACAACTGAAGCCGTTTTCCAGATGGACGGAACGTTACCAGAAGTCCATATCTCGTTCATTAACGCAAGAAGTGTATGTAGAGATGGATCAGGAAGATGTTTCAAAAGTTGATAGTGAATATTATCTAGCCCACTAGCTGTATCGTGGGCTTTAGCCAGTGACGATTTTAGTTCCTCTATAGAAAATTGAGAGTTGTAGGATTCAGCATTATTTGACTTGAAGTTTAATTTTGTCTTTTCTGCAGATGATTTAATTTTTTGAAAATCCGGTTTGTAGTTAGTTGAGGATGAATGTTTAGCGAATGTTTCAGCTAGCTTATTGGCGATATCTTTTTCGGTGGTTAGAGTGGTATTACCAACTTTAAGGTGTTTCACTGAAGAATTCGACTTTTTTCCTTTTACTTTTCTAATAAAATTCCATACTTTATTGAGGGGAGTGTGAGATTTAATACTAGAAACAAAATTTTTCCAAGAGGTTCGTCTGGCTTGTTTACATGTACGTCGAGCTTTTGCTCGAAATATTCGGAAGTTTGACAGATTTGCTGGTGTAGGATTTTTGTCAAACCGGCGATGAGCCTTGTTGCGTTCTTCGATCGCTTTGTCGCACTCATCAGTAAACCATGGTTTACTAGGCCTTTTTGGATTTGTCGAGGTTTTAGGTATTGTTTTATTAGCAATTGATGTCAGTCTTTCATTAAATAATAAAATGGGATCTTCAACATCCTTCATCGTTTCTAATCGTAATTCTTCAAGACAGTGGGCTTCAAATGAAGCCCAATCTGCTTTCTCAAGTTTAAAACGAGGTTGACGTTCCTCCGTTTTGGAGGATAAATGCTCCAAAATAATTGGAAAATGATCACTCCCGCACAAGTCATCATGAACTCGCCATGTAAACTCTGAAAGTACGAGAGGATCACAAATGCTTAAATCAATAGAAGAATACGATCCATTGCCTGAATGAAGGAACGTTGAAGATCCGTCATTAAATATGCACAAATCTTCTTGCAGAAGGAGCTCCTCAACTTTTTTACCTTTATCATTCGTATGATTACTTCCCCATAAAGGATTATGAGCATTAAAGTCACCTAAAATAATAAATGGTTTGGGCAACTGCTTAACCACATCAACTAATTTATTTCTGCACAAAATTGAATTTGGGGGAATGTAAATGGAACAAACGGTTATGGTTTTATCAAGGGATAACCGAACGGCCACTGCTTGTAGATCGGTAGTTAAAGGAACTGAACTATGTATTACTCTGTCCCTAATAAAAATGGTAGATCCACCAGCAGCTCGTTCATTTGCCTCAGCAAATGTACTATACATTGTATATCCTTTTACGGAAATTTGATCCGTTTCTTTTAAATGAGTCTCCTGAAGACATAATGCAACTGGTAAAAAAACTGATTGATTGATTGATTGTTATCTTTTAATGCCGTTTCGGCGACTAGGGCCATATCACGGCAAGAACATTGAATGAAATGGAAATATTAAAAGCAAGATCAAAGTCTCTTCATAAAATAATGAAATTAAAACAAGCAGCTATTTACATATAAAAAGGTACATAAAAGGTGAACCTAAGACATAAAATACTTATAGAAACATAACTTCGATAAAACATTTAAAATATTGAAAAACTAAGGAAGGTATCAAATTTAGATTTTATTAAATAAACCGATGTCCCGCAAGAAATCGATGATGTTTTTAGATGAAACGGTCTTGAACAAATCAAACATATTGGCGCAGTCAAAATAATTTTGCCTGGTGTTGGCAAAATCAACACAATCTAGAAGAACATGTTTGATAGAGAAAGGGCAATCACATGGGATACACTCAGGTGGAGGATCACCAACAAGCAAATGGCCATGTGTAAATCTAGAATGTCCAATGCGGCATCTAGTCATGACCACTTGCTCTTTGCGATTGCCCGACCCGGATTGATGAACGCCTAGATCGGGTTTTATGGAATTGAGTTTGTTGTGTTCAAGACCGTCCCATCGGTCCTGCCACATCTTTAAAATATATTTCCTTATTAAAGGTTTAAAATCGGTGTATGGCAAACTAACGTCCTTTATTATTTCATTTAATGCCTTTTTGGCAACCCTGTCTACAACTGAATTCCCCTGAATACCAACATGACTGGGTACCCAGAGAAAAACAATCTCTTTATCAAATTCCCGAAGTCGATGAATAAAATACAAAATTTGTAAAATAAGAGTGTTTTTCAGTTTGTGATTCTTAATTGCCAAAAGACAGCTCAAAGAGTCAGAACAAATAATAAACTGTGACAGATTAGATTGAGTAATCAATTTAAGTGCTAACAATATGGCTCGAGCTTCAGCTGTGAATATGGAAGCGCTCGATGGCAACCGTTCAGTTACAGTTCTGTCACCATGGACAGCAGCACATGCAACGCTATCGCCATCTTTTGAGCCATCTGTATACACCGTCGAAAAATCCGGATAATTTGCTTTAATTTCAGAAAATTTTTGTTGTAAAAATAAAGGATTGGTATCGGACTTTTTATATTCACGCAGATCAAAAATGAAAGAAGGGTGTGGAAGCTCCCATGGAGGGCATTTCGAAGTAACAACAGGTGTCACTGCATTGGTCTCCAGATGAATTGCTTCCAAATGTGGTTTTATTCGAATTCCAAAAGGAGGGGTTTTGCTTTCATGTTTTCGATAAATGTCGACATAAATAGGATTAATGACACAGTCGTAGGCAGGGCTATCTGGGTAGGCCATAAGTTTACTTACATATTGAAGACCTAATTTCAAACGTCTGTCTCCAAGGGATGGTTCATTTGCCTCGGCATAAAGGCTCTCAATAGGTAAAAAAACTGGATAATGCCCTGAAACTTGAATGAATAGGTATAGATAAGTAGTACATGTAACACTTATGCGGAAAGTAAGGTTGGCTTCAGTGTTGATATAGTCTTATGGTTGGGTGTATCTGGAAGATGACCTACTTTGTGTACTGAATGCACTTTAATTTGATTTTTACTGCTGTAACTACATCAAAGTAGTTACATCATCTGAATAGTTCAGGTCAAAATCCGAGTTTCCGAGTTTAACAAAAAGGATGTATTGCAGCTATATTTCAGCTATATTCAGGTGATGAGCATGGAAGGGATGATAACATTTACATGAAGTGATGATGATGGAACGAAGAAAGGTATGATTGATTGATTGTTATTTTTTTATGCCGTTTTGGCGACCAGGGCCATTTCACGGCAAGAACATTTAATGAAATGAAAATATTAAAAGCAAGAATAAAGTCTCTTCATAAAATAATGAAATTAAAACAAAAAGCTAAAAAAAGGTATGGGACAGAAGGATAATAGGGTCGACAAATTTCAATTGCCAATAGAAAAGGAGAGGGATGGGTAGGGTCGGGCAATTTAGCTTCCGGCGGCGGTTTTGTTTGTTTGTTGGGGTTTAACGTCCGAGCAGCAATATATCAGCTATATTCAGACGATGAACATGAAATGATGATGAAATGAAAAAGGAATGGGACACAAGGATAATGGGGTCGACATATTTTGATTGCCACTTGAAATAGGGAGAGGTGGGTAGGGTCGGGCAATTTAGCCTCCTGTGGCGGAGCCCTATGGTTCCTACTTCAAGAGAATACCACAGTAGGGTTCTTTAACATGCGAGGAACGTGGCATCTTTCCCAACACGGTGCACCACTATAGTTTGCGGTCAGGATTTCCGTATTATAGCCTGACAACCCCAGCATGTAACGCGCCAGGGGTACCCCATTCCACCACCTGGGGCACACATCCCAGTTGCTCTGTGGGCAGAGCGCCCTAGCCCCGGGCTACGGTTTTGAGCACTATTAAGTCGCCTTTTACGACAAGCTTAGCGCTGCTGCAGGCCTATTCTTGTAACACCCGGACCTGCACGGGGGTGCTGGTGTAGGATTTTTGTCAAACCGGCGATGGGCCTTCTTGCGTTCTTCGATCGCTTTATCGCACTCATCAGTAAACCATGCTTTATTAGGCCTTTTCGGATTTAGTCGCCTTGTACGACAAGCTTAGCGCTGCTGCAGGCCTATTCTTTTGACAATCGGACCTGCACGGGTCCGGACCCGCAAGAAGAATGTTAAATTACTTTATATCTTCTCTTAAGAGACATTACTGTTCATTGACTTTCAAGTTTGCTATTCATAAAAAGATTGATTGATTGTTGTTTATTGCCGTTTCGGCGACCAGGGCCATATCACGGCAAGAACATTTAATGCAAGGAAAATATTAAAATTAAGATCAAAATCTCTTCATAAAATAATGAAATTAAAACAAGCAGCTATTTACATATAAAAAGGTACATAAAAGGTGAACCTAAGACATAAAATACATATAGAAACATAAATTCGATAAAACATTTAAAATATTGAAAAACTAAGGAAGGTATCCAATTCAGACTTTATTAAATAAACCGATGTCCCGCAAGAAATCGATGATGTTTTCAGATGAAACGGTCTTGAACAAATCAAACATATTGGCGCAGTCAAAATAATTTTGCCTGGTGTTGGCAAAATCCACACAATCTAGAAGAACATGTTTGATAGAGAAAGGGCAATCACATGGGATACACTCAGGTGGAGAAAGAAAAAAAAAGGATGGGACACAAGGACAATAGGGTCGACAAATTTTGATTGCCACTGGAAAAAGGGGGGATGGGTAAGGTCGGGCAATTTAGCCTCCTGTTCCTACTCCTATCGAATACCACAGCAGGGTTCTTTAACGTGCAAGGAACGTGGCATCTTTCCCAACACGGTGCACCACTGTGGTTTGCGGTCAGGTTTTCCGTATTATAGCCTGACAACCCCAGCATGTAACACGCCAGGGGTACCCCATTCCACCACCTGGGACACACATCCCAGTTGCTCTGTGGGCAGAGCGCCTAGCCCCTGGCTAGGTTTCTGAGCACTATTTAGTCGCCTTATACGACAAGCTTAGCGCTGCTGCAGGCCTATTCTTTTAACACCCGGACCTGCACGGGGCGAATGAATAGGTATAGATAAGTAGTACATGTAACACTTATGCGGAAAGTAAGGTTGGCTTCAGTGTTGATATAGTCTTATGGTTGGGTGTATCTGGAAGATGACCTACTTTGTGTACTACATGCACTTTAATTTGATTTTTACTGCTGTAACTACATCAAAGTAGTTACATCATCTGAACAGTTCAGGTCAAAATCCGAGTTTCGTTTCCGAGTTTAAAAAAATTATGTATTGCAGCTATATTTCAGCTATATTCAGGTGATGAGCATGGAAGGGATGATAACATTTACATGAAGTGATGATGATGGAATGAAGAAAGGTATGATTGATTGATTGTTATTTTTTAATGCCGTTTCGGCGACCAGGGCCATTTCACGGCAAGAACAGTTAATGAAATGAAAATATTAAAAGCAAGATCAAAGTCTCTTCATAAAATAATGAAATTAAAACAAAAAGCTAAAAAAAAAGGTATGGGAGAGAAGGATAATAGGGTCGACAAATTTCAATTGCCAATAGAAAAGGAGAGGGATGGGTAGGGTCGGGCAATTTAGCTTCCGGCGGCGGTTTTGTTTGTTTGTTGGGGTTTAACGTCCGAGCAGCAATATTTCAGCTATATTCAGACGATGAACATGAAATGATGATGAAATGAAAAAGGGATGGGACACAAGGATAATGGGGTCGACATATTTTGATTGCCACTTGAAATAGGGAGAGGTGGGTAGGGTCGGGCAATTTAGCCTCCTGTGGCGGAGCCCTATGGTTCCTACTTCAAGAGAATACCACAGTAGGGTTCTTTAACATGCGAGGAACGTGGCATCTTTCCCAACACGGTGCACCACTATAGTTTGCGGTCAGGATTTCCGTATTATAGCCTGACAACCCCAGCATGTAACGCGCCAGGGGTACCCCATTCCACCACCTGGGGCACACATCCCAGTTGCTATGTGGGCAGAGCGCCCTAGCCCCGGGCTACGGTTCTTAGCGCTGCTGTAGGCCTATTCTTGTAACACCCGGACCTGCACGGGGGTGCTGGTGTAGGATTTTTGTCAAACCGGCGATGGGCCTTGTTGCGTTCTTCGATCGCTTTGTCGCACTCATCAGTAAACCATGCTTTATTAGGCCTTTTTGGATTTAGTCGCCTTTTACGACAAGCTTAGCGCTGCTGCAGGCCTATTCTTTTGACACCCGGACCCGCAAGAAGAATGTTGAATTACTTTATATCTTCTCTTAAGAGACATTACTGTTCATTGACTTTCAAGTTTGCTATTCATAGAAAGGGTTAGTTTATTTAACATAAGTTGAAATGACTACTTCAATGTTTTTTTTTTTTATTTTCTGAAGACAGTAAACTACTATGATAATCACCCTGCAAGATATTTGAGGAATTGAGGTCCAATTCTGAGTTTATTAAAATGCTGTGTCAATGGAAGTAAAATATTGTATATTTAAATAATTGTAATCTTCCTTCATTCGAATGTTTGTTAGATTGCACTAAAAATTATGTTTGTATGTGTGTTGCAATGTAGACGATTTATATTCGAAAATATATATATTTCATTTCTGACGAGTCCTTGCTTGACAATATTTCATCTATGATTTCATCAAATATATACGTAAAAGCACTACATATCTTGATTTTTCATAGCGTTGTAGATTAGGCGAAAAAAGATTTAAAGAATGTCGGCATCCAGAATATTTTATCGCTGAAAAATTTTATTGAATTCTTCACATATTTTTAAAATAGCTTACAATCAAGGTGCAATATTTCAGAATTGGTTTGTATTTTATTGTCAGCCATTCTGAAACGAAATAAAGATTAAAAGACGCAATTCCTTAGTGTTTTATCAATTTTAACACTTTGAGCATATTTAAGTTTCATAAGTTACCTCTTACATAGAACACTGGCACGCTGACCTACTTGAATATTCAGAAACACCTATATGGACAAGCACACAAACGGAATATCGATGTCTTGAAAATCAAGCGAAAAGTGGTTTTAATATGGCTTTTAAAACTCATAGATGTGAAATAGAAAACTGTACAAGTTCGAGGGATATCATGACAAATAACATAACAATTTACGAAATACTACATCGTAATCTGAAAGAATAAGATTTGATTCCACCGCAAGGGTTATGGTGTTTTTGCTCTATGTGACTTACGGAAAGATCATATTCCGACAGAAGATGAAGGGCAATGGACTGAAAAATTAGAATATACAAATTCTTGAAATATTTCATGAAAGCAAAATTTTGCCACCTGTTGCCGTCTTTGGTCGATCAAAACAAATTTGTAGATGGAAACAGAGACATTAATGGGACACTATTTAAACATAATGAAATAGCAAGATTTTATAAGCATTAAATACATTCACTAAACTGAAAGCTTACACAGGAACCGATGTATTGGGAGTTAAAATGTTATTTCTGCAAACAAAGTTTTCAATTCCAAACGGAATGAAACTAGTAAAGGGTTGTGGCGAAAGAAAGATAAAAATAACATTATATAACCCTTGGCTAAAGCACTGAAAGAAAACCGTTGGATAATGCCCTGAAACTTGAATGAATAGGTATAGATAAGTAGTACATGTAACACTTATGCGGAAAGTAAGGTTGGCTTCAGTGTTGATATAGTCTTATGGTTGGGTGTATCTGGAAGATGACCTACTTTGTGTACTAAATGCACTTTAATTTGATTTTTACTGCTGTAACTACATCAAAGTAGTTACATCATCTGAATAGTTCAGGTCAAAATCCGAGTTTCCGAGTTTAACAAAAAGGATGTATTGCAGCTATATTTCAGCTATATTCAGGTGATGAGCATGGAAGGGATGATAACATTTACATGAAGTGATGATGATGGAACGAAGAAAGGTATGATTGATTGATTGTTATTTTTTTATGCCGTTTTGGCGACCAGGGCCATTTCACGGCAAGAACATTTAATGAAATGAAAATATTAAAAGCAAGATCAAAGTCTCTTCATAAAATAATGCCCCCCTGTGGATCGCTATCCTTGTCGTGGTAGGGGGGCTTGCGTGCCTCAGTGATCCTAAGAGCTATGCCAGCTGGAGTTTTTTCTCCTGGTAGGGTTACCCATGCTGGAAAGGTCAAAGGTTAGAGGCCAGACTAAAGCGATCCGAACATCGACCGTGGGCCCGGTGTTTAAAATAAAAAGTGGGTTCACCTACTTGTTTGCCGTGAGTTGCAACCCGTGAGTTATTGGTGGGCGAGGAGGTCCTAGTGGATGAAGGTCGTATCTAGACTCCAGTCGTGACGTAACCCCCGTGTCATCGATGGCTGGATGATCGAGGATACGGCTGTATATGCCACTCGGCTCTTAGGTCATCTAAACGGGAGATCGGATGGACCCGGTTCGATCAATCGGCTGGTCACGCCATGCCCTTCATTTGTCCACCTGCTTTACTGATGGCATTTTGTTAAATCCAATGTTTCTAAGATTTTCAAAAGCTTACAAATGGCAAATGAAGAAGGCGGTGGCTCATGGGTCAATCGAGTAGTACGCTGTCTATGCGCCATTGATAGATACGCTCTGTTCGAGTATGTCGTCTCTGGAATCCCTGATGCTATCTGCTGGAAATCCGTAGAGTCCTAGCATCGCCCGTGTTGGCACTCGGTGGCGGGTGGGGAACAGAGACGATGAAACTTACTAAAACTTAACATGGCGACAAAAAACAACGGGGAGTCCAATGTTTCTTATTCAAAAAAACGAAAAAGTGATGTCTGCAATTCTTCTGACGAAAGTGATAAAAACTGGCCAAGATTTATTGTAATTTCTGCAAAAGATAAAGACAAAAATGTTAATGAACTTTCTCCTTTTTTAATACAGAAAACTATCAAGGGTGTAGCTGGTGATGTTAAAGATACAAAGAAAATAAGATCAGGAATTTTAATTGAATGCCTCAGACCTGGCCAATCATCAAATTTGTTAAAATTAACCAGGATTGGTGACCTTGATGTGGTTTCATCTGCACACAGGTCACTAAATCAGTCACAGGGTGTCCTTAAATACCGGGGTCGAGACCTCGACGCCTTGACTGATGAAGAGATCTGTGAGGAACTGAAATCACAAGGCGTTAAGTCAGTGAAAAGATTTACTTCTCGACGTGCAGATGCAACCACACCAATGAGAACAATCCTGTTAACATTTAGTTCCACTTCAGTGCCATCTCATGTCTACATTGGTCCATACAGGACAGCTGTCAGTCTGTATATTCCTAACCCACTTCGGTGTTTTAAATGCCAGAAGTTTGGGCATGGAAAGGGCCAGTGTAGAGGAAAACTGTTTTGTTTCCGATGCTCTGAAGAAGGACACGAGGGAATCGACTGCAGAAAAGATCTGAAATGCAGAAACTGTGAGGAAGCTCACATGTCATCATCTAAAGATTGCCCTCTTTATAAGAAAGAAAAAGATATTTTAAAGATAAAAACTGAAAACAAAATTTCATATAGTGAAGCTCGCCAGAAGTGGTCCCTTTCCAACAATTTTCTTGCATCTGGCAAAACATCTTATGCTAGTGTTGCAAAGCGTGCTTGTCTGTCCTCGACTGTTGAGGTGCAGACGATCATGAGTTGGAAAGAGGATATCAATGGTCTTGCCAAACTGCCCACTGAGGTATCCACCAAAATAATGAAACCATCCAAAAAATGTTTAGAGGAAATTAAAAAGGCCAGAGCTACGAAATCTCACCAATGTTCCCAGACTCAGTCATCCCAAAATTCCGGATCATCTTCAAAATCATCTCCATCATCACAACAGTCATCGTCTTCCAAATCTCAACAGAAGAATGTCCAACCCCCAAAAAAGTTGGGGAATTTCCGCGTGGAGGACTTGGAGAAATCCAAGTCTAGGCGACAGATTGTGTCGCCTGTGGTGTCGGACTCGGATTCCGAATCTGACATGGAAACAACAGATCATGGACTTTGTCCAGGTGAAAACTGGCTGGGTCCCGACCTTGATCAGATTGACCAAACAGATCCTGTTGCCATGAAAAAATACAAGGAACAGCGCGCTCAGTCAATTCGAATTGACCTTAATGGTGGCACTCGTACTAGAAGGTCATCGAGTCGTGGTCGCGGATCCAAGTCAGAGAAAATATCCCCCATTCGTCACCCATAAAAATGGCCAAATTACTTCAATGGAATTGTCGAGGTTTAAAGGCTAATATTTTGGAATTAACTCTTCTTGTTCAGTCTATTTTACCAGTTGCATTATGTCTCCAGGAGACTCATTTAAAAGAAACGGATCAAATTTCCGTAAAAGGATATACAATGTATAGTACATTTGCTGAGGCAAATGAACGAGCTGCTGGTGGATCTACCATTTTTATTAGGGACAGAGTAATACATAGTTCAGTTCCTTTAACTACCGATCTACAAGCAGTGGCCGTTCGGTTATCCCTTGATAAAACCATAACCGTTTGTTCCATTTACATTCCCCCAAATTCAATTTTGTGCAGAAATAAATTAGTTGATGTGGTTAAGCAGTTGCCCAAACCATTTATTATTTTGGGTGACTTTAATGCTCATAATCCTTTATGGGGAAGTAATCATACGAATGATAAAGGTAAAAAAGTTGAGGAGCTCCTTCTGCAAGAAGATTTGTGCATATTTAATGACGGATCTTCAACGTTCCTTCATTCAGGCAATGGATCGTATTCTTCTATTGATTTAAGCATTTGTGATCCTCTCGTACTTTCAGAGTTTACATGGCGAGTTCATGATGACTTGTGCGGGAGTGATCATTTTCCAATTATTTTGGAGCATTTATCCTCCAAAACGGAGGAACGTCAACCTCGTTTTAAACTTGAGAAAGCAGATTGGGCTTCATTTGAAGCCCACTGTCTTGAAGAATTACGATTAGAAACGATGAAGGATGTTGAAGATCCCATTTTATTATTTAATGAAAGACTGACATCAATTGCTAATAAAACAATACCTAAAACCTCGACAAATCCAAAAAGGCCTAGTAAACCATGGTTTACTGATGAGTGCGACAAAGCGATCGAAGAACGCAACAAGGCTCATCGCCGGTTTGACAAAAATCCTACACCAGCAAATCTGTCAAACTTCCGAATATTTCGAGCAAAAGCTCGACGTACATGTAAACAAGCCAGACGAACCTCTTGGAAAAATTTTGTTTCTAGTATTAAATCTCACACTCCCCTCAATAAAGTATGGAATTTTATTAGAAAAGTAAAAGGAAAAAATTCGAATTCTTCAGTGAAACACCTTAAAGTTGGTAATACCACTCTAACCACCGAAAAAGATATCGCCAATAAGCTAGCTGAAACATTCGCTAAACATTCATCCTCAACTAACTACAAACCGGATTTTCAAAAAATTAAATCATCTGCAGAAAAGACAAAATTAAACTTCAAGTCAAATAATGCTGAATCCTACAACTCTCAATTTTCTATAGAGGAACTAAAATCGTCACTGGCTAAAGCCCACGATACAGCTAGTGGGCTAGATAATATTCACTATCAACTTTTGAAACATCTTCCTGATCCATCTCTACATACACTTCTTGCGTTAATGAACGAGATATGGACTTCTGGTAACGTTCCGTCCATCTGGAAAACGGCTTCAGTAGTCCCTATTCCAAAACCAGGAAAGGATCATACGGATCCTTCAAATTATCGCCCGATCGCATTGACAAGCTGCGTCTGCAAGACTATGGAACGAATGGTCAATGATCGCCTTGTGTGGTTCCTTGAGAAGCACAACTTACTCACTAATATTCAGTGTGGTTTTAGGCAAGGCAGAAGTACTCTTGACCATTTAGTCCGGTTTGAAACGCTCATCAGAAATGCATTTTCTAAAAATGAACATGTTGTGTCGGTCTTTTTCGATTTAGAAAAAGCCTATGACACGACGTGGAAATATGGTATTTTAAAAGATATATTTGATATGGGGTTGAAAGGAAGACTTCCTCTGTTCTTGTCTAATTTTTTGTCAGATCGTCATTTTAATGTGAGGGTAAATTCTACTTTTTCTGAGAAGAAGGAACAGGAAATGGGAGTTCCTCAGGGAAGTATTCTTTCTGTCACTCTCTTCAGTATTAAAATTAATAGTTTAGCCCAAGTTTTGAAGGACAATATTGACGGTTCCTTGTATGTAGACGACTTTTTGATCTGCTACAGGGGACAAAATATGAGTAATATTGAAAGACAGTTACAACTTTGCCTCAAAAGAATTGAGAAATGGGCTTTGGAGAATGGGTTTAAGTTTTCTACATCTAAAACTGTTGGTATGCACTTTTGTCGAAAGCGAAAGCTGCATCCGGACCCAGATCTCTTTCTTTATGGTAATAAAATCAAAATAGTAGAAGAAACAAAATTCCTTGGATTACTTTTTGATAGTAAACTTTCTTTTCTTCCCCATATCAAATTACTTAAATCTAGGTGTCTTAAGGCACTAGATATTTTAAAAATGGTGTCCAGTACCGATTGGGGTGCTGATACCTCAATTTTATTAAATTTATATAGATCTTTGGTTAGGTCTAAACTTGATTATGGATCTATTGTTTATGGTTCCGCCAAAAAATCTTACCTTAAAATTTTAGACGCTGTTCACCACCAGGGGTTGCGACTTTGCCTTGGTGCCTTCAGAACCTCTCCTATTGAGAGCCTTTATGCCGAGGCAAATGAACCATCCCTTGGAGACAGACGTTTGAAATTAGGTCTTCAATATGTAAGTAAACTTATGGCCTACCCAGATAGCCCTGCCTACGACTGTGTCATTAATCCTATTTATGTCGACATTTATCGAAAACATGAAAGCAAAACCCCTCCTTTTGGAATTCGAATAAAACCACATTTGGAAGCAATTCATCTGGAGACCAATGCAGTGACACCTGTTGTTACTTCGAAATGCCCTCCATGGGAGCTTCCACACCCTTCTTTCATTTTTGATCTGCGTGAATATAAAAAGTCCGATACCAATCCTTTATTTTTACAACAAAAATTTTCTGAAATTAAAGCAAATTATCCGGATTTTTCGACGGTGTATACAGATGGCTCAAAAGATGGCGATAGCGTTGCATGTGCTGCTGTCCATGGTGACAGAACTGTAACTGAACGGTTGCCATCGAGCGCTTCCATATTCACAGCTGAAGCTCGAGCCATATTGTTAGCACTTAAATTGATTACTCAATCTAATCTGTCACAGTTTATTATTTGTTCTGACTCTTTGAGCTGTCTTTTGGCAATTAAGAATCACAAACTGAAAAACACTCTTATTTTACAAATTTTGTATTTTATTCATCGACTTCGGGAATTTGATAAAGAGATTGTTTTTCTCTGGGTACCCAGTCATGTTGGTATTCAGGGGAATTCAGTTGTAGACAGGGTTGCCAAAAAGGCATTAAATGAAATAATAAAGGACGTTAGTTTGCCATACACCGATTTTAAACCTTTAATAAGGAAATATATTTTAAAGATGTGGCAGGACCGATGGGACGGTCTTGAACACAACAAACTCAATTCCATAAAACCCGATCTAGGCGTTCATCAATCCGGGTCGGGCAATCGCAAAGAGCAAGTGGTCATGACTAGATGCCGAATTGGACATTCTAGATTTACACATGGCCATTTGCTTGTTGGTGATCCTCCACCTGAGTGTATCCCATGTGATTGCCCTTTCTCTATCAAACATGTTCTTCTAGATTGTGTGGATTTTGCCAACACCAGGCAAAATTATTTTGACTGCGCCAATATGTTTGATTTGTTCAAGACCGTTTCATCTAAAAACATCATCGATTTCTTGCGGGACATCGGTTTATTTAATAAAATCTAAATTTGATACCTTCCTTAGTTTTTCAATATTTTAAATGTTTTATCGAAGTTATGTTTCTATAAGTATTTTATGTCTTAGGTTCACCTTTTATGTACCTTTTTATATGTAAATAGCTGCTTGTTTTAATTTCATTATTTTATGAAGAGACTTTGATCTTGCTTTTAATATTTCCATTTCATTCAATGTTCTTGCCGTGATATGGCCCTAGTCGCCGAAACGGCATTAAAAGATAACAATCAATCAATCAATCATAAAATAATGAAATTAAAACAAAAAGCTAAAAAAAGGTATGGGACAGAAGGATAATAGGGTCGACAAATTTCAATTGCCAATAGAAAAGGAGAGGGATGGGTAGGGTCGGGCAATTTAGCTTCCGGCGGCGGTTTTGTTTGTTTGTTGGGGTTTAACGTCCGAGCAGCAATATATCAGCTATATTCAGACGATGAACATGAAATGATGATGAAATGAAAAAGGAATGGGACACAAGGATAATGGGGTCGACATATTTTGATTGCCACTTGAAATAGGGAGAGGTGGGTAGGGTCGGGCAATTTAGCCTCCTGTGGCGGAGCCCTATGGTTCCTACTTCAAGAGAATACCACAGTAGGGTTCTTTAACATGCGAGGAACGTGGCATCTTTCCCAACACGGTGCACCACTATAGTTTGCGGTCAGGATTTCCGTATTATAGCCTGACAACCCCAGCATGTAACGCGCCAGGGGTACCCCATTCCACCACCTGGGGCACACATCCCAGTTGCTCTGTGGGCAGAGCGCCCTAGCCCCGGGCTACGGTTTTGAGCACTATTAAGTCGCCTTTTACGACAAGCTTAGCGCTGCTGCAGGCCTATTCTTGTAACACCCGGACCTGCACGGGGGTGCTGGTGTAGGATTTTTGTCAAACCGGCGATGGGCCTTCTTGCGTTCTTCGATCGCTTTATCGCACTCATCAGTAAACCATGCTTTATTAGGCCTTTTCGGATTTAGTCGCCTTTTACGACAAGCTTAGCGCTGCTGCAGGCCTATTCTTTTGACACCCGGACCCGCAAGAAGAATGTTGAATTACTTTATATCTTCTCTTAAGAGACATTACTGTTCATTGACTTTCAAGTTTGCTATTCATAGAAAGGGTTAGTTTATTTAACATAAGTTGAAATGACTACTTCAATGTTTTTTTTTTTATTTTCTGAAGACAGTAAACTACTATGATAATCACCCTGCAAGATATTTGAGGAATTGAGGTCCAATTCTGAGTTTATTAAAATGCTGTGTCAATGGAAGGAAAATATTGTATATTTAAATAATTGTAATCTTCCTTCATTCGAATGTTTGTTAGATTGCACTAAAAATTATGTTTGTATGTGTGTTGCAATGTAGACGATTTATATTCGAAAATATATATATTTCATTTCTGACGAGTCCTTGCTTGACAATATTTCATCTATGATTTCATCAAATATATACGTAAAAGCACTACATATCTTGATTTTTCATAGCGTTGTAGATTAGGCGAAAAAAAGATTTAAAGAATGTCGGCATCCAGAATATTTTATCGCTGAAAAATTTTATTGAATTCTTCACATATTTTTAAAATAGCTTACAATCAAGGTCCAATATTTCAGAATTGGTTTGTATTTTATTGTCAGCCATTCTGAAACGAAATAAAGATTAAAAGACGCAATTCCTTAGTGTTTTATCAATTTTAACACTTTGAGCATATTTAAGTTTCATAAGTTACCTCTTACATAGAAAACTGGCACGCTGACCTACTTGAATATTCAGAAACACCTATATGGACAAGCACACGAACGGAATATCGATGTCTTGAAAATCAAGCGAAAAGTGGTTTTAATATGGCTTTTAAAAATTGTAGATGTGAAATAGAAAACTGTACAAGTTCGAGGGATATCATGACAAATAACATAACAATTTACGAAATACTACATCGTAACCTGAAAGAATAAGATTTGATTCCACCGCAAGGTTGATTGAAAAATTATTCCAAGACATGAGCAAGGGTTATTGGTGTTTTTGCTCTATGTGACTTACGGAAAGATCATATTCCGACAGAAGATGAAGGGCAATGGACTGAAAAATTAGAATATACAAATTCTTGAAATATTTCATGAAAGCAAAATTTTGCCACCTGTTGCCGTGTTTGTTCGATCAAAACAAATGTGTAGATGGAAACAGAGACATTAATGGGACACTATTTAAACATAATGAAATAGCAAGATTTTATAAGCATTAAATACATTCACTAAACTGAAAGCTTACATAGGAACCGATGTATTGGGAGTTAAAATGTTATTTCTGCAAACAAAGTTTTCAATTCCAAACGGAATGAAACTAGTAAAGGGTTGTGGCGAAAGAAAGATAGAAATAACATTATATAACCTTTGGCTAAAGCACTGAAAGAAAACCGTCGATAATGCCCTGAAACTTGAATGAATAGGTTTTGTTTGTTTGTTAGTTGGGGTTTAACGTCCGAGCAGCAATATTTCAGCTATATTCAGACGATGAACATGAAATGAAAAAAAAAAAAAGGATGGGACACAAGGACAATAGGGTCGACAAATTTTGATTGCCACTGGAAAAAGGGGGCATGGGTAAGGTCGGGCAATTTAGCCTCCTGTTCCTACTCCTATCGAATACCACAGCAGGGTTCTTTAACGTGCAAGGAACGTGGCATCTTTCCCAACACGGTGCACCACTGTGGTTTGCGGTCAGGTTTTCCGTATTATAGCCTGACAACCCCAGCATGTAACACGCCAGGGGTACCCCATTCCACCACCTGGGACACACATCCCAGTTGCTCTGTGGGCAGAGCGCCTAGCCCCTGGCTAGGTTTCTGAGCACTATTTAGTCGCCTTATACGACAAGCTTAGCGCTGCTGCAGGCCTATTCTTTTAACACCCGGACCTGCACGGGGCGAATGAATAGGTATAGATAAGTAGTACATGTAACACTTATGCGGAAAGTAAGGTTGGCTTCAGTGTTGATATAGTCTTATGGTTGGGTGTATCTGGAAGATGACCTACTTTGTGTACTACATGCACTTTAATTTGATTTTTACTGCTGTAACTACATCAAAGTAGTTACATCATCTGAATAGTTCAGGTCAAAATCCGAGTTTCGTTTCCGAGTTTAAAAAAATTATGTATTGCAGCTATATTTCAGCTATATTCAGGTGATGAGCATGGAAGGGATGATAACATTTACATGAAGTGATGATGATGGAATGAAGAAAGGTATGATTGATTGATTGTTATTTTTTAATGCCGTTTCGGCGACCAGGGCCATTTCACGGCAAGAACAGTTAATGAAATGAAAATATTAAAAGCAAGATCAAAGTCTCTTCATAAAATAATGAAATTAAAACAAAAAGCTAAAAAAAAAGGTATGGGACAGAAGGATAATAGGGTCGACAAATTTCAATTGCCAATAGAAAAGGAGAGGGATGGGTAGGGTCGGGCAATTTAGCTTCCGGCGGCGGTTTTGTTTGTTTCTTGGGGTTTAACGTCCGAGCAGCAATATTTCAGCTATATTCAGACGATGAACATGAAATGATGATGAAATGAAAAAGGGATGGGACACAAGGATAATGGGGTCGACATATTTTGATTGCCACTTGAAATAGGGAGAGGTGGGTAGGGTCGGGCAATTTAGCCTCCTGTGGCGGAGCCCTATGGTTCCTACTTCAAGAGAATACCACAGTAGGGTTCTTTAACATGCGAGGAACGTGGCATCTTTCCCAACACGGTGCACCACTATAGTTTGCGGTCAGGATTTCCGTATTATAGCCTGACAACCCCAGCATGTAACGCGCCAGGGGTACCCCATTCCACCACCTGGGGCACACATCCCAGTTGCTATGTGGGCAGAGCGCCCTAGCCCCGGGCTACGGTTCTTAGCGCTGCTGTAGGCCTATTCTTGTAACACCCGGACCTGCACGGGGGTGCTGGTGTAGGATTTTTGTCAAACCGGCGATGGGCCTTGTTGCGTTCTTCGATCGCTTTGTCGCACTCATCAGTAAACCATGCTTTATTAGGCCTTTTTGGATTTAGTCGCCTTTTACGACAAGCTTAGCGCTGCTGCAGGCCTATTCTTTTGACACCCGGACCCGCAAGAAGAATGTTGAATTACTTTATATCTTCTCTTAAGAGACATTACTGTTCATTGACTTTCAAGTTTGCTATTCATAGAAAGGGTTAATTTATTTAACATAAGTTGAAATGACTACTTCAATGTTTTTTGTTATTTTCTGAAGACAGTAAACTACTATGATAATCACCCTGCAAGATATTTGAGGAATTGAGGTCCAATTCTGAGTTCATTAAAATGCTGTGTCAATGGAAGGAAAATATTGTATATTTAAATAATTGTAATCTTCCTTCATTCGAATGTTTGTTAGATTGCACTAAAAATTATGTTTGTATGTGTGTTGCAATGTAGACGATTTATATTCGAAAATATATATATTTCATTTCTGACGAGTCCTTGCTTGACAATATTTCATCTATGATTTCATCAAATATATACGTAAAAGCACTACATATCTTGATTTTTCATAGCGTTGTAGATTAGGCGAAAAAAAGATTTAAAGAATGTCGGCATCCAGAATATTTTATCGCTGAAAAATTTTATTGAATTCTTCACATATTTTTAAAATAGCTTACAATCAAGGTCCAATATTTCAGAATTGGTTTGTATTTTATTGTCAGCCATTCTGAAACGAAATAAAGATTAAAAGACGCAATTCCTTAGTGTTTTATCAATTTTAACACTTTGAGCATATTTAAGTTTCATAAGTTACCTCTTACATAGAAAACTGGCACGCTGACCTACTTGAATATTCAGAAACACCTATATGGACAAGCACACGAACGGAATATCGATGTCTTGAAAATCAAGCGAAAAGTGGTTTTAATATGGCTTTTAAAAATTGTAGATGTGAAATAGAAAACTGTACAAGTTCGAGGGATATCATGACAAATAACATAACAATTTACGAAATACTACATCGTAACCTGAAAGAATAAGATTTGATTCCACCGCAAGGGTTATGGTGTTTTTGCTCTATGTGACTTACGGAAAGATCATATTCCGACAGAAGATGAAGGGCAATGGACTGAAAAATTAGAATATACAAATTCTTGAAATATTTCATGAAAGCAAAATTTTGCCACCTGTTGCCGTCTTTGGTCGATCAAAACAAATTTGTAGATGGAAACAGAGACATTAATGGGACACTATTTAAACATAATGAAATAGCAAGATTTTATAAGCATTAAATACATTCACTAAACTGAAAGCTTACACAGGAACCGATGTATTGGGAGTTAAAATGTTATTTCTGCAAACAAAGTTTTCAATTCCAAACGGAATGAAACTAGTAAAGGGTTGTGGCGAAAGAAAGATAAAAATAACATTATATAACCCTTGGCTAAAGCACTGAAAGAAAACCGTTGGATAATGCCCTGAAACTTGAATGAATAGGTATAGATAAGTAGTACATGTAACACTTATGCGGAAAGTAAGGTTGGCTTCAGTGTTGATATAGTCTTATGGTTGGGTGTATCTGGAAGATGACCTACTTTGTGTACTAAATGCACTTTAATTTGATTTTTACTGCTGTAACTACATCAAAGTAGTTACATCATCTGAATAGTTCAGGTCAAAATCCGAGTTTCCGAGTTTAACAAAAAGGATGTATTGCAGCTATATTTCAGCTATATTCAGGTGATGAGCATGGAAGGGATGATAACATTTACATGAAGTGATGATGATGGAACGAAGAAAGGTATGATTGATTGATTGTTATTTTTTTATGCCGTTTTGGCGACCAGGGCCATTTCACGGCAAGAACATTTAATGAAATGAAAATATTAAAAGCAAGATCAAAGTCTCTTCATAAAATAATGAAATTAAAACAAAAAGCTAAAAAAAAGGTATGGGACAGAAGGATAATAGGGTCGACAAATTTCAATTGCCAATAGAAAAGGAGAGGGATGGGTAGGGTCGGGCAATTTAGCTTCCGGCGGCGGTTTTGTTTGTTTGTTGGGGTTTAACGTCCGAGCAGCAATATATCAGCTATATTCAGACGATGAACATGAAATGATGATGAAATGAAAAAGGAATGGGACACAAGGATAATGGGGTCGACATATTTTGATTGCCACTTGAAATAGGGAGAGGTGGGTAGGGTCGGGCAATTTAGCCTCCTGTGGCGGAGCCCTATGGTTCCTACTTCAAGAGAATACCACAGTAGGGTTCTTTAACATGCGAGGAACGTGGCATCTTTCCCAACACGGTGCACCACTATAGTTTGCGGTCAGGATTTCCGTATTATAGCCTGACAACCCCAGCATGTAACGCGCCAGGGGTACCCCATTCCACCACCTGGGGCAAACATCCCAGTTGCTCTGTTGGCAGAGCGCCCTAGCCCCGGGCTACGGTTTTGAGCACTATTAAGTCGCCTTTTACGACAAGCTTAGCGCTGCTGCAGGCCTATTCTTGTAACACCCGGACCTGCACGGGGGTGCTGGTGTAGGATTTTTGTCAAACCGGCGATGGGCCTTCTTGCGTTCTTCGATCGCTTTATCGCACTCATCAGTAAACCATGCTTTATTAGGCCTTTTCGGATTTAGTCGCCTTTTACGACAAGCTTAGCGCTGCTGCAGGCCTATTCTTTTGACAATCGGACCTGCACGGGTCCGGACCCGCAAGAAGAATGTTAAATTACTTGATATCTTCTCTTAAGAGACATTACTGTTCATTGACTTTCAAGTTTGCTATTCATAAAAAGATTGATTGATTGATTGATTGTTGTTGTTTATTGCCGTTTCGGCGACCAGGGCCATATCACGGCAAGAACATTTAATGCAAGGAAAATATTAAAATTAAGATCAAAATCTCTTCATAAAATAATGAAATTAAAACAAGCAGCTATTTACATATAAAAAGGTACATAAAAGGTGAACCTAAGACATAAAATACATATAGAAACATAAATTCGATAAAACATTTAAAATATTGAAAAACTAAGGAAGGTATCCAATTCAGACTTTATTAAATAAACCGATGTCCCGCAAGAAATCGATGATGTTTTCAGATGAAACGGTCTTGAACAAATCAAACATATTGGCGCAGTCAAAATAATTTTGCCTGGTGTTGGCAAAATCCACACAATCTAGAAGAACATGTTTGATAGAGAAAGGGCAATCACATGGGATACACTCAGGTGGAGAAAGAAAAAAAAAGGATGGGACACAAGGACAATAGGGTCGACAAATTTTGATTGCCACTGGAAAAAGGGGGGATGGGTAAGGTCGGGCAATTTAGCCTCCTGTTCCTACTCCTATCGAATACCACAGCAGGGTTCTTTAACGTGCAAGGAACGTGGCATCTTTCCCAACACGGTGCACCACTGTGGTTTGCGGTCAGGTTTTCCGTATTATAGCCTGACAACCCCAGCATGTAACACGCCAGGGGTACCCCATTCCACCACCTGGGACACACATCCCAGTTGCTCTGTGGGCAGAGCGCCTAGCCCCTGGCTAGGTTTCTGAGCACTATTTAGTCGCCTTATACGACAAGCTTAGCGCTGCTGCAGGCCTATTCTTTTAACACCCGGACCTGCACGGGGCGAATGAATAGGTATAGATAAGTAGTACATGTAACACTTATGCGGAAAGTAAGGTTGGCTTCAGTGTTGATATAGTCTTATGGTTGGGTGTATCTGGAAGATGACCTACTTTGTGTACTGAATGCACTTTAATTTGATTTTTACTGCTGTAACTACATCAAAGTAGTTACATCATCTGAATAGTTCAGGTCAAAATCCGAGTTTCCGAGTTTAACAAAAAGGATGTATTGCAGCTATATTTCAGCTATATTCAGGTGATGAGCATGGAAGGGATGATAACATTTACATGAAGTGATGATGATGGAACGAAGAAAGGTATGATTGATTGATTGTTATTTTTTTATGCCGTTTTGGCGACCAGGGCCATTTCACGGCAAGAACATTTAATGAAATGAAAATATTAAAAGCAAGATCAAAGTCTCTTCATAAAATAATGAAATTAAAACAAAAAGCTAAAAAAAGGTATGGGACAGAAGGATAATAGGGTCGACAAATTTCAATTGCCAATAGAAAAGGAGAGGGATGGGTAGGGTCGGGCAATTTAGCTTCCGGCGGCGGTTTTGTTTGTTTGTTGGGGTTTAACGTCCGAGCAGCAATATTTCAGCTATATTCAGACGATGAACATGAAATGATGATGAAATGAAAAAGGGATGGGACACAAGGATAATGGGGTCGACATATTTTGATTGCCACTTGAAATAGGGAGAGGTGGGTAGGGTCGGGCAATTTAGCCTCCTGTGGCGGAGCCCTATGGTTCCTACTTCAAGAGAATACCACAGTAGGGTTCTTTAACATGCGAGAAATGTGGCATCTTTCCCAACACGGTGCACCACTATAGTTTGCGGTCAGGATTTCCGTATTATAGCCTGACAACCCCAGCATGTAACGCGCCAGGGGTACCCCATTCCACCACCTGGGGCACACATCCCAGTTGCTCTGTGGGCAGAGCGCCCTAGCCCCGGGCTACGGTTTTGAGCACTATTAAGTCGCCTTTTACGACAAGCTTAGCGCTGCTGCAGGCCTATTCTTGTAACACCCGGACCTGCACGGGGGTGCTGGTGTAGGATTTTTGTCAAACCGGCGATGGGCCTTCTTGCGTTCTTCGATCGCTTTATCGCTCTCATCAGTAAACCATGCTTTATTAGGCCTTTTCGGATTTAGTCGCCTTTTACGACAAGCTTAGCGCTGCTGCAGGCCTATTCTTTTGACAATCGGACCTGCACGGGTCCGGACCCGCAAGAAGAATGTTAAATTACTTTATATCTTCTCTTAAGAGACATTACTGTTCATTGACTTTCAAGTTTGCTATTCATAAAAAAGATTGATTGATTGATTGATTGTTGTTGTTTATTGCCGTTTCGGCGACCAGGGCCATATCACGGCAAGAACATTTAATGCAAGGAAAATATTAAAATTAAGATCAAAATCTCTTCATAAAATAATGAAATTAAAACAAGCAGCTATTTACATATAAAAAGGTACATAAAAGGTGAACCTAAGACATAAAATACATATAGAAACATAAATTCGATAAAACATTTAAAATATTGAAAAACTAAGGAAGGTATCCAATTCAGACTTTATTAAATAAACCGATGTCCCGCAAGAAATCGATGATGTTTTCAGATGAAACGGTCTTGAACAAATCAAACATATTGGCGCAGTCAAAATAATTTTGCCTGGTGTTGGCAAAATCCACACAATCTAGAAGAACATGTTTGATAGAGAAAGGGCAATCACATGGGATACACTCAGGTGGAGAAAGAAAAAAAAAAGGATGGGACACAAGGACAATAGGGTCGACAAATTTTGATTGCCACTGGAAAAAGGGGGGATGGGTAAGGTCGGGCAATTTAGCCTCCTGTTCCTACTCCTATCGAATACCACAGCAGGGTTCTTTAACGTGCAAGGAACGTGGCATCTTTCCCAACACGGTGCACCACTGTGGTTTGCGGTCAGGTTTTCCGTATTATAGCCTGACAACCCCAGCATGTAACTCGCCAGGGGTACCCCATTCCACCACCTGGGACACACATCCCAGTTGCTCTGTGGGCAGAGCGCCTAGCCCCTGGCTAGGTTTCTGAGCACTATTTAGTCGCCTTAGACGACAAGCTTAGCGCTGCTGCAGGCCTATTCTTTTAACACCCGGACCTGCACGGGGCGAATGAATAGGTATAGATAAGTAGTACATGTAACACTTATGCGGAAAGTAAGGTTGGCTTCAGTGTTGATATAGTCTTATGGTTGGGTGTATCTGGAAGATGACCTACTTTGTGTACTACATGCACTTTAATTTGATTTTTACTGCTGTAACTACATCAAAGTAGTTACATCATCTGAATAGTTCAGGTCAAAATCCGAGTTTCGTTTCCGAGTTTAAAAAAATTATGTATTGCAGCTATATTTCAGCTATATTCAGGTG
Organism: Perna viridis; assembly: GCA_037379345.1. Lineage (NCBI taxonomy): Eukaryota > Metazoa > Mollusca > Bivalvia > Mytilida > Mytilidae > Perna > Perna viridis. The sequence continues at coordinate 5,544,905 of CM074525.1, forward strand.
ATGAGCATGGAAGGGATGATAACATTTACATGAAGTGATGATGATGGAATGAAGAAAGGTATGATTGATTGATTGTTATTTTTTAATGCCGTTTCGGCGACCAGGGCCATTTCACGGCAAGAACAGTTAATGAAATGAAAATATTAAAAGCAAGATCAAAGTCTCTTCATAAAATAATGAAATTAAAAAAAAAGCTAAAAAAAAAGGTATGGGACAGAAGGATAATAGGGTCGACAAATTTCAATTGCCAATAGAAAAGGAGAGGGATGGGTAGGGTCGGGCAATTTAGCTTCCGGCGGCGGTTTTGTTTGTTTGTTGGGGTTTAACGTCCGAGCAGCAATATTTCAGCTATATTCAGACGATGAACATGAAATGATGATGAAATGAAAAAGGGATGGGACACAAGGATAATGGGGTCGACATATTTTGATTGCCACTTGAAATAGGGAGAGGTGGGTAGGGTCGGGCAATTTAGCCTCCTGTGGCGGAGCCCTATGGTTCCTACTTCAAGAGAATACCACAGTAGGGTTCTTTAACATGCGAGGAACGTGGCATCTTTCCCAACACGGTGCACCACTATAGTTTGCGGTCAGGATTTCCGTATTATAGCCTGACAATCCCAGCATGTAACGCGCCAGGGGTACCCCATTCCACCAACTGGGGCACACATCCCGGTTGCTATGTGGGCAGAGCGCCCTAGCCCCGGGCTACGGTTCTTAGCGCTGCTGTAGGCCTATTCTTGTAACACCCGGACCTGCACGGGGGTGCTGGTGTAGGATTTTTGTCAAACCGGCGATGGGCCTTGTTGCGTTCTTCGATCGCTTTGTCGCACTCATCAGTAAACCATGCTTTATTAGGCCTTTTTGGATTTAGTCGCCTTTTACGACAAGCTTAGCGCTGCTGCAGGCCTATTCTTTTGACACCCGGACCCGCAAGAAGAATGTTGAATTACTTTATATCTTCTCTTAAGAGACATTACTGTTCATTGACTTTCAAGTTTGCTATTCATAGAAAGGGTTAGTTTATTTAACATAAGTTGAAATGACTACTTCAATGTTTTTTTTTTATTTTCTGAAGACAGTAAACTACTATGATAATCACCCTGCAAGATATTTGAGGAATTGAGGTCCAATTCTGAGTTTATTAAAATGCTGTGTCAATGGAAGGAAAATATTGTATATTTAAATAATTGTAATCTTCCTTCATTCGAATGTTTGTTAGATTGCACTAAAAATTATGTTTGTATGTGTGTTGCAATGTAGACGATTTATATTCGAAAATATATATATTTCATTTCTGACGAGTCCTTGCTTGACAATATTTCATCTATGATTTCATCAAATATATACGTAAAAGCACTACATATCTTGATTTTTCATAGCGTTGTAGATTAGGCGAAAAAAGATTTAAAGAATGTCGGCATCCAGAATATTTTATCGCTGAAAAATTTTACTGAATTCTTCACATATTTTTAAATAGCTTACAATCAAGGTGCAATATTTCAGAATTGGTTTGTATTTTATTGTCAGCCATTCTGAAACGAAATAAAGATTAAAAGACGCAATTCCTTAGTGTTTTATCAATTTTAACACTTTGAGCATATTTAAGTTTCATAAGTTACCTCTTACATAGAAAACTGGCACGCTGACCTACTTGAATATTCAGAAACACCTATATGGACAAGCACACGAACGGAATATCGATGTCTTGAAAATCAAGCGAAAAGTGGTTTTAATATGGCTTTTAAAAATTGTAGATGTGAAATAGAAAACTGTACAAGTTCGAGGGATATCATGACAAATAACATAACAATTTACGAAATACTACATCGTAACCTGAAAGAATAAGATTTGATTCCACCGCAAGGTTGATTGAAAAATTATTCCAAGACATGAGCAAGGGTTATTGGTGTTTTTGCTCTATGTGACTTACGGAAAGATCATATTCCGACAGAAGATGAAGGGCAATGGACTGAAAAATTAGAATATACAAATTCTTGAAATATTTCATGAAAGCAAAATTTTGCCACCTGTTGCCGTGTTTGTTCGATCAAAACAAATGTGTAGATGGAAACAGAGACATTAATGGGACACTATTTAAACATAATGAAATAGCAAGATTTTATAAGCATTAAATACATTCACTAAACTGAAAGCTTACATAGGAACCGATGTATTGGGAGTTAAAATGTTATTTCTGCAAACAAAGTTTTCAATTCCAAACGGAATGAAACTAGTAAAGGGTTGTGGCGAAAGAAAGATAGAAATAACATTATATAACCTTTGGCTAAAGCACTGAAAGAAAACCGTCGATAATGCCCTGAAACTTGAATGAATAGGTTTTGTTTGTTTGTTAGTTGGGGTTTAACGTCCGAGCAGCAATATTTCAGCTATATTCAGACGATGAACATGAAATGAAAAAAAAAAAAGGATGGGACACAAGGACAATAGGGTCGACAAATTTTGATTGCCACTGGAAAAAGGGGGCATGGGTAAGGTCGGGCAATTTAGCCTCCTGTTCCTACTCCTATCGAATACCACAGCAGAGTTCTTTAACGTGCAAGGAACGTGGCATCTTTCCCAACACGGTGCACCACTGTGGTTTGCGGTCAGGTTTTCCGTATTATAGCCTGACAACCCCAGCATGTAACTCGCCAGGGGTACCCCATTCCACCACCTGGGACACACATCCCAGTTGCTCTGTGGGCAGAGCGCCTAGCCCCTGGCTAGGTTTCTGAGCACTATTTAGTCGCCTTATACGACAAGCTTAGCGCTGCTGCAGGCCTATTCTTTTAACACCCGGACCTGCACGGGGCGAATGAATAGGTATAGATAAGTAGTACATGTAACACTTATGCGGAAAGTAAGGTTGGCTTCAGTGTTGATATAGTCTTATGGTTGGGTGTATCTGGAAGATGACCTACTTTGTGTACTACATGCACTTTAATTTGATTTTTACTGCTGTAACTACATCAAAGTAGTTACATCATCTGAATAGTTCAGGTCAAAATCCGAGTAAAAAATTATGTATTGCAGCTATATTTCAGCTATATTCAGTTGATGAGCATGGAAGGGATGATAACATTTACATGAAGTGATGATGATGGAATGAAGAAAGGTATGATTGATTGATTGTTATTTTTTAATGCCGTTTCGGCGACCAGGGCCATTTCACGGCAAGAACAGTTAATGAAATGAAAATATTAAAAGCAAGATCAAAGTCTCTTCATAAAATAATGAAATTAAAACAAAAAGCTAAAAAAAAGGTATGGGACAGAAGGATAATAGGGTCGACAAATTTCAATTGCCAATAGAAAAGGAGAGGGATGGGTAGGGTCGGGCAATTTAGCTTCCGGTGGCGGTTTTGTTTGTTTGTTGGGGTTTAACGTCCGAGCAGCAATATTTCAGCTATATTCAGACGATGAACATGAAATGATGATGAAATGAAAAAGGGATGGGACACAAGGATAATGGGGTCGACATATTTTGATTGCCACTTGAAATAGGGAGAGGTGGGTAGGGTCGGGCAATTTAGCCTCCTGTGGCGGAGCCCTATGGTTCCTACTTCAAGAGAATACCACAGTAGGGTTCTTTAACATGCGAGGAACGTGGCATCTTTCCCAACACGGTGCACCACTATAGTTTGCGGTCAGGATTTCCGTATTATAGCCTGACAACCCCAGCATGTAACGCTGCGGGGGTGCTGGTGTAGGATTTTTGTCAAACCGGCGATGGGCCTTGTTGCGTTCTTCGATCGCTTTGTCGCACTCATCAGTAAACCATGCTTTATTAGGCCTTTTTGGATTTAGTCGCCTTTTACGACAAGCTTAGCGCTGCTGCAGGCCTATTCTTTTGACACCCGGACCCGCAAGAAGAATGTTGAATTACTTTATATCTTCTCTTAAGAGACATTACTGTTCATTGACTTTCAAGTTTGCTATTCATAGAAAGGGTTAGTTTATTTAACATAAGTTGAAATGACTACTTCAATGTTTTTTTTTTATTTTCTGAAGACAGTAAACTACTATGATAATCACCCTGCAAGATATTTGAGGAATTGAGGTCCAATTCTGAGTTTATTAAAATGCTGTGTCAATGGAAGGAAAATATTGTATATTTAAATAATTGTAATCTTCCTTCATTCGAATGTTTGTTAGATTGCACTAAAAATTATGTTTGTATGTGTGTTGCAATGTAGACGATTTATATTCGAAAATATATATATTTCATTTCTGACGAGTCCTTGCTTGACAATATTTCATCTATGATTTCATCAAATATATACGTAAAAGCACTACATATCTTGATTTTTCATAGCGTTGTAGATTAGGCGAAAAAAGATTTAAAGAATGTCGGCATCCAGAATATTTTATCGCTGAAAAATTTTACTGAATTCTTCACATATTTTTAAAATAGCTTACAATCAAGGTGCAATATTTCAGAATTGGTTTGTATTTTATTGTCAGCCATTCTGAAACGAAATAAAGATTAAAAGACGCAATTCCTTAGTGTTTTATCAATTTTAACACTTTGAGCATATTTAAGTTTCATAAGTTACCTCTTACATAGAAAACTGGCACGCTGACCTACTTGAATATTCAAAAACACCTATATGGACAAGCACACGAACGGAATATCGATGTCTTGAAAATCAAGCGAAAAGTGGTTTTAATATGGCTTTTAAAAATTGTAGATGTGAAATAGAAAACTGTACAAGTTCGAGGGATATCATGACAAATAACATAACAATTTACGAAATGCTACATCGTAACCTGAAAGAATAAGATTTGATTCCACCGCAAGGTTGATTGAAAAATTATTCCAAGACATGAGCAAGGGTTATGGTGTTTTTGCTCTATGTGACTTACGGAAAGATCATATTCCGACAGAAGATGAAGGGCAATGGACTGAAAAATTAGAATATACAAATTCTTGAAATATTTCATGAAAGCAAAATTTTGCCACCTGTTGCCGTGTTTGTTCGATCAAAACAAATGTGTAGATGGAAACAGAGACATTAATGGGACACTATTTAAACATAATGAAATAGCAAGATTTTATAAGCATTAAATACATTCACTAAACTGAAAGCTTACATAGGAACCGATGTATTGGGAGTTAAAATGTTATTTCTGCAAACAAAGTTTTCAATTCCAAACGGAATGAAACTAGTAAAGGGTTGTGGCGAAAGAAAGATAGAAATAACCATTGGCTAAAGCACTGAAAGAAAACCGTCGATAATGCCCTGAAACTTGAATGAATAGGTTTTGTTTGTTTGTTTGTTGGGGTTTAACGTCCGAGCAGCAATATTTCAGCTATATTCAGACGATGAACATGAAATGAAAAAAAAGGATGGGACACAAGGACAATAGGGTCGACAAATTTTGATTGCCACTGGAAAAAGGGGGGATGGGTAAGGTCGGGCAATTTAGCCTCCTGTTCCTACTCCTATCGAATACCACAGCAGGGTTCTTTAACGTGCAAGGAACGTGGCATCTTTCCCAACACGGTGCACCACTGTGGTTTGCGGTCAGGATTTCCGTATTATAGCCTGACAACCCCAGCATGTAACGCGCCAGGGGTACCCCATTCCACCACCTGGGGCACACATCCCAGTTGCTATGTGGGCAGAGCGCCCTAGCCCCGGGCTACGGTTCTTAGCGCTGCTGTAGGCCTATTCTTGTAACACCCGGACCTGCACGGGGGTGCTGGTGTAGGATTTTTGTCAAACCGGCGATGGGCCTTGTTGCGTTCTTCGATCGCTTTGTCGCACTCATCAGTAAACCATGCTTTATTAGGCCTTTTTGGATTTAGTCGCCTTTTACGACAAGCTTAGCGCTGCTGCAGGCCTATTCTTTTGACACCCGGACTCGCAAGAAGAATGTTGAATTACTTTATATCTTCTCTTAAGAGACATTACTGTTCATTGACTTTCAAGTTTGCTATTCATAGAAAGGGTTAGTTTATTTAACATAAGTTGAAATGACTACTTCAATGTTTTTTTTTTATTTTCTGAAGACAGTAAACTACTATGATAATCACCCTGCAAGATATTTGAGGAATTGAGGTCCAATTCTGAGTTTATTAAAATGCTGTGTCAATGGAAGGAAAATATTGTATATTTAAATAATTGTAATCTTCCTTCATTCGAATGTTTGTTAGATTGCACTAAAAATTATGTTTGTATGTGTGTTGCAATGTAGACGATTTATATTCGAAAATATATATATTTCATTTCTGACGAGTCCTTGCTTGACAATATTTCATCTATGATTTCATCAAATATATACGTAAAAGCACTACATATCTTGATTTTTCATAGCGTTGTAGATTAGGCGAAAAAAGATTTAAAGAATGTCGGCATCCAGAATATTTTATCGCTGAAAAATTTTACTGAATTCTTCACATATTTTTAAAATAGCTTACAATCAAGGTGCAATATTTCAGAATTGGTTTGTATTTTATTGTCAACCATTCTGAAACGAAATAAAGATTAAAAGACGCAATTCCTTAGTGTTTTATCAATTTTAACACTTTGAGCATATTAAAGTTTCATAAGTTACCTCTTACATAGAAAACTGGCACGCTGACCTACTTGAATATTCAGAAACACCTATATGGACAAGCACACGAACGGAATATCGATGTCTTGAAAATCAAGCGAAAAGTGGTTTTAATATGGCTTTTAAAAATTGTAGATGTGAAATAGAAAACTGTACAAGTTCGAGGGATATCATGACAAATAACATAACAATTTACGAAATACTACATCGTAACCTGAAAGAATAAGATTTGATTCCACCGCAAGGTTGATTGAAAAATTATTCCAAGACATGAGCAAGGGTTATTGGTGTTTTTGCTCTATGTGACTTACGGAAAGATCATATTCCGACAGAAGATGAAGGGCAATGGACTGAAAAATTAGAATATACAAATTCTTGAAATATTTCATGAAAGCAAAATTTTGCCACCTGTTGCCGTGTTTGTTCGATCAAAACAAATGTGTAGATGGAAACAGAGGCATTAATGGGACACTATTTAAACATAATGAAATAGCAAGATTTTATAAGCATTAAATACATTCACTAAACTGAAAGCTTACATAGGAACCGATGTATTGGGAGTTAAAATGTTATTTCTGCAAACAAAGTTTTCAATTCCAAACGGAATGAAACTAGTAAAGGGTTGTGGCGAAAGAAAGATAGAAATAACATTATATAACCTTTGGCTAAAGCACTGAAAGAAAACCGTCGATAATGCCCTGAAACTTGAATGAATAGGTTTTGTTTGTTTGTTTGTTGGGGTTTAACGTCCGAGCAGCAATATTTCAGCTATATTCAGACGATGAACATGAAATGGATGATAAAATGAACATGAAATGAAAAAAAAGGATGGGACACAAGGACAATAGGGTCGACAAATTTTGATTGCCACTGGAAAAAGGGGGGATGGGTAAGGTCGGGCAATTTAGCCTCCTGTTCCTACTCCTATCGAATACCACAGCAGGGTTCTTTAACGTGCAAGGAACGTGGCATCTTTCCCAACACGGTGCACCACTGTGGTTTGCGGTCAGGTTTTCCGTATTATAGCCTGACAACCCCAGCATGTAACACGCCAGGGGTACCCCATTCCACCACCTGGGACACACATCCCAGTTGCTCTGTGGGCAGAGCGCCTAGCCCCTGGCTAGGTTTCTGAGCACTATTTAGTCGCCTTATACGACAAGCTTAGCGCTGCTGCAGGCCTATTCTTTTAACACCCGGACCTGCACGGGGCGAATGAATAGGTATAGATAAGTAGTACATGTAACACTTATGCGGAAAGTAAGGTTGGCTTCAGTGTTGATATAGTCTTATGGTTGGGTGTATCTGGAAGATGACCTACTTTGTGTACTACATGCACTTTAATTTGATTTTTACTGCTGTAACTACATCAAAGTAGTTACATCATCTGAATAGTTCAGGTCAAAATCCGAGTTTCGTTTCCGAGTTTAAAAAAATTATGTATTGCAGCTATATTCAGGTGATGAGCATGGAAGGGATGATAACATTTACATGAAGTGATGATGATGGAATGAAGAAAGGTATGATTGATTGATTGTTATTTTTTAATGCCGTTTCGGCGACCAGGGCCATTTCACGGCAAGAACAGTTAATGAAATGAAAATATTAAAAGCAAGATCAAAGTCTCTTCATAAAATAATGAAATTAAAACAAAAAGCTAAAAAAAAAGGTATGGGACAGAAGGATAATAGGGTCGACAAATTTCAATTGCCAATAGAAAAGGAGAGGGATGGGTAGGGTCGGGAATTTAGCTTCCGGCGGCGGTTTTGTTTGTTGGGGTTTAACGTCCGAGCAGCAATATTTCAGCTATATTCAGACGATGAACATGAAATGATGATGAAATGATGATGAAATGAAAAAGGGATGGGACACAAGGATAATGGGGTCGACATATTTTGATTGCCACTTGAAATAGGGAGAGGTGGGTAGGGTCGGGCAATTTAGCCTCCTGTGGCGGAGCCCTATGGTTCCTACTTCAAGAGAATACCACAGTAGGGTTCTTTAACATGCGAGGAACGTGGCATCTTTCCCAACACGGTGCACCACTATAGTTTGCGGTCAGGATTTCCGTATTATAGCCTGACAACCCCAGCATGTAACGCGCCAGGGGTACCCCATTCCACCACCTGGGGCACACATCCCAGTTGCTATGTGGGCAGAGCGCCCTAGCCCCGGGCTACGGTTCTTAGCGCTGCTGTAGGCCTATTCTTGTAACACCCGGACCTGCACGGGGGTGCTGGTGTAGGATTTTTGTCAAACCGGCGATGGGCCTTGTTGCGTTCTTCGATCGCTTTGTCGCACTCATCAGTAAACCATGCTTTATTAGGCCTTTTTGGATTTAGTCGCCTTTTACGACAAGCTTAGCGCTGCTGCAGGCCTATTCTTTTGACACCCGGACTCGCAAGAAGAATGTTGAATTACTTTATATCTTCTCTTAAGAGACATTACTGTTCATTGACTTTCAAGTTTGCTATTCATAGAAAGGGTTAGTTTATTTAACATAAGTTGAAATGACTACTTCAATGTTTTTTTTTTATTTTCTGAAGACAGTAAACTACTATGATAATCACCCTGCAAGATATTTGAGGAATTGAGGTCCAATTCTGAGTTTATTAAAATGCTGTGTCAATGGAAGGAAAATATTGTATATTTAAATAATTGTAATCTTCCTTCATTCGAATGTTTGTTAGATTGCACTAAAAATTATGTTTGTATGTGTGTTGCAATGTAGACGATTTATATTCGAAAATATATATATTTCATTTCTGACGAGTCCTTGCTTGACAATATTTCATCTATGATTTCATCAAATATATACGTAAAAGCACTACATATCTTGATTTTTCATAGCGTTGTAGATTAGGCGAAAAAAGATTTAAAGAATGTCGGCATCCAGAATATTTTATCGCTGAAAAATTTTACTGAATTCTTCACATATTTTTAAAATAGCTTACAATCAAGGTGCAATATTTCAGAATTGGTTTGTATTTTATTGTCAACCATTCTGAAACGAAATAAAGATTAAAAGACGCAATTCCTTAGTGTTTTATCAATTTTAACACTTTGAGCATATTAAAGTTTCATAAGTTACCTCTTACATAGAAAACTGGCACGCTGACCTACTTGAATATTCAGAAACACCTATATGGACAAGCACACGAACGGAATATCGATGTCTTGAAAATCAAGCGAAAAGTGGTTTTAATATGGCTTTTAAAAATTGTAGATGTGAAATAGAAAACTGTACAAGTTCGAGGGATATCATGACAAATAACATAACAATTTACGAAATACTACATCGTAACCTGAAAGAATAAGATTTGATTCCACCGCAAGGTTGATTGAAAAATTATTCCAAGACATGAGCAAGGGTTATTGGTGTTTTTGCTCTATGTGACTTACGGAAAGATCATATTCCGACAGAAGATGAAGGGCAATGGACTGAAAAATTAGAATATACAAATTCTTGAAATATTTCATGAAAGCAAAATTTTGCCACCTGTTGCCGTGTTTGTTCGATCAAAACAAATGTGTAGATGGAAACAGAGGCATTAATGGGACACTATTTAAACATAATGAAATAGCAAGATTTTATAAGCATTAAATACATTCACTAAACTGAAAGCTTACATAGGAACCGATGTATTGGGAGTTAAAATGTTATTTCTGCAAACAAAGTTTTCAATTCCAAACGGAATGAAACTAGTAAAGGGTTGTGGCGAAAGAAAGATAGAAATAACATTATATAACCTTTGGCTAAAGCACTGAAAGAAAACCGTCGATAATGCCCTGAAACTTGAATGAATAGGTTTTGTTTGTTTGTTTGTTGGGGTTTAACGTCCGAGCAGCAATATTTCAGCTATATTCAGACGATGAACATGAAATGGATGATAAAATGAACATGAAATGAAAAAAAAGGATGGGACACAAGGACAATAGGGTCGACAAATTTTGATTGCCACTGGAAAAAGGGGGGATGGGTAAGGTCGGGCAATTTAGCCTCCTGTTCCTACTCCTATCGAATACCACAGCAGGGTTCTTTAACGTGCAAGGAACGTGGCATCTTTCCCAACACGGTGCACCACTGTGGTTTGCGGTCAGGTTTTCCGTATTATAGCCTGACAACCCCAGCATGTAACACGCCAGGGGTACCCCATTCCACCACCTGGGACACACATCCCAGTTGCTCTGTGGGCAGAGCGCCTAGCCCCTGGCTAGGTTTCTGAGCACTATTTAGTCGCCTTATACGACAAGCTTAGCGCTGCTGCAGGCCTATTCTTTTAACACCCGGACCTGCACGGGGCGAATGAATAGGTATAGATAAGTAGTACATGTAACACTTATGCGGAAAGTAAGGTTGGCTTCAGTGTTGATATAGTCTTATGGTTGGGTGTATCTGGAAGATGACCTACTTTGTGTACTACATGCACTTTAATTTGATTTTTACTGCTGTAACTACATCAAAGTAGTTACATCATCTGAATAGTTCAGGTCAAAATCCGAGTTTCGTTTCCGAGTTTAAAAAAATTATGTATTGCAGCTATATTCAGGTGATGAGCATGGAAGGGATGATAACATTTACATGAAGTGATGATGATGGAATGAAGAAAGGTATGATTGATTGATTGTTATTTTTTAATGCCGTTTCGGCGACCAGGGCCATTTCACGGCAAGAACAGTTAATGAAATGAAAATATTAAAAGCAAGATCAAAGTCTCTTCATAAAATAATGAAATTAAAACAAAAAGCTAAAAAAAAAGGTATGGGACAGAAGGATAATAGGGTCGACAAATTTCAATTGCCAATAGAAAAGGAGAGGGATGGGTAGGGTCGGGAATTTAGCTTCCGGCGGCGGTTTTGTTTGTTGGGGTTTAACGTCCGAGCAGCAATATTTCAGCTATATTCAGACGATGAACATGAAATGATGATGAAATGATGATGAAATGAAAAAGGGATGGGACACAAGGATAATGGGGTCGACATATTTTGATTGCCACTTGAAATAGGGAGAGGTGGGTAGGGTCGGGCAATTTAGCCTCCTGTGGCGGAGCCCTATGGTTCCTACTTCAAGAGAATACCACAGTAGGGTTCTTTAACATGCGAGGAACGTGGCATCTTTCCCAACACGGTGCACCACTATAGTTTGCGGTCAGGATTTCCGTATTATAGCCTGACAACCCCAGCATGTAACGCGCCAGGGGTACCCCATTCCACCACCTGGGGCACACATCCCAGTTGCTATGTGGGCAGAGCGCCCTAGCCCCGGGCTACGGTTCTTAGCGCTGCTGTAGGCCTATTCTTGTAACACCCGGACCTGCACGGGGGTGCTGGTGTAGGATTTTTGTCAAACCGGCGATGGGCCTTGTTGCGTTCTTCGATCGCTTTGTCGCACTCATCAGTAAACCATGCTTTATTAGGCCTTTTTGGATTTAGTCGCCTTTTACGACAAGCTTAGCGCTGCTGCAGGCCTATTCTTTTGACACCCGGACCCGCAAGAAGAATGTTGAATTACTTTATATCTTCTCTTAAGAGACATTACTGTTCATTGACTTTCAAGTTTGCTATTCATAGAAAGGGTTAGTTTATTTAACATAAGTTGAAATGACTACTTCAATGTTTTTTTTTTATTTTCTGAAGACAGTAAACTACTATGATAATCACCCTGCAAGATATTTGAGGAATTGAGGTCCAATTCTGAGTTTATTAAAATGCTGTGTCAATGGAAGGAAAATATTGTATATTTAAATAATTGTAATCTTCCTTCATTCGAATGTTTGTTAGATTGCACTAAAAATTATGTTTGTATGTGTGTTGCAATGTAGACGATTTATATTCGAAAATATATATATTTCATTTCTGACGAGTCCTTGCTTGACAATATTTCATCTATGATTTCATCAAATATATACGTAAAAGCACTACATATCTTGATTTTTCATAGCGTTGTAGATTAGGCGAAAAAAGATTTAAAGAATGTCGGCATCCAGAATATTTTATCGCTGAAAAATTTTACTGAATTCTTCACATATTTTTAAAATAGCTTACAATCAAGGTGCAATATTTCAGAATTGGTTTGTATTTTATTGTCAACCATTCTGAAACGAAATAAAGATTAAAAGACGCAATTCCTTAGTGTTTTATCAATTTTAACACTTTGAGCATATTAAAGTTTCATAAGTTACCTCTTACATAGAAAACTGGCACGCTGACCTACTTGAATATTCAGAAACACCTATATGGACAAGCACACGAACGGAATATCGATGTCTTGAAAATCAAGCGAAAAGTGGTTTTAATATGGCTTTTAAAAATTGTAGATGTGAAATAGAAAACTGTACAAGTTCGAGGGATATCATGACAAATAACATAACAATTTACGAAATACTACATCGTAACCTGAAAGAATAAGATTTGATTCCACCGCAAGGTTGATTGAAAAATTATTCCAAGACATGAGCAAGGGTTATTGGTGTTTTTGCTCTATGTGACTTACGGAAAGATCATATTCCGACAGAAGATGAAGGGCAATGGACTGAAAAATTAGAATATACAAATTCTTGAAATATTTCATGAAAGCAAAATTTTGCCACCTGTTGCCGTGTTTGTTCGATCAAAACAAATGTGTAGATGGAAACAGAGGCATTAATGGGACACTATTTAAACATAATGAAATAGCAAGATTTTATAAGCATTAAATACATTCACTAAACTGAAAGCTTACATAGGAACCGATGTATTGGGAGTTAAAATGTTATTTCTGCAAACAAAGTTTTCAATTCCAAACGGAATGAAACTAGTAAAGGGTTGTGGCGAAAGAAAGATAGAAATAACATTATATAACCTTTGGCTAAAGCACTGAAAGAAAACCGTCGATAATGCCCTGAAACTTGAATGAATAGGTTTTGTTTGTTTGTTTGTTGGGGTTTAACGTCCGAGCAGCAATATTTCAGCTATATTCAGACGATGAACATGAAATGGATGATAAAATGAACATGAAATGAAAAAAAAGGATGGGACACAAGGACAATAGGGTCGACAAATTTTGATTGCCACTGGAAAAAGGGGGGATGGGTAAGGTCGGGCAATTTAGCCTCCTGTTCCTACTCCTATCGAATACCACAGCAGGGTTCTTTAACGTGCAAGGAACGTGGCATCTTTCCCAACACGGTGCACCACTGTGGTTTGCGGTCAGGTTTTCCGTATTATAGCCTGACAACCCCAGCATGTAACACGCCAGGGGTACCCCATTCCACCACCTGGGACACACATCCCAGTTGCTCTGTGGGCAGAGCGCCTAGCCCCTGGCTAGGTTTCTGAGCACTATTTAGTCGCCTTATACGACAAGCTTAGCGCTGCTGCAGGCCTATTCTTTTAACACCCGGACCTGCACGGGGCGAATGAATAGGTATAGATAAGTAGTACATGTAACACTTATGCGGAAAGTAAGGTTGGCTTCAGTGTTGATATAGTCTTATGGTTGGGTGTATCTGGAAGATGACCTACTTTGTGTACTACATGCACTTTAATTTGATTTTTACTGCTGTAACTACATCAAAGTAGTTACATCATCTGAATAGTTCAGGTCAAAATCCGAGTTTCGTTTCCGAGTTTAAAAAAATTATGTATTGCAGCTATATTCAGGTGATGAGCATGGAAGGGATGATAACATTTACATGAAGTGATGATGATGGAATGAAGAAAGGTATGATTGATTGATTGTTATTTTTTAATGCCGTTTCGGCGACCAGGGCCATTTCACGGCAAGAACAGTTAATGAAATGAAAATATTAAAAGCAAGATCAAAGTCTCTTCATAAAATAATGAAATTAAAACAAAAAGCTAAAAAAAAAGGTATGGGACAGAAGGATAATAGGGTCGACAAATTTCAATTGCCAATAGAAAAGGAGAGGGATGGGTAGGGTCGGGAATTTAGCTTCCGGCGGCGGTTTTGTTTGTTGGGGTTTAACGTCCGAGCAGCAATATTTCAGCTATATTCAGACGATGAACATGAAATGATGATGAAATGATGATGAAATGAAAAAGGGATGGGACACAAGGATAATGGGGTCGACATATTTTGATTGCCACTTGAAATAGGGAGAGGTGGGTAGGGTCGGGCAATTTAGCCTCCTGTGGCGGAGCCCTATGGTTCCTACTTCAAGAGAATACCACAGTAGGGTTCTTTAACATGCGAGGAACGTGGCATCTTTCCCAACACGGTGCACCACTATAGTTTGCGGTCAGGATTTCCGTATTATAGCCTGACAACCCCAGCATGTAACGCGCCAGGGGTACCCCATTCCACCACCTGGGGCACACATCCCAGTTGCTATGTGGGCAGAGCGCCCTAGCCCCGGGCTACGGTTCTTAGCGCTGCTGTAGGCCTATTCTTGTAACACCCGGACCTGCACGGGGGTGCTGGTGTAGGATTTTTGTCAAACCGGCGATGGGCCTTGTTGCGTTCTTCGATCGCTTTGTCGCACTCATCAGTAAACCATGCTTTATTAGGCCTTTTTGGATTTAGTCGCCTTTTACGACAAGCTTAGCGCTGCTGCAGGCCTATTCTTTTGACACCCGGACCCGCAAGAAGAATGTTGAATTACTTTATATCTTCTCTTAAGAGACATTACTGTTCATTGACTTTCAAGTTTGCTATTCATAGAAAGGGTTAGTTTATTTAACATAAGTTGAAATGACTACTTCAATGTTTTTTTTTTATTTTCTGAAGACAGTAAACTACTATGATAATCACCCTGCAAGATATTTGAGGAATTGAGGTCCAATTCTGAGTTTATTAAAATGCTGTGTCAATGGAAGGAAAATATTGTATATTTAAATAATTGTAATCTTCCTTCATTCGAATGTTTGTTAGATTGCACTAAAAATTATGTTTGTATGTGTGTTGCAATGTAGACGATTTATATTCGAAAATATATATATTTCATTTCTGACGAGTCCTTGCTTGACAATATTTCATCTATGATTTCATCAAATATATACGTAAAAGCACTACATATCTTGATTTTTCATAGCGTTGTAGATTAGGCGAAAAAAGATTTAAAGAATGTCGGCATCCAGAATATTTTATCGCTGAAAAATTTTACTGAATTCTTCACATATTTTTAAAATAGCTTACAATCAAGGTGCAATATTTCAGAATTGGTTTGTATTTTATTGTCAGCCATTCTGAAACGAAATAAAGATTAAAAGACGCAATTCCTTAGTGTTTTATCAATTTTAACACTTTGAGCATATTTAAGTTTCATAAGTTACCTCTTACATAGAAAACTGGCACGCTGACCTACTTGAATATTCAGAAACACCTATATGGACAAGCACACGAACGGAATATCGATGTCTTGAAAATCAAGCGAAAAGTGTTTTTAATATGGCTTTTAAAAATTGTAGATGTGAAATAGAAAACTGTACAAGTTCGAGGGATATCATGACAAATAACATAACAATTTACGAAATACTACATCGTAACCTGAAAGAATAAGATTTGATTCCACCGCAAGGTTGATTGAAAAATTATTCCAAGACATGAGCAAGGGTTATTGGTGTTTTTGCTCTATGTGACTTACGGAAAGATCATATTCCGACAGAAGATGAAGGGCAATGGACTGAAAAATTAGAATATACAAATTCTTGAAATATTTCATGAAAGCAAAATTTTGCCACCTGTTGCCGTGTTTGTTCGATCAAAACAAATGTGTAGATGGAAACAGAGACATTAATGGGACACTATTTAAACATAATGAAATAGCAAGATTTTATAAGCATTAAATACATTCACTAAACTGAAAGCTTACATAGGAACCGATGTATTGGGAGTTAAAATGTTATTTCTGCAAACAAAGTTTTCAATTCCAAACGGAATGAAACTAGTAAAGGGTTGTGGCGAAAGAAAGATAGAAATAACATTATATAACCTTTGGCTAAAGCACTGAAAGAAAACCGTCGATAATGCCCTGAAACTTGAATGAATAGGTTTTGTTTGTTTGTTAGTTGGGGTTTAACGTCCGAGCAGCAATATTTCAGCTATATTCAGACGATGAACATGAAATGAAAAAAAAAAAGGATGGGACACAAGGACAATAGGGTCGACAAATTTTGATTGCCACTGGAAAAAGGGGGCATGGGTAAGGTCGGGCAATTTAGCCTCCTGTTCCTACTCCTATCGAATACCACAGCAGGGTTCTTTAACGTGCAAGGAACGTGGCATCTTTCCCAACACGGTGCACCACTGTGGTTTGCGGTCAGGTTTTCCGTATTATAGCCTGACAACCCCAGCATGTAACACGCCAGGGGTACCCCATTCCACCACCTGGGACACACATCCCAGTTGCTCTGTGGGCAGAGCGCCTAGCCCCTGGCTAGGTTTCTGAGCACTATTTAGTCGCCTTATACGACAAGCTTAGCGCTGCTGCAGGCCTATTCTTTTAACACCCGGACCTGCACGGGGCGAATGAATAGGTATAGATAAGTAGTACATGTAACACTTATGCGGAAAGTAAGGTTGGCTTCAGTGTTGATATAGTCTTATGGTTGGGTGTATCTGGAAGATGACCTACTTTGTGTACTACATGCACTTTAATTTGATTTTTACTGCTGTAACTACATCAAAGTAGTTACATCATCTGAATAGTTCAGGTCAAAATCCGAGTTTCGTTTCCGAGTTTAAAAAAATTATGTATTGCAGCTATATTTCAGCTATATTCAGGTGATGAGCATGGAAGGGATGATAACATTTACATGAAGTGATGATGATGGAATGAAGAAAGGTATGATTGATTGATTGTTATTTTTTAATGCCGTTTCGGCGACCAGGGCCATTTCACGGCAAGAACAGTTAATGAAATGAAAATATTAAAAGCAAGATCAAAGTCTCTTCATAAAATAATGAAATTAAAACAAAAAGCTAAAAAAAAAGGTATGGGACAGAAGGATAATAGGGTCGACAAATTTCAATTGCCAATAGAAAAGGAGAGGGATGGGTAGGGTCGGGCAATTTAGCTTCCGGCGGCGGTTTTGTTTGTTTGTTGGGGTTTAACGTCCGAGCAGCAATATTTCAGCTATATTCAGACGATGAACATGAAATGATGATGAAATGAAAAAGGGATGGGACACAAGGATAATGGGGTCGACATATTTTGATTGCCACTTGAAATAGGGAGAGGTGGGTAGGGTCGGGCAATTTAGCCTCCTGTGGCGGAGCCCTATGGTTCCTACTTCAAGAGAATACCACAGTAGGGTTCTTTAACATGCGAGGAACGTGGCATCTTTCCCAACACGGTGCACCACTATAGTTTGCGGTCGGGATTTCCGTATTATAGCCTGACAACCCCAGCATGTAACGCGCCAGGGGTACCCCATTCCACCACCTGGGGCACACATCCCAGTTGCTATGTGGGCAGAGCGCCCTAGCCCCGGGCTACGGTTCTTAGCGCTGCTGTAGGCCTATTCTTGTAACACCCGGACCTGCACGGGGGTGCTGGTGTAGGATTTTTGTCAAACCGGCGATGGGCCTTGTTGCGTTCTTCGATCGCTTTGTCGCACTCATCAGTAAACCATGCTTTATTAGGCCTTTTTGGATTTAGTCGCCTTTTACGACAAGCTTAGCGCTGCTGCAGGCCTATTCTTTTGACACCCGGACCCGCAAGAAGAATGTTGAATTACTTTATATCTTCTCTTAAGAGACATTACTGTTCATTGACTTTCAAGTTTGCTATTCATAGAAAGGGTTAGTTTATTTAACATAAGTTGAAATGACTACTTCAATGTTTTTTTTTATTTTCTGAAGACAGTAAACTACTATGATAATCACCCTGCAAGATATTTGAGGAATTGAGGTCCAATTCTGAGTTCATTAAAATGCTGTGTCAATGGAAGGAAAATATTGTATATTTAAATAATTGTAATCTTCCTTCATTCGAATGTTTGTTAGATTGCACTAAAAATTATGTTTGTATGTGTGTTGCAATGTAGACGATTTATATTCGAAAATATATATATTTCATTTCTGACGAGTCCTTGCTTGACAATATTTCATCTATGATTTCATCAAATATATACGTAAAAGCACTACATATCTTGATTTTTCATAGCGTTGTAGATTAGGCGAAAAAAGATTTAAAGAATGTCGGCATCCAGAATATTTTATCGCTGAAAAATTTTACTGAATTCTTCACATATTTTTAAAATAGCTTACAATCAAGGTGCAATATTTCAGAATTGGTTTGTATTTTATTGTCAGCCATTCTGAAACGAAATAAAGATTAAAAGACGCAATTCCTTAGTGTTTTATCAATTTTAACACTTTGAGCATATTTAAGTTTCATAAGTTACCTCTTACATAGAAAACTGGCACGCTGACCTACTTGAATATTCAGAAACACCTATATGGACAAGCACACGAACGGAATATCGATGTCTTGAAAATCAAGCGAAAAGTGGTTTTAATATGGCTTTTAAAAATTGTAGATGTGAAATAGAAAACTGTACAAGTTCGAGGGATATCATGACAAATAACATAACAATTTACGAAATACTACATCGTAACCTGAAAGAATAAGATTTGATTCCACCGCAAGGTTGATTGAAAAATTATTCCAAGACATGAGCAAGGGTTATGGTGTTTTTGTTCTATGTGACTTACGGAAAGATCATATTCCGACAGAAGATGAAGGGCAATGGACTGAAAAATTAGAATATACAAATTCTTGAAATATTTCATGAAAGCAAAATTTTGCCACCTGTTGCCGTGTTTGTTCGATCAAAACAAATGTGTAGATGGAAACAGAGACATTAATGGGACACTATTTAAACATAATGAAATAGCAAGATTTTATAAGCATTAAATACATTCACTAAACTGAAAGCTTACATAGGAACCGATGTATTGGGAGTTAAAATGTTATTTCTGCAAACAAAGTTTTCAATTCCAAACGGAATGAAACTAGTAAAGGGTTGTGGCGAAAGAAAGATAGAAATAACATTATATAACCTTTGGCTAAAGCACTGAAAGAAAACCGTCGATAATGCCCTGAAACTTGAATGAATAGGTTTTGTTTGTTTGTTTGTTGGGGTTTAACGTCCGAGCAGCAATATTTCAGCTATATTCAGACGATGAACATGAAATGGATGATAAAATGAACATGAAATGAAAAAAAAGGATGGGACACAAGGACAATAGGGTCGACAAATTTTGATTGCCACTGGAAAAAGGGGGGATGGGTAAGGTCGGGCAATTTAGCCTCCTGTTCCTACTCCTATCGAATACCACAGCAGGGTTCTTTAACGTGCAAGGAACGTGGCATCTTTCCCAACACGGTGCACCACTGTGGTTTGCGGTCAGGTTTTCCGTATTATAGCCTGACAACCCCAGCATGTAACACGCCAGGGGTACCCCATTCCACCACCTGGGGCACACATCCCAGTTGCTCTGTGGGCAGAGCGCCTAGCCCCCAGCAGATAAGTAGTACATGTAACACTTATGCGGAAAGTAAGGTTGGCTTCAGTGTTGATATAGTCTTATGGTTGGGTGTATCTGGAAGATGACCTACTTTGTGTACTACATGCACTTTAATTTGATTTTTACTGCTGTAACTACATCAAAGTAGTTACATCATCTGAATAGTTCAGGTCAAAATCCGAGTTTCGTTTCCGAGTTTAAAAAAATTATGTATTGCAGCTATATTCAGGTGATGAGCATGGAAGGGATGATAACATTTACATGAAGTGATGATGATGGAATGAAGAAAGGTATGATTGATTGATTGTTATTTTTTAATGCCGTTTCGGCGACCAGGGCCATTTCACGGCAAGAACAGTTAATGAAATGAAAATATTAAAAGCAAGATCAAAGTCTCTTCATAAAATAATGAAATTAAAACAAAAAGCTAAAAAAAAAGGTATGGGACAGAAGGATAATAGGGTCGACAAATTTCAATTGCCAATAGAAAAGGAGAGGGATGGGTAGGGTCGGGAATTTAGCTTCCGGCGGCGGTTTTGTTTGTTGGGGTTTAACGTCCGAGCAGCAATATTTCAGCTATATTCAGACGATGAACATGAAATGATGATGAAATGATGATGAAATGAAAAAGGGATGGGACACAAGGATAATGGGGTCGACATATTTTGATTGCCACTTGAAATAGGGAGAGGTGGGTAGGGTCGGGCAATTTAGCCTCCTGTGGCGGAGCCCTATGGTTCCTACTTCAAGAGAATACCACAGTAGGGTTCTTTAACATGCGAGGAACGTGGCATCTTTCCCAACACGGTGCACCACTATAGTTTGCGGTCAGGATTTCCGTATTATAGCCTGACAACCCCAGCATGTAACGCGCCAGGGGTACCCCATTCCACCACCTGGGGCACACATCCCAGTTGCTATGTGGGCAGAGCGCCCTAGCCCCGGGCTACGGTTCTTAGCGCTGCTGTAGGCCTATTCTTGTAACACCCGGACCTGCACGGGGGTGCTGGTGTAGGATTTTTGTCAAACCGGCGATGGGCCTTGTTGCGTTCTTCGATCGCTTTGTCGCACTCATCAGTAAACCATGCTTTATTAGGCCTTTTTGGATTTAGTCGCCTTTTACGACAAGCTTAGCGCTGCTGCAGGCCTATTCTTTTGACACCCGGACCCGCAAGAAGAATGTTGAATTACTTTATATCTTCTCTTAAGAGACATTACTGTTCATTGACTTTCAAGTTTGCTATTCATAGAAAGGGTTAGTTTATTTAACATAAGTTGAAATGACTACTTCAATGTTTTTTTTTTATTTTCTGAAGACAGTAAACTACTATGATAATCACCCTGCAAGATATTTGAGGAATTGAGGTCCAATTCTGAGTTTATTAAAATGCTGTGTCAATGGAAGGAAAATATTGTATATTTAAATAATTGTAATCTTCCTTCATTCGAATGTTTGTTAGATTGCACTAAAAATTATGTTTGTATGTGTGTTGCAATGTAGACGATTTATATTCGAAAATATATATATTTCATTTCTGACGAGTCCTTGCTTGACAATATTTCATCTATGATTTCATCAAATATATACGTAAAAGCACTACATATCTTGATTTTTCATAGCGTTGTAGATTAGGCGAAAAAAGATTTAAAGAATGTCGGCATCCAGAATATTTTATCGCTGAAAAATTTTACTGAATTCTTCACATATTTTTAAAATAGCTTACAATCAAGGTGCAATATTTCAGAATTGGTTTGTATTTTATTGTCAGCCATTCTGAAACGAAATAAAGATTAAAAGACGCAATTCCTTAGTGTTTTATCAATTTTAACACTTTGAGCATATTTAAGTTTCATAAGTTACCTCTTACATAGAAAACTGGCACGCTGACCTACTTGAATATTCAGAAACACCTATATGGACAAGCACACGAACGGAATATCGATGTCTTGAAAATCAAGCGAAAAGTGGTTTTAATATGGCTTTTAAAAATTGTAGATGTGAAATAGAAAACTGTACAAGTTCGAGGGATATCATGACAAATAACATAACAATTTACGAAATACTACATCGTAACCTGAAAGAATAAGATTTGATTCCACCGCAAGGTTGATTGAAAAATTATTCCAAGACATGAGCAAGGGTTATTGGTGTTTTTGCTCTATGTGACTTACGGAAAGATCATATTCCGACAGAAGATGAAGGGCAATGGACTGAAAAATTAGAATATACAAATTCTTGAAATATTTCATGAAAGCAAAATTTTGCCACCTGTTGCCGTGTTTGTTCGATCAAAACAAATGTGTAGATGGAAACAGAGACATTAATGGGACACTATTTAAACATAATGAAATAGCAAGATTTTATAAGCATTAAATACATTCACTAAACTGAAAGCTTACATAGGAACCGATGTATTGGGAGTTAAAATGTTATTTCTGCAAACAAAGTTTTCAATTCCAAACGGAATGAAACTAGTAAAGGGTTGTGGCGAAAGAAAGATAGAAATAACATTATATAACCTTTGGCTAAAGCACTGAAAGAAAACCGTCGATAATGCCCTGAAACTTGAATGAATAGGTTTTGTTTGTTTGTTAGTTGGGGTTTAACGTCCGAGCAGCAATATTTCAGCTATATTCAGACGATGAACATGAAATGAAAAAAAAAAAAAGGATGGGACACAAGGACAATAGGGTCGACAAATTTTGATTGCCACTGGAAAAAGGGGGCATGGGTAAGGTCGGGCAATTTAGCCTCCTGTTCCTACTCCTATCGAATACCACAGCAGGGTTCTTTAACGTGCAAGGAACGTGGCATCTTTCCCAACACGGTGCACCACTGTGGTTTGCGGTCAGGTTTTCCGTATTATAGCCTGACAACCCCAGCATGTAACACGCCAGGGGTACCCCATTCCACCACCTGGGACACACATCCCAGTTGCTCTGTGGGCAGAGCGCCTAGCCCCTGGCTAGGTTTCTGAGCACTATTTAGTCGCCTTATACGACAAGCTTAGCGCTGCTGCAGGCCTATTCTTTTAACACCCGGACCTGCACGGGGCGAATGAATAGGTATAGATAAGTAGTACATGTAACACTTATGCGGAAAGTAAGGTTGGCTTCAGTGTTGATATAGTCTTATGGTTGGGTGTATCTGGAAGATGACCTACTTTGTGTACTACATGCACTTTAATTTGATTTTTACTGCTGTAACTACATCAAAGTAGTTACATCATCTGAATAGTTCAGGTCAAAATCCGAGTTTCGTTTCCGAGTTTAAAAAAATTATGTATTGCAGCTATATTCAGGTGATGAGCATGGAAGGGATGATAACATTTACATGAAGTGATGATGATGGAATGAAGAAAGGTATGATTGATTGATTGTTATTTTTTAATGCCGTTTCGGCGACCAGGGCCATTTCACGGCAAGAACAGTTAATGAAATGAAAATATTAAAAGCAAGATCAAAGTCTCTTCATAAAATAATGAAATTAAAACAAAAAGCTAAAAAAAAAGGTATGGGACAGAAGGATAATAGGGTCGACAAATTTCAATTGCCAATAGAAAAGGAGAGGGATGGGTAGGGTCGGGAATTTAGCTTCCGGCGGCGGTTTTGTTTGTTGGGGTTTAACGTCCGAGCAGCAATATTTCAGCTATATTCAGACGATGAACATGAAATGATGATGAAATGAAAAAGGGATGGGACACAAGGATAATGGGGTCGACATATTTTGATTGCCACTTGAAATAGGGAGAGGTGGGTAGGGTCGGGCAATTTAGCCTCCTGTGGCGGAGCCCTATGGTTCCTACTTCAAGAGAATACCACAGTAGGGTTCTTTAACATGCGAGGAACGTGGCATCTTTCCCAACACGGTGCACCACTATAGTTTGCGGTCAGGATTTCCGTATTATAGCCTGACAACCCCAGCATGTAACGCGCCAGGGGTACCCCATTCCACCACCTGGGGCACACATCCCAGTTGCTATGTGGGCAGAGCGCCCTAGCCCCGGGCTACGGTTCTTAGCGCTGCTGTAGGCCTATTCTTGTAACACCCGGACCTGCACGGGGGTGCTGGTGTATGTTTGTTTGTTGGAGTTTAACGTCCGAGCAGCAATATTTCAGCTATATTCAGACAATGAACATGAAATGGATGACAAAATGAACATGAAATTAAAAAAGAGGATGGGTCACAAGGATAATAGGGTCGACAAATTTTGATTACCACTGGAAAAAGGGGGATGGGTAAGGTCGGGCAATTTAGCCTCCTGTGGCGGAGCGCAAAGGTTCCTACTCCTATCGAATACCACAGCAGGGTTCTTTAACGTGCGAGGAACGTGGCATTTTTCCCAACACGGTGCACCACTATGGTTTGCGGTCAGGTTTTCCGTATTATAGCCTGACAACCCCAGCATGTAACACGCCAGGGGTACCCCATTCCACCACCTGGGGCACACATCCCAGTTGCTCTGTGGGCAGAGCGCCTAGCCCCCGGCTAGGTTTCTGAGCACTATTTAGTCGCCTTATACGACAAGCTTAGCGCTGCTGCAGGCCTATTCTTTTAACACCCGGACCTGCACGGGGTGGGTGCTGGTGTAGGATTTTTGTCAAACCGGCGATGGGCCTTGTTGCGTTCTTCGATCGCTTTGTCGCACTCATCAGTAAACCATGCTTTATTAGGCCTTTTTGGATTTAGTCGCCTTTTACGACAAGCTTAGCGCTGCTGCAGGCCTATTCTTTTGACACCCGGACCCGCAAGAAGAATGTTGAATTACTTTATATCTTCTCTTAAGAGACATTACTGTTCATTGACTTTCAAGTTTGCTATTCATAGAAAGGGTTAGTTTATTTAACATAAGTTGAAATGACTACTTCAATGTTTTTTTTTTATTTTCTGAAGACAGTAAACTACTATGATAATCACCCTGCAAGATATTTGAGGAATTGAGGTCCAATTCTGAGTTTATTAAAATGCTGTGTCAATGGAAGGAAAATATTGTATATTTAAATAATTGTAATCTTCCTTCATTCGAATGTTTGTTAGATTGCACTAAAAATTATGTTTGTATGTGTGTTGCAATGTAGACGATTTATATTCGAAAATATATATATTTCATTTCTGACGAGTCCTTGCTTGACAATATTTCATCTATGATTTCATCAAATATATACGTAAAAGCACTACATATCTTGATTTTTCATAGCGTTGTAGATTAGGCGAAAAAAGATTTAAAGAATGTCGGCATCCAGAATATTTTATCGCTGAAAAATTTTACTGAATTCTTCACATATTTTTAAAATAGCTTACAATCAAGGTGCAATATTTCAGAATTGGTTTGTATTTTATTGTCAGCCATTCTGAAACGAAATAAAGATTAAAAGACGCAATTCCTTAGTGTTTTATCAATTTTAACACTTTGAGCATATTTAAGTTTCATAAGTTACCTCTTACATAGAAAACTGGCACGCTGACCTACTTGAATATTCAAAAACACCTATATGGACAAGCACACGAACGGAATATCGATGTCTTGAAAATCAAGCGAAAAGTGGTTTTAATATGGCTTTTAAAAATTGTAGATGTGAAATAGAAAACTGTACAAGTTCGAGGGATATCATGACAAATAACATAACAATTTACGAAATACTACATCGTAACCTGAAAGAATAAGATTTGATTCCACCGCAAGGTTGATTGAAAAATTATTCCAAGACATGAGCAAGGGTTATTGGTGTTTTTGCTCTATGTGACTTACGGAAAGATCATATTCCGACAGAAGATGAAGGGCAATGGACTGAAAAATTAGAATATACAAATTCTTGAAATATTTCATGAAAGCAAAATTTTGCCACCTGTTGCCGTGTTTGTTCGATCAAAACAAATGTGTAGATGGAAACAGAGACATTAATGGGACACTATTTAAACATAATGAAATAGCAAGATTTTATAAGCATTAAATACATTCACTAAACTGAAAGCTTACATAGGAACCGATGTATTGGGAGTTAAAATGTTATTTCTGCAAACAAAGTTTTCAATTCCAAACGGAATGAAACTAGTAAAGGGTTGTGGCGAAAGAAAGATAGAAATAACATTATATAACCTTTGGCTAAAGCACTGAAAGAAAACCGTCGATAATGCCCTGAAACTTGAATGAATAGGTTTTGTTTGTTTGTTAGTTGGGGTTTAACGTCCGAGCAGCAATATTTCAGCTATATTCAGACGATGAACATGAAATGAAAAAAAAAAAAAAGATGGGACACAAGGACAATAGGGTCGACAAATTTTGATTGCCACTGGAAAAAGGGGGCATGGGTAAGGTCGGGCAATTTAGCCTCCTGTTCCTACTCCTATCGAATACCACAGCAGGGTTCTTTAACGTGCAAGGAACGTGGCATCTTTCCCAACACGGTGCACCACTGTGGTTTGCGGTCAGGTTTTCCGTATTATAGCCTGAAAACCCCAGCATGTAACTCGCCAGGGGTACCCCATTCCACCACCTGGGACACACATCCCAGTTGCTCTGTGGGCAGAGCGCCTAGCCCCTGGCTAGGTTTCTGAGCACTATTTAGTCGCCTTATACGACAAGCTTAGCGCTGCTGCAGGCCTATTCTTTTAACACCCGGACCTGCACGGGGCGAATGAATAGGTATAGATAAGTAGTACATGTAACACTTATGCGGAAAGTAAGGTTGGCTTCAGTGTTGATATAGTCTTATGGTTGGGTGTATCTGGAAGATGACCTACTTTGTGTACTACATGCACTTTAATTTGATTTTTACTGCTGTAACTACATCAAAGTAGTTACATCATCTGAATAGTTCAGGTCAAAATCCGAGTTTCGTTTCCGAGTTTAAAAAAATTATGTATTGCAGCTATATTCAGGTGATGAGCATGGAAGGGATGATAACATTTACATGAAGTGATGATGATGGAATGAAGAAAGGTATGATTGATTGATTGTTATTTTTTAATGCCGTTTCGGCGACCAGGGCCATTTCACGGCAAGAACAGTTAATGAAATGAAAATATTAAAAGCAAGATCAAAGTCTCTTCATAAAATAATGAAATTAAAACAAAAAGCTAAAAAAAAGGTATGGGACAGAAGGATAATAGGGTCGACAAATTTCAATTGCCAATAGAAAAGGAGAGGGATGGGTAGGGTCGGGCAATTTAGCTTCCGGCGGCGGTTTTGTTTGTTTGTTGGGGTTTAACGTCCGAGCAGCAATATTTCAGCTATATTCAGACGATGAACATGAAATGATGATGAAATGAAAAAGGGATGGGACACAAGGATAATGGGGTCGACATATTTTGATTGCCACTTGAAATAGGGAGAGGTGGGTAGGGTCGGGCAATTTAGCCTCCTGTGGCTCCTACTTCAAGAGAATACCACAGTAGGGTTCTTTAACATGCGAGGAACGTGGCATCTTTCCCAACACGGTGCACCACTATAGTTTGCGGTCAGGATTTCCGTATTATAGCCTGACAACCCCAGCATGTAACGCTGCGGGGGTGCTGGTGTAGGATTTTTGTCAAACCGGCGATGGGCCTTGTTGCGTTCTTCGATCGCTTTGTCGCACTCATCAGTAAACCATGCTTTATTAGGCCTTTTTGGATTTAGTCGCCTTTTACGACAAGCTTAGCGCTGCTGCAGGCCTATTCTTTTGACACCCGGACCCGCAAGAAGAATGTTGAATTACTTTATATCTTCTCTTAAGAGACATTACTGTTCATTGACTTTCAAGTTTGCTATTCATAGAAAGGGTTAGTTTAATTAACATAAGTTGAAATGACTACTTCAATGTTTTTGTTTATTTTCTGAAGACAGTAAACTACTATGATAATCACCCTGCAAGATATTTGAGGAATTGAGGTCCAATTCTGAGTTTATTAAAATGCTGTGTCAATGGAAGGAAAATATTGTATATTTAAATAATTGTAATCTTCCTTCATTCGAATGTTTGTTAGATTGCACTAAAAATTATGTTTGTATGTGTGTTGCAATGTAGACGATTTATATTCGAAAATATATATATTTCATTTCTGACGAGTCCTTGCTTGACAATATTTCATCTATGATTTCATCAAATATATACGTAAAAGCACTACATATCTTGATTTTTCATAGCGTTGTAGATTAGGCGAAAAAAGATTTAAAGAATGTCGGCATCCAGAATATTTTATCGCTGAAAAATTTTACTGAATTCTTCACATATTTTTAAAATAGCTTACAATCAAGGTGCAATATTTCAGAATTGGTTTGTATTTTATTGTCAGCCATTCTGAAACGAAATAAAGATTAAAAGACGCAATTCCTTAGTGTTTTATCAATTTTAACACTTTGAGCATATTTAAGTTTCATAAGTTACCTCTTACATAGAAAACTGGCACGCTGACCTACTTGAATATTCAGAAACACCTATATGGACAAGCACACGAACGGAATATCGATGTCTTGAAAATCAAGCGAAAAGTGGTTTTAATATGGCTTTTAAAAATTGTAGATGTGAAATAGAAAACTGTACAAGTTCGAGGGATATCATGACAAATAACATAACAATTTACGAAATACTACATCGTAATCTGAAAGAATAAGATTTGATTCCACCGCAAGGTTGATTGAAAAATTATTCCAAGACATGAGCAAGGGTTATGGTGTTTTTGCTCTATGTGACTTACGGAAAGATCATATTCCGACAGAAGATGAAGGGCAATGGACTGAAAAATTAGAATATACAAATTCTTGAAATATTTCATGAAAGCAAAATAACCTGTTGCCGTGTTTGTTCGATCAAAACAAATGTGTAGATGGAAACAGAGACATTAATGGGACACTATTTAAACATAATGAAATAGCAAGATTTTATAAGCATTAAATACATTCTCTAAACTGAAAGCTTACATAGGAACCGATGTATTGGGAGTTAAAATGTTATTTCTGCAAACAAAGTTTTCAATTCCAAACGGAAGGAAACTAGTAAAGGGTTGTGGCGAAAGATTGATTGATTGTTTATTGCCGTTTCGGCGACCAGGGCCATATCACGGCAAGAACATTTAATGCAAGGAAAATATTAAAATTAAGGTCAAAGTCTCCTCATAAAATAATGAAATTAAAACAAGCAGCTATTTACATATAAAAAGGTACATAAAAGGTGAACCTAAGACATAAAATACATATAGAAACATACATTCGATAAAACATTTAAAATATTGAAAAACTTAGGAAGGTATCCAATTTAGATTTTATTAAATAAACCGATGTCCCGCAAGAAATCGATGATGTTTTCAGATGAAACGGTCTTGAACAAATCAAACATATTGGCGCAGTCAAAATAATTTTGCCTGGTGTTGGCAAAATCCACACAATCTAGAAGAACATGTTTGATAGAGAAAGGGCAATCACATGGGATACACTCAGGTGGAGGATCACCAACAAGCAAATGGCCATGTGTAAATCTAGAATGTCCAATGCGGCATCTAGTCATGACCACTTGCTCTTTGCGATTGCAAGTTTGTTTGTTGGGGTTTAACGTCCGAGCAGCAATATTTCAGCTATGTTCAGACGATGAACATGAAACGGATGATAAAATGAGAACATGAAATGAAAAAAAAGGATGGGAAACAAGGACAATAGGGTCGACAAATTTTGATTGCCACTGGAAAAAGGGGGGATAGGTAAGGTCGGGCAATTTAGCCTCCTGTGGCGGAGCGCAAAGGTTCCTACTCCTATCGAATACCACAGCAGGGTTCTTTAACGTGCGAGGAACATGGCATCTTTCCCAACACGGTGCACCACTATGGTTTGCGGTCAGGTTTTAGGTTTTCCGTATTATAGCCTGACAACCCCAGCATGTAACACGCCAGGGGTACCTCATTCCACCACCTGGGGCACACATCCCAGTTGCTCTGTGGGCAGAGCGCCTAGCCCCCAGCTAGGTTTCTGAGCACTATT
The DNA here is from genome assembly GCA_037379345.1 of Perna viridis. Lineage (NCBI taxonomy): Eukaryota > Metazoa > Mollusca > Bivalvia > Mytilida > Mytilidae > Perna > Perna viridis. The sequence continues at coordinate 5,574,891 of CM074525.1, forward strand.
TAGTCGCCTTATACGACAAGCTTAGCGCTGCTGCAGGCCTATTATTCCCAAAAAGATTTTAATTTTCCCAAATCTGCAACAAAAAATGTGTTTGCTGTATAAAACAAGTCTATGTTTGTTTTGCATTCACGAAACGTCTATAAGATCATGAAAACTTAAGAGTCACCTCGGTGTTTGTAAGACATACAATTTGTACATGTTGTTTTGTGTATATTCCTCCTTTGGTTAGGAGTACTTCCTGTTCCTGGGTAAGGTAAGTATAACCACCGTTTCATTCCCCTACGTATGTTATCCTCTATTTATGAAATTGACACGAAATGTCACACAATTCCAAGTATTATGTAAAAAAATTAACAAAAAAAGACAAGAGAGGCCTGCCTAACATCATTGATATATTCTCAAAATGTAAGCAGGTCTCAAACAAGACAACATCTGTAAATGAGCATGATGACAATCACAAGTCAGACTTAGAGTCAGAGGTCAAAGAAGTTTTGAATTATATTCTTGATAAAGTATGTCGTGAGTCAGAGGAAAAAATCCAATGGAAACCTACAGGGTCTGATGTTACCAAAGACAAAGTTGCAGTTGATCAGAGAAAATTTAACATCAACAAGTATGAGCTGAAGTATGCATCATGGCTATATTTTTCATTTGCACATGGACCTTGAACATATTGTTGACCGTTTCAAAGGAATGGAAGACAGAAAAATGTCCCTTTGATTTATCCTTGTATTTGCCAATTAATAAAATCTTTTATGCTGTTCTTTGTTAAAGTTTGAGCCTATGAAATCAAGTTTCTATAACTTTTCTGGATAATTTACAAATTCCCAATTTCCACAAAAATCGCGCTTATTTTCCCAAAAAAAAGGGCTGGTACATTTTTGAAAAAAAACTTAACAAAATCACTGATCCAAGTTGTCCTGTGTAGAGAGCGGTTAAGCCCTGGCTAAATTACTGAGCAATATTTAGTGACCTATTACGACAGGCTTAGCGCTGCTGCAAGTCTATTCTTTTGACACCCGCATCCGCAAGAAGAATGTTGAATTACTTTTATATCTTTTCTGAAGAGACATTACTGTTCATCGACTTTCAAATTTGCTTTTCATAAAAAGGGTTAGGCTAAAGAACCCGGCTAGGTTGCTGAATACTATTTAGTCGCCTTTTAAGAATAGCTTAGGGTTGCCGCAGGCCAATTCTTTTGACACCTGGACCTGCACGGGGCAAGAAGATTAATAGGTATTGTTTTCTTTACTACATGAACTTTTTGAAAACATCCTTATTCTAAACTATGATATTCACAAAGTTCAAGACTATGTGAAATCACGTTCGCATTTTGTTCACTTATTTAAATATTTATATACACAAGGCTTTATAAAACTTAATACTGGTATAAAATGTATGAATTTCATATACAAATAACTACACAGTTAAATGTTTGTTTGTTTGTTTGTTGGGGTTTAACGTCCGAGCAGCGATATTTCAGCTATAATCAGACGATGAACATGCAATTGATGATAAAATGAACATGAAATGATGATATGAAAATATGGATGGGACACAAGGACAATGGGGTCAACAATATTTGATTGCCACTGGAAAAAGGGAGAGGTGGGTAGGGTTGGGCAATTCAGCCTCCTGTGGCGGAGCCCTATGGTTCCTACTCCGGGAGAATACCACAGTAGGGTTCTTTAACGTGCGAGGAACGTGGCATCTTTCCCAACACGGTGCACCACTATGGTTTGCGGTCAGGTTTTCCGTATTATAACCTGACAACCCCAGCATGTAACACGCCAGGGGTACCCCATTCCACCATCTGGGGCACACATCCCAGTTGCTCTGTGGGCAGAGCGCCCTAGCCCCCGGCTAGGGTTCTGAGCACTGCTTAGTCGCCTTTTACGACAAGCTTAGCGCTGCTGCAGGCCTATTCTTTTAACACCCGGACCTGCACGGGGCCACAGTTAAATAATGAATATAATAAAGAATTTGTAAGGTTTTCCGTATTTTAGCCTGACAACCCGAGCATGTAACACGCTGAATATTTAATTGAACAATATATTTTTAAGTATTAAAGCGTCAACACTGATTACCGTCCTGTAATGTTCATGATTAATGTTACGATGATCAAATCGTGGTCATTTACATTTTCCATATATGTCAGCCTGAACTATGTGTTGAAAGTATTTTTTTAACCATATCACAAAGATTAAGATCATATAAACATCAATTATACTACTGTTACAGCCGATACAACTAGGGTTGTCCTATTCAATAGATGTTTGTTTGTTTGTTCGGGTTTAACGTCCGAGCAGCAATATTTCAGCTATATTCAGACAATGAACATGAAATGAAAAAAAAAGGATGGGTCACAAGGATAATGGGGTCGATAAATTTTGATTGCCACTGGAAAAAGGGGGGATTGGGTAAGGTCGGGCAATTTAGCCTCCTGTGGCGGAGCGCAAAGGTTCCTACTCTTATCGAATACCACAGCAGGGTTCTTTGACGTGCGAGGAACGTGGCATCTTTCCCAACACGGTGCACCACTATGGTTTGCGGTCAGGTTTTCCGTATTATAGCCTGACAACCCCAGCATTTTTTCTGAGCACTATTTAGTCGCCTTATACGACAAGCTTAGCGCTGCTGCAGGCCTATTCTTTTAACACCCGGACCTGCACGGGGCCCTATTCAATAGATATTTTGTTAGTGTTACACATGATTCAACATTATACCACGTGGTATCGGGTTATACTAGCGAAATAGTGTAACACGGTAACCTGGGGCGCATTTCTTTTACCTGAATCTGAAAAATGTTTCAGTACAATGTTTCAAAAAACAGAAACATGATTCGGTGATTAAAAATACAACATTTGAGAAACTGTTACATGTTTCAGTTGCCCCGTGCAGGTCCGGGTGTTAAAAGAATAGGCCTGCAGCAGCGCTAAGCTTGTCGTAAAAGGCGACTAAATAGTGCTCAGAAACCTAGCCGGGGGCTAGGCGCTCTGCCCAGAGAGCAACTGGGATGTGTGCCCCAGGTGGTGGAATGGGGTACCCCTGGCGTGTTACATGCTGGGGTTGTCAGGCTATAATGCGGAAAACCTGACCGCAAACCGTAGTGGTGCAGCGTATTGGGAAAGATGCCACGTTCCTCGCACGTTAAGGAACCCTACTGTGGTATTCTATAGAAGTAGGAACCTTTGCGCTCCGCCACAGTAGGCTAAATTGCCCGACCTTGCCCATCGCCCCTTTTTCCAGTGGGAATCAAAACTTGTCGACCCTATTATCCTTGTGACCCATCCTTTTTTTTTCCATTTCATGGGACGGTCTTGAGCACGACAAACTCAATTCCATAAAACCCGATCTAGGCGTTGATCAATCCGGGTCGGGCAATCGCAAAGAGCAAGTGGTCATGACTAGATGCCGCATTGGACATTCTAGATTTACACACGGCCATTTGCTTGTTGGTGATCCTCCACCTGAGTGTATCCCATGTGATTGCCCTTTCTCTATCAAACATGTTCTTCTAGATTGTGTGGATTTTGCCAACACCAGGCAAAATTATTTTGACTGCGCCAATATGTTTAATTTGTTCAAGACCGTTTCATCTAAAAACATCATCGATTTCTTGCGGGACATCGGTTTATTTAATAAAATCTAAATTAGATACCTTCCTTGATTTTTCAATATTTTGATTGATTGACTGTTATCTTTTAATGACGTTTCGGCGACTAGGGCCATATCACGGCAAGAACATTGAATGAAATGGAAATATTAAAAGCAAGATCAAAGTCTCCTCATAAAATAATGAAATTAAAACAAACAGCTATTTACATATAAAAAGGTACATAAAAGGTGAACCTAAGACATAAAATATATATAGAAACATAACTTCGATAAAACATTTAAAATATTGAAAAAATCGAGGATAAACCCGTTCGTGACCGTTCAGAATTCAAGAAGTCCGATAACTCTTTTAACGACGCCACAAACTCCAATATTGACGAGTCTTTATCTCATGATGAAGTTATGATCGATCCGGTAATCGACGAACCGGAATCGGATTCAGAGGACGATCTCGTTTTTGTGGAAGCAAGCGCACAAAAAAAAAAAACAAAAAAAAAACAAACGAGTCAAACCTTTCAATCCATTAGCTGTCGCGTTTGAGTCGAATACATCATTTAGACGTCGCATTAGTTCGTCCAGTCGCTCATCATTGAGGAACGATTACAGTGAGCACAGAGAGTCGAATGCAAGTTTGAACGAGACAACGGATAATGCACATTCTGATGTACAAGATTCCAACGGGGAATCATCTTTAGAAAGTACATGTGAACCGGAAGTCACTCCCGAAGTTTCTATCCATAGATCTAACCGTCAAGTAAGACCACCGATTCGATTTCAAGATTATGTTACATACAAATAGATTTTTCAAAATTCACATTAAAAGAGATATTCATTTTGTATAAAGAGACGTTTGCCACATATATAAATGAATATACATATTTACGAGTTTTATTTTATTTTAGATTTGTAAAATGAATCCACGGACGTATGTTTACACATCGAGTAGAGGAAGAGGTCTTGAAGGAAAATTGCATAATAGGGAATTATTTGTTTTACCGGGCGGAAAGTTAGAAACATTATGTAGTATTGCTTTTGATAATTTAAAAGAGGTTGATGGTAAAAAAATAGTATATTTTATTTCTGGAATCCCTGATATTCTTTGAAAAAGTCATTTAAATATGAAGAATCATGTTTGGAAATCTATGGTAAAGATGGGAAAGAGATTGATCATTTAGAACAATTTTAATCTACCGCTTTTAAAATAGAAAATAAACTGAAGGAAATAAATTGTAAAATAGTTTTGGCTACGGTTACGACCATGCATTTTTCCGTATGGAATAATACGAGGTACCAACAGAGGAAAACTTCAATGTTGAAATATCAAGAATCATATGAAATGATGCAAGATAAATTACATGAAATTTAACGTAAGATAAACAATTTTATCACAGAATCTAATACTAATAATGGATTAGTAACACATTTTCTACATGCACCGGTTCACAAATGTTCGATTGATTGATTGATTGTTGGGGTTTAACGTCCGAGCAGCGTCCCGTGCAGGTCCGGGTGTTAAAAGAATAGGCCTGCAGCAGCGCTAAGCTTGTCGTAAAAGGCGACTAAATAGTGCTCAGAACCCTAGCCGGGGGCTAGGGCGCTCTGCCCACAGAGCAACTGGGATGTGTGTCCCAGGTGGTAGAATGGGGTAACCCTGGCGTGTTACATGCTGGGGTTGTCAGGCTATAATACGGAAAACCTGACCGCAAACCATAGTGGTGCACCGTGTTGGGAAAGATGCCACGTTCCTCGCACGTTGAAGAACCCTGCTGTGGTATTCGATAGGAGTAGGAACCTTTGCGCTCCGGCACAGGAGGCTAAATTGCCCGACCTTACCCATCCCCCTTTTTCCAGTGGCAATCAAAATTTGTCGACCCTATTATCCTTGTGACCCATCCTTTCTTTTTTTCATTTCATGTTCATTTTATCATCCATTTCATGTTCATTGTCTGAATATAGCTGAAATATTGCTGCTCGGACGATAAACCCCAACAAACAAACAAACGTCCGAGCAGTTATATTTCAGCTATATTCAGACCATTAAAAAGGAAATGAATGATAAAATGAACATGAAATAAAAAAAAAGGATGGGACACAAGAATAATAGCAAATTTTGATTGCCACTGGAAAAAGGGGGAAGGGTAAGGTAGGGCAATTTAGCCTTCTGTGGTGGAGCGCAAAGGTTCCTACTCCGATCGAATACCACAGCAGGGTTCTTTAACGTGCGAGGAACGTGGCATCTTTCCCAACACGGTGCACCACTACGGTTTACGCTCAGGTTTTCCGTATTATTGCTCAGCCCCGTGAAGGTCCGGGTGTTAAAAGAATAGGCCTGCAGCAGCGCTAAGCTTGTCGTAAAAGGCGACTAAATAGTGCTCAGAAACCTAGCCGGGGGCTAGGCGCTCTGCCCACAGAGCAACTGGGATGTGTGCCCCAGGTGGTGGAATGGGGTACCCCTGGCGTCTTGCATGCTGGGGTTGTCAGGCTATAATACGGAAAACCCCTTTGTCCTTGTGGCCCATCCTTTTTTTTCATTTCATGTTCATTTTATCATCCATTTCGTGTTCATTGTCTGAATATAGCTGAAATATTGCTGCTCGGACGTTAAACCCCAACAAACAAACAAACCGTATTATAGCCTGACAACCCCAGCATGTAACACGCCTGGGGTACCCCATTCCACCAACTGGGGCACACATCCCAGTTGCTCTGTGGGCAGAGCGCCTAGCCCCCGGCTAGGTTTCTGAGCACTATTTAGTCGTCTTATACGACAAGCTTAGCGCTGCTGCAGGCCTATTCTTTTAACACCCGGACCTGCACGGGGCAAAAGTAAAATGAACATAAAATGATGAAATGAAAAATTGGGATGGGGCACAAGGACAAAGGGGTCGACAAATTTTGATTGCCACTGGGAATAGGGAGAGGTGGGTAAGGTCGGGCAATTTAGCCTCCTGTGGTGGAGCCCTATGGTTCCTACTCCGGGAGAATACCACAGTAGGGTTCTTTAACGTGTGAGGAACGTGGCATTTTTCCCAACACGGTGCACTAGTATGGTTTGCGGTCAGGTTTTCCGTATTATAGCCTGACAACCCCAGCATGTAACACGCCAGGGGTACCCCATTCTACCACCTGGGGCACACATCCCAGTTGCTCTGTAGGCAGAGCGCCCTAGCCCCCGGCTAGAGTTCTGAGCACTAATTAGTCGCCTTTTACGACAAGCTTAGCGCTGCTGCAGGCCTATTCTTTTATTATCCGGACCTGCACGAGGATGTTCATCGTCTGAAACTAGCTCAAATATTGCTGCTGGGACCATTAAGCCCAACAAACAAACAAACAGTATATGACGCACCGCGTGGAATAGAATATTGAGGTCGTGTCAAATCGAAGTCTTTGATATGAGTAGTAACGATTTCTTCAAGAAAACGACAATGACGAGATAGTGTGGCGCCTGGTTAGTTGGCATTCCGAATAAAATACATGAATAGGGTGCCTTCGTGCATATGTTCACATTAATTCGGTAAACCATTTACTTATATTACAATTCATATTTCATGGCTAGTGGATCTGTATATAATCCTCCATGTATATGAAATGGAAGTTGTATTGTGCTTAATGATACTTCGTAGAGATGACCCATCTCGTGATACTCGTCAATAATAACTTTGACCTTGCCGGGGTATTTTAATTTTGAATTTAATTTATTATCAATCTACCATATGATCAGAATTCTATTGTGAAGTCACCGATATGATAAAGATCACAACTGAAGTAAAACTATCTCTGATTGGTTTTACAGTACAATAGCCCGCTAATCATATCCGGTCTTATGAATTCAACCGAAATTTTCCAAGGTCATGGTAGGTGTCATGATGTATTCATTGTTGAATGTAAATGCTTCGATTTATTAATTTACTCTGTTATTATACAAAGAATATGACAGGAATCTTACAGGAGTATTTATAAGCAAACGGACTGTCGCATGACGATGATAAAAATACACTGGATAGGATAGGATAGGAAATGATGCCTAACCCACACATATGTAAATGTTGAAAGGCACATAAATTGTGAAAGCTTGTACTAGGTATAAGGCCGACTCAGTTATATATTATGCAAGAAGTTGTATCAATGTCAAAACCGTCGAACATGAACAGTCCTTAAACAATCCAACCTGAGCACCTACAAGTCATCCCATAATTCAAGTTATTAACATGATAGGAAAACAAGAGGCTGCAAGGAGCCTAAATTGCTCACCTGGTTCAATTTTGTCTTTCAAGGGTAGTAAATTTAAATATTTTTCAAGATAGGAACCATAGGGCTCCGCCACAGGAGGCTAAATTGCCCGACCCTACCAACCTCTCCCTATTTCCAGTGGCAATCAAAATTCGTCGACCCCATTGTCCTTGTGTCCGATCCCTTTTTCATTTCATCATTATTTCATGTTCATTTTATCATCAATTGCATGTTCATCGTCTGAATATAGCTGAAGTATTGCTGTTCGGACGTTAAATTTGTTTTGTTTGTTGGAGTTTAACGTCCGAGCAGCAATATTTCAGCTATATTCAGAAAATGAACATGAATTGAAAAAAAAGGATGGGTCACAAGGATAATAGGGTCGACAAATTTTGATTGCCACTGGAACAAGGGGAAGTGGGAAAGATCGGGCAATTTAGCCTCCTGTGGCGGAGCGCAAAGGTTCCTACTCCTATCGAATACCACAGCAGGGTTCTTTAACGTGCGAGGAACGTGGCATCTTTCCCAACACGGTGCACCACTATGGTTTGCGGTCAGGTTTTCCGTATTATAGCCTGACAACCCCAGCATGTAACACGCCAGGGGTACCCCATTCCACCACCTGGGGCACACATCCCAGTTGCTCTGTGGGCAGAGCGCCTAGCCCCCGGCTAGGTTTCTGAGTACTATTTAGTCGCCTTATACGACAAGCTTAGCGCTGCTGCAGGCCTATTCTTTTAACACCCGGGCCTGCACGGGGCTCGGACGTTAAACCCCAACAAACAAACCCAACACGGTGCACCAATTGACAACCCCAGCATATCACACGCCAGGGGTACCTATCCCAGTTGCTCTGTGGGCAGAGCGCCCTAGGCCCCGATTAGGTTCTAAGCACTATTTGGTCCAATTTTTCGACAAGTTTAGCGCTGCTGCAGGCATATTCTTTTGACCCCCGGACCTGGACGGGTCGAATTACATATTAAAATGTTAATATACATTTTAGATTTTGTAAAAAGAAAAACCCTGAAAGCTAAACCAGTTAGTTTTTATAATCACTTGGACACAGTTTAAACTATATTTAACATTGGTAAAATTGTTAAAAACGAATATTTCCTTCATTCCAAACTAAATTCGTTTAAGACAAGTTTTGTCAGTAGTTTTAACGCATTCTATATCTACATCTGTTTGTAACATCAAAATGCAGACACACGAAAATTAACCAATACGTACAGCATATGTTAATTTTTCAACAGATAAAAGCATTCACACTTATTGTGAATTCAATTTTATTGCATCCGTTTTAGGTTCTGAAAAATGTAAATTTAAAAATGCAAATTTCAAACTCGGTTGTGTAAGAATATTAAGTATAATAATATTTTCTGTTGTACATGTTGGCTAAAGAGAGGAGACGCTGAATATTAGAAAGGTAGGATAATATCCAAAACCTAGTTCAAAATCAAACATGAAAACGATTTGATTTAAGTATATTTTTAAAACTATTGAGGCAGATATCCGTATAACGAGAAAAAGGCATTAAAGCGATATGATTTAAGTATATTATTAAAAATATTTAATATGAATTGAGGCAGATGTCCATATAACGAGAACAAGGCATTATAGACCTCTTTTTTAGGGTCGGGCAATTTAGCCCTATGGTTCCTACTCCGGGAGAATACCACAGTAGGGTTCTTTAACGTGCGAGGAACGTGGCATCTTTCCCAACACGGTCCACCACTTTCGTTTGCGATCAGGTCTTCCGTATTATAGCCTGACAACTCCAGCATCTAAAACGCCAGGGGTACGCCATTTCACCACTTGGGGCACACATCCCAGTTGATCTATGGGCAGAGCGCCCTAACCTCCGACTAGGGTTCTGAGCACTATTTTAAATCTCCTGGCGTGTGACATTCTTGGGTTGTAAGGCTATAATACGGAAAACCTGACCGCAGACGCCCCGTGCAGGTCCGGGTGTTAAAAGAATAGGCCTGCAGCAGCGCTAAGCTTGTCGTAAAAGGCGACTAAATAGTGCTCAGAACCCTAGCCGGGGGCTAGGCGCTCTGCCCACAGAGCAACTGGGATGTGTGCCCCAGGTGGTGGAATGGGGTTCCCCTGGCGTCTTACATGCTGGGGTTGTCAGGCTATAATACGGAAAACCTGACCGCAAACCATAATGGTGCACCGTGTTGGGAAAGATGCCACGTTCCTCGCACGTTAAAGAACCCTACTGTGGTATTCGATGGGAGTAGGAACCTTTGCGCTCCGCCACAGGAGGCTAAATTGCCCCACCTTACCCGTCCCCCTTTTACCAGTGGGAATCAAAATTTGTCGACCCTATTATCCTTGTGTCCCATCCTTTTTTTTTCATTTCATGTTCATTTTATCACCCATTTCATGTTCATCGTCTGAATATAGCTGAAATATTGCTGCTCGGACGTTAAACCCCAACAAACAAACAAACTGACCGCAGACCATAGCGGTGCACCGTGTTGGGAATGATGCCACGTTCTTCGCACGTTAAAAAACCCTACTGTGGTATTTTCTCGGAGAGGGAACCATAGGGCTCCGCCACAGGAGGCTAAATTGCCCGACCCTGCCCACTTCTCCCTATTTCCAGTGGCAATCAAGATTTGCCGACCCTATTATCCTTGTGTCCCATCCCATTTTTCATTTCATCATTCGTGGTAGGGGGGCTTTCGTGCCTCAGTGATCCAGCTGGATTTCTTTCTCCTGGTAGGGTTTCCCATGCTGGAAGTCAATGGTGACTGACCAGACTAAAGCGATCCGAACATCGACCGTTGGCTCGGTGTTTAACATAAACAGTGGATTCACCTACTTATTTGCCGTGAGTTGCAACCCGTGAGTTATTGGTGTGCGAGGAGGTTTTAGTAGATGAAGGTCGTATCTAGACCCCAGTAATGACGGAACCCCCGTGTCATCGATGTCTGGATGATCGAGGATACGGCTGTATATGCCACTCGGCTCCTAGGTCATCTAAACGGGAGATCGGATTGACCCGTTTCGTTTGTTTGTTTGTTTCTTGGTGTTTAACGTCCGAGCAGCAATATTTCAGCTATATTCAGACGATGAACATGAAATTGATGATAAAATAAACATAAAATGATGAAAATCATCTTGCCCCGTGCAGGTTCGGGGGCTAAAAGAATAGACCTGCACGGGGCCCACTGTCTTGAAGAATTACGATGAAAAACTGACATCGATTGCTAATAAAACAAAACCTAAAACCTCGACACATCCAAAACGTCCTAGTAAACCATGGTGTACTGATGAGTGCGACAAAGCGATCGAAAAACGCAACAAGTCCATCGCCGGTTTGACAAAAATCCTACAGGCTATAATACGGAAAACCTGACCGCAAACCATAGTGGTGCAACGTGTTGGGAAAGATGCCACGTTCTTCGCATGTTAAAGAACCCTACCATGGTATTCTTTCGGAGTAGGAACCATAGGGCTCCGGCACAGGAGGCTAAATTGCCCGACCCTACCCAACTCTCCCTATTTCCAGTGGCAATCAAAATTTGTCGATCCCATTGTCATTGTGTCCCATCCCTTTTTCATTTCATCATCCACCCGTGCAGGTCCGGGTGTTAAAAGAATAGGCCTGCAGCAGCGCTAAGCTTGTCGTAAACGACGACTAAATAGTGCTCAGAACCTTAGCCGGGGGCTATGGCGCTCTGCCCAGAGAGTAACTGGGATGTGTGCCCCAGGTGGTTGAATGGGGTACCCGACTTGTTACATGCTGGGGTTGTCAGGCTATAATACGGAAATCCTGACCGCAAACCATATTGGTGCACCGTGTTGGGAAAGATGCCATGTTCCTCGCACGTTAAAGAACCCTACTGTGGTATTCGATGGGAGTAGGAACCTTTGCGCTCCGCCACAGGAGGCTAAATTGCCCGACCCTACCCACCTCTCCCCATTTCCAGTGGCAATTAAAATTTGTCGACCCCATTGTCCTTGTGTCCCATCCCTTTTTCATTTCATAATTATTTCATGTTCGTTTTATCGTCAATTTCATGTTCATCGTCTGAATATAGCTGAAATATTGCTGTCCGGACGTTAAACCCCAACAAACAAACACACAAACATTATGCCATCCGTTTTATGTTCATCGCCTGAATATACCTGAAATATTGCTGCTCGGGCGTTAAACCCCAACAATCAATCTTTCACGACATCGGTTTATTTAAAGATGTATAATTTTAAATACTTTTTGGACTTTTTCAATTGCGTTATCGATTGATTGGTTGATTATTGCAGTGTTAGAAACTGAACTTTTTGTCAACATAGACTCATCATAATGTTATGTAGACCGCACTGTACATTTCAAAGGAAATTGGGCCAATTTCTACATAGACCTGCTTGATTTTACATCGGTCTGTAGGTCTACTGCTAATTTCTTGCACAGTTATTGGGGTTTGAAGCCCGACCAGCAATATTTCAGTAATATCCAGGCGATAAACATGAACTGATGATGACATGAAAAATGGGATAGGATTATAGGGTAGATAAATTTTGATTGCCACTAGAAAAATGGAGGGATGGGTAGGGTCGGGCAATTAAGCTTCCTGTGGCGGAGCGGTGCACCACTATGGTTGGCGGTCAGGCATTATAGCCTGACAACTCTAGCATGTGACAAGCCAGGGGTATCATTCCACCACTTGGGACACAGTGTGTTTGTCAAGATTTGTATGGTTAACACAGAAGAGATTTTCCTGTATTCATACTTGAAATATTAGAATTAATGAAACCAAAATACAGATATGTTGTTGTTTGCCGCCTTAATCCTGCATGACGTTATTCAGTTATTACATCAGATTTTTGTTAATTATCTCCTATTTTCAGGTCAAAGATACGTATAGAAGTTTGTAATTCGCAAGATGAATGTCATATTCAGTACAAGTAGTGGTGAGAAGTCATATTCAGAGTACGCTAAGTATGTAACCAATGTTCACTCAGAACTACTGCAGAACAGATGGTGCTTCTACAAAGAATCAGTATTAGGCATGTGAAATATTCTTCCTATGTTGTTTTTTGGGTGCATTTAATTAAGATTAACGTGACGTGTTAGTTGTTTAGGGTAAAAAAAAATAGAGAGGGGATAGTCTTAACCAAAAACCAAGCTATTTTTGTTAGGTATTTCTGTTTGATATATGTCTAGGTCTTACTAATTGGACAATGAAGACAAAGTCAGGGAATATTTTAAGTTCAATGAGTACATACAGGACATTGTCAATTATATTGAGTAGAGAACTTAAAGCCTACAAAATTATTCATCTAATATCATCGATAAATACATTGGTGAGTCTAGAGCAATAGGAGTTGTGGGTATCATTCAAGCATTTTAGACTAACTTCCACAAATTTAGACTGCCACTGGAATTAGGGAGAGGTGGGTAGGGTCGGGCAATTTAGTTTGTTTGTTGGGGTGTAACGTCCGAGCAGCAATATTTCAGCTATATTCAGATGATGAACATGAAATGATGATATAATGAAAAAGGGATGGGACACAGACAATAGGGTCGACAAATTTTGATTGCCCCTAGCAAAAGGGAGGGATGGGTAAGGTCGGGCAATTTAGCCTTCTGTGGCGGAGCGCAAAGGTTCCTACTCCTATCGAATACCACAGCAGGGTTCTTTAACGTGCGAGGAACGTGGCATCTTTCCCAACACGGTGCACTGCTGTGGTTTGCGGTCAGGTTTTCCGTATTATAGCTTGACAAACCCAGCATGTAACACGCCAGGGGTACCCCATTCCACCACCTGGGGCACACAACCCAGTTGGTCTGTTGGCAGAGCGCCTAGCCCCCGGCTAGTTTTCTGAGCACTATCTAGTCGCCTTTAACGACAAGCTTGCCCCGTGCAGATCCGGGTGTCAAAAGATTAGGCCCGGAGCAGCGCTAAGCTTGTCGTAAAAGGCGACTAAATAGTGCCCAGAAACCTAGCCGGGGGCTAGGCGCTCTGCCCACAGAGCAACTGGGATGTGTGCCCGAGGTGGTGGAATGGGGTACCCCTGGCATATTACATTCTGGGGTTGTCAGGCTATAATACAGAAAACCTGACCGCAAACCACAGTGGTGCACCGTGTCGGGAAAGATGCCACGTTCCTCGCACGTTAAAGAACCCTACTGTGGTATTCGATAGAGTAGGAACCTTTGCGCTCCGCCACAGGAGGCTAAATTGTCCGACCTTACCCATCCCTCCCTTTTGCTAGTGGGAATCAAAATTTGTCGACCCTACTGTCCCATCCCGTTTTCCATTTCATCATCATTTCATGTTCATTTTATCATCCGTTTCATGTTCATCGTCTGATTATAGCAGAAATATTGCTGCTCGGACGTTAAACCCCAACAATCAATCAATCATTAAGACAAGCTTAGCGCTGCTGCAGGCCTATTCCTTTGACACCCGGACCTGCACGGGGCTAGTTCCCAACAGTCATGTAAGCGAAGTGACCTTAGTACGCTTTACATAAGGTCATAAACGTTTCAATATTGCAGAAAATCTGACGAAAAGGAGGTCCACAGGGTTGGTCATAGCTGATTTTGGAACTAATGACGGTGGACATGTTCTCCCATTGCTCAGTAAAATAATAGGTGAAGTGTCATTTCTATCCATTAAGTTTATTTTTTAACGATTTTAATAACTGTTTTTTTTTTAATATATTTCGTGTAAACCTGTTTTAATTTGATTGGTTCAATGCGGGAATAATGTTTTGCTATATTATATGTCGTCTCAGAGGATATCAATTATTTTATCTGCCACCTTCTAATAAAAAGCCTTAATTGTTCCTTGTTTACTTTACTTAGAACCAGTCCAATCTTAGTCTATTTTGCGTTTGAATGAAGGAACCAATCTACACATCATCTTTTTAAATAACTGGAATAATAAGGACATTGTTGAATTAGCTATTCGAAGAAATATAATCAGTCAAAATCGATCTTCAGGCGCAAAGTTTAGAAGTGACAAGTACAGTTACCACCTAGAGAGGCCAACGTACATAGATATACATGATTATAGCAACCTCGATCCCTAAGAGGCAAAAAAAAGACATGTTTCAAGATTGATTGATTGATTGGTGTTTTACGCCCAATGAGCAATATCTCAGCTATATCCGGGCGATAATTATGAAATGAAGGTGAAATAAAAAATTGGATGAGACATAAGGATAATAGGGTGGACGAATTTCGAATGCCGTTGGAAATAGGGGAAGGTGGGTTGTCGGGCAATTTAACCTTCTATTGCGGAGTCAATATTCCTACTTCAGTCGAAAACCCAAAGCTGGGCTCTTTCACGTGCGAAGAACGTGGTGTCTTTCCCAACATGTTGCACAACTATGATTTGTGGTTAAGTTTTTTCTGCATGTGACAAAATGTTGATATAAAATTTCGTACGACATAAATGATTGATTGATTGTTGGGGTTTAACGTCCGAGCAGCAATTTTTCAGCTATATTCAGACGATGAACATGAAATGGATGACAAAATGAACATGAAAAAATGAAATTAAAAAAAAGATGGGACACAAAGATAATAGGGTCGACAAATTTTGATTGCCACCAGATAAAAGGGAGCGATGGACAGGATCTGGCAATTTAGCCTTCTGTGGCGGAGCCCTATGGTTCCAACTCCTATCGAATACCACAACAGGGTTCTTTAACGTGCGAGGAACTCGACATCTTTCCCAACACGGTGCACCACTATGGTTTGCGGTCAGGTTTTCGGTATTATAGCCTGACAACCTCAGCATGTAACACGGCAGGGGTACCCCATTCCACCGCCCTGTGGCACACATCCCAGTTGCTCTGTGGGCAGAGTGCCTTGCCCGCGGCTAGGTTTCTGAGCACTATTTAGTCGCCTTTTACGACAAGCTTAGCGCTGCTGCAGGCCTGTTCTTTTAACACGCGGACCTGCTCGGGGTCGTACGACATAAAAACCTTAGTGAATACTCTCCTTCATGACCTAATGTTTCTTCACTTAATTCTTCGTTCGATGGATTGCGAGGACTCCAATAGGCACTGTATTTATGTTACTCAAATATCATAGTATCAAACAATTATAACTGCCAATAAAGATAATAATATCCAGACCACATCTAAATATATTTCATTACCAGATAGAGGTATGAAACGGTCACCTTTCTCAGTATTTTTTCCTTAGATATAGACATTTTAGTATTTAATGCATCTCTATATCCTGAATGTAGCTGATCAATAAATCTTTACACTTTTATCACGCACCTAATTTCCAGAATTCTTAAAGAACCGAGGATTTTCTGGAGACTTGACGTTTGTGTTTAATGACCTACCAGGAATCAATTTTAATGTAATAGTTGAGAATGTCAAGGGTAAGTTAAGTTTTCTATTCAATAATGAATTCAGGCAGCCTATTTAATTTGTTCAGCTTGAAATGAGTATAATTAGCCGGGAATATTAGGCACAAATAATGTGCCACACATGAGAATCATATGGTTTGCATATAAATCGCGCATGATACGATATTCATATATTTTAGTTACTGTTTGTTTTTGGTTTAACGCCCTAGCAGCAGTATTTCAGCTATATTCATTCGATGAACATGTTTGTTTGATTTGTTTGTTTATTGGGGTTAAACGTCCGAGCAACAATATTTCTGCTATTTCAGCTTTGGCGGAGTTCTATGGTTCCTACTCCGGGAGAATACCACACTAGGGGTTTTTATCGTGCGAGGAACATGGCATCTTTCCCAACAATGTGCACCACTATGGTTTGCGCTCAGGTTTTCCGTATTATAGCCTGACAACCCCAGCATGTAACACGCCTGGGGTACCCCATTCCACCACCTGGGGCACACATCCCAGTTGCTCTGTGGGCAAAGCGCCCTAGCCCCCGGCTAGGGTTCTGAGCACTATTTAGTCGCCATTTACGACAAGCTTAGCGCTGCTGCAGGCCTATTCTTTTGACAACCGGACCTGCATGTTTTAAAGCCTGAATTGACATGTGATAATCATATGACTGTCACATGTAAATTTTTATATGGTTATCATTATACACATACTGCCTATAGTAGAGTGTGATACGAAGCGTAACGCCCTCTACTACAGGCAGTACGTGTTACATTTTACTGAATGCGAGTGTGATATATCGAGAGGAGAGAGAGGATGATAGATCGTTAACTGAAATAAAATATAAATTATGTTTCAACAATTTAATAAAGTAACAACAAAGGAAGTTGACAACTTTGAAGTTTAGAAAGTTTATCTCAAAAGAAAGTGAAAATTCACATTACAATTATTTTTCGAGACATATGGCATCACATTCCTGTTTGTGGATTCTAAAAGATTGTTAAACAACATCGGGTTGAATTGATCAGGGAGAACTTGGCTGGTCATTTTATTTGAACGTCAACATCATTAAGAAAATACGACTGAACTGGTGTTTACGGAAGTGCAAAACTACTTTTAAAATCCAGAACGCTTTTGGGTCCGCAACACTATTTCCGGTGGAGAAGGTGATAAATCCGAAAGGAGGTTGATATATCAAGCAGCCAATCACTGTTCAGTGGCGGCGGGGCAAATAAGGGAGTACAGGGATTGGACTAAAATATCATATCACTCATTACCCAATCAGAATTAAAGATTTTTGTATGAAGTATAATATATAAAGCTATTATATGTGGCATATTTGGTTGCATACGTCGTTTATTTAGCCAAGAGTAGTTATATTTTGGTCTTATAAATAAAGTTTATGCTTAAGTGTCAACATTTTATAAAAAAAGTTAAGTTTATTAAAGAAATATTCATCTGTTTATGTATTTTAGGTTTAAAGAAAAAAGGGTTGGATATACACTTGTTGATGAATGCGTGTAATATGTATGAGCGATGCCTTCCAAAAGAAAGTATAGATTTGGGATTAAGCACCTATGTATTATGTCTAGTATCAAAGTAAGAATGTGTTTTCTCCCATTCTAACCCTAAAAAGAAAATCGACTTTTTAACTATCTTACGCTGAAAAAATTATTGCGTGAGACTTCCACCATTTCACATTTTTAAGTTTTCTACAAATTTAAAGGGAGAAATTGTTCAGGGGTTGAAAATATTTTTGGGAAGACCCGAGCCCTGGACTTTTTCATCTTTTGTACACTAAGCTCGAACAATGTTGTGTCAAATCCCAATCGATATAAATGCAATTTTGTTATCTGATATTCTTATGTAAAATTCTATGTTTGCAGGGCGTGAGATTTCCACCATTTCACATTTTTAAGTTTTCTACAAATTTAAAGGGAGAAATTGTTCAGGGGTTGAAAATATTTTTGGGAAGACCCGAGCCCTGGACTTTTTCATCTTTTGTACACTAAGCCCGAACAATGTTGTGTCAAATCCCAATCGATATAAATGCAATTTTGTTATCTGATATTCTTATGTAAAATTCTATGTTTGCAGGGAAGAAGTCCGTGTCAATTGATTCCGTCTCCAGGTCTGATGCCTTTTCATCAGCTTTACGTTTCTGTTTTTTTTTTATTATTTTTTTGTGTGTTTGTTGAGGTTTACCGCCCGAGCAGCAATATTTCAGCTATATTGAGGCAATGAACAACATGAAAGGGTTGATAAAATTGTTTGTCTTGTGTTTTTGTGTTGGTTTAACGTCTGATCAGCAGAATTTCAGCTATATTCAGACGATGGACATGAAACTGATGATGAAATGTTTGTTTGTTTGTTTGTTTGTTGGGGTTTGACGTCCGAAATGATGATGAAATGAAAAAGGGATGGGACACAAGGACAATAGGGTCGACAAATTTTGATTGCCACTGGAAATAGGGAGAGGTGGGTAGGGTTGGGCAATTTGGCCTCCTGTGGCGGAGCCCTAAGGTTCCTACTCCGGGAGAATACCACAGTAGGGTTCTTTAACGTGCGAGGAACGTGGCATTTTTCCCAACACGGTACACCACTATGGTTTGCGGTCAGGTTTTCCGTATTATAGCCTGACAACCCCAGCATGTAACCCATTCCACCACCTGGGGCACACATCCCAGTTGCTCTGTGGGCAGAGCGCCCTAGCCCCCAGCTAGGGTTCTGAGCACTATTTAGTCGTATTTTACGACAAGCCTGGCGCTGCTGCAGGTCTTTTCTTTTAACACCCGGACCCGCACGGGGCCTGAAATATTGCTGCTTGGACGTAAAACCCCAACAAACAAACAAACAAAAACCATCTCGATCGAAGACACAACTAAAGAATAATCTATATTTACGTACTTTTATTTTGGATGAAATCACTTGGACATTTCGAGAAATTTTTCGGTCTTTTGTCCACATCAGCCAAGCAAAGCTAATTAAACATTTAACTCTACATCAATATTTTAAATTTAAGGAAGTACGTAAATATACGACTTATTTTTATATTTGTATATTAAAAAATCGGTTTAATTTTCAAACAACGATACAGGAAACTGAAAATTTCAATCTTTAACTGATCAAATATTTTTGATTATATCAGAAGAGCTATCGAAGCAGGAATAGGATGGTTTACTGCGACTGAATCAGAAAGACAAATAATCAAAGATCAAGCTGCAGTAGATTTGAAAATGTTTCTGTCACATCGATATGACGAAATGAAAAATGGTATAATTGACATTATTATCATGAAACTGCCCACAACTATATTTCAAGAGATTTGATTGGTCGACATATGGATTGACTAATGATTTGAGAGAAATATCAATTGTGATTTTTATGAAACTCAACCCAGGCTTTAAAAAATACTGATTATTTGAATATGCTCGTCTCTAACGAAGGTGTCTCATTTTTACCCAAATGTATTTTTTAATAATTCATCAAAGCAAATGATTCTCAAAAGTGTTCCTTTTGGCTGTGTCGTAGGTTCACCTTTTATGTCCCTTTTTATATGTATATAGCTGTTTGTTTTAATTTCATTATTTTATGAAAAGACTTTGATCTTGCTTTTAATATTTTCCTTGCATTAAATGTTCTTGCCGTGAAATGGCCCTAGTCGCCGAAACGGCAATAAACAACAACAATTAATCAATCATTTTTTTAATAATTCATCAAAGCAAATGATTCTCAAATGTGTTATTTTGGCTGTGTACCTACAAAAGACCTGCAAAAAACAAGCAGTAGTATTTTACATAATTGCATGACAGAATATTATTGGTACCTATGTTTTGTGGAATTTTCGTTGATACCTACGTTATACTAAGTGTAGTGTGACAATGCAAATATGTCCTGTGTTGTATAGTTTTGTTTTGTTTATATTGTGTAATGCTATTTACAACCGTAAGAGAAAACATATTTACTGAGTGTAAATTACTTGTAGCAAGTTTAAGAAAACAGTGCAGTAATAACCATGTAATTAGTTATGATCGGCCTTTTCACGCGATAACTAGCATGAAAAATAAAAGCCATGCAGAATATATTTTAC
Organism: Perna viridis; assembly: GCA_037379345.1. NCBI lineage: Eukaryota > Metazoa > Mollusca > Bivalvia > Mytilida > Mytilidae > Perna > Perna viridis. The sequence continues at coordinate 5,595,168 of CM074525.1, forward strand.
AATGTGTGGTTAACTGAAGGTATAGGCAGAAACAGCCATAAATGTTTTGTATTTTTTTTTTTCGTAGATGGATATCTTATCATTCGATTTATTAATCCTGGAAAAGTACACATGGACGCATTTGAATTTTCATTTCTTGATATACACCAGCAAGGGCTGATCACTAAGGTATTTTTATACACAATATGTTACACAAATATATTGATATTTCATGTTACCAGTTTTCAGTTGACTTACATACATATGTTTCTACGTACTTGTTATTTTGATTATATTGTTGTTTTTTTTTTTTGTGTTGCCGTATGTTTTTATTCCCCCTGTTTAGTCTTCATCCTAGGGATATATTCTTTTGATATCCGCTCGGATCTTGTTTCCTTTGATAACTTTTTTTATACAATTCATTTAAAAACTTTGGTACACATATTTCCAGATTTATTTATGTCAACAGAATAACAAGAATTCTAATATTTCTTTATCTTGTTTCTGATTTAACCTTTCTGTGTTTGAATACAATTTAATAGGTGATGACATTTCTTTTCAGGAAGAGCTTCGAAATATCAATTTCCTTGCTTACTTCAGAAATGAAGATGAAATTCGAGCACCATTTCTTGACAGAACGTGTTTTTACAAACTAAAGCTTGTCGAGTTAAATACATTTGAAATTCCAATGTCTGCAAATAATTGTTAGTTACAGTACCCCAATGGATATACCTCTTAAAATGTTACATCGATTGACTGTTGGGTTTAACATGCGAGGGTAATATTTCAGCTATATGAACATGAAATGGATGATAAAATGAAAATGAAATGATGGTGACATGACAAAGAGGATGGGATACAAGGATAATAGGGTCGACAAATTTTGATTGCTACTAGAAAAAGGGAGAGGTGAGTAGGGTCGGACAATTCAGCCTCCTGTGGCGGAACGCAAAGGTTCCTACTGCTATCGAATACCACAGCAGGGTTCTTTAACGTGCGAGGAACGTGACACCTTTCCCAACACGGTGCACCACTATGGTTTGCGGTCAGGTTTTCCGTATTATGGCCTGACAACCCCAGCATGTAACACGCCAGGAGTAGGAACTATAGGGCTCCGCCACAGGAGGCTAAATTGCCCGACCCTACCCACCTCTCCCTATTTCCAGTGGCAATCAAAATTTGTCGACCCATTGTCCTTGTGTCCCATCCCTTTTTCATGTCATCATCATTGCATGTTCATTTTGTCATCATCATTTCATGTTCATTTTATCATCAATTTCATGTTCATCGTCTGAATATAGCTGAAATATTGCTGCTCGGACGTTAAACCCCAACAAACAAACAAACTATACGTTTACATATCTTCCCTGTATCAATTTGATTCGATGGAGCAGTGTAGCGAATAGAGTCGTGACATTCTAAGACGTTTGTTTATTATGTATATATATATGTAATAAAATTTTAAAAAAAGAACTTTTCAAACCACATATGCGTTTCTAAAATAAATCCTGATAGTGCATTAAGCAATATTCACTCTCCCGCATTCGGGGTTCTTGGTCCAACAGAGGGTGAAACGAATGGAAAATGTCAAAATGTAAACAGTAAGTTTCAATTATACAGTATTAATCGGCTTTGATTAATAAAAACTCCTTAAGCTATAAAAAAAAATTGAGAATTTGCCACGTGGAATAGAGAGGAGTTATTCTAGAACTATAGTCTTCCTAAGGTATCACAAGATATACAGCACACTTATGGGGAAAAATGAACCAATAAGTAACATCGTCTTATAAGTTGGGACCTCTATTAATTATACTTTAGAGACTAAATGAATTCCTTCTTTCCAAAGGCCTCGTTTTGACTGGTACTTACACTTCTGAGTGATAAGTATTATATCGGGGATTTTTTTTTACAGAAACATCTAATTTATCTCTGGGACCGTTGGTTAGAAGAATGCTTAAAACTGGATTATTATTAGAAAGAGATGACATACACATACAAAAAACAGTAAAAGAAGTACTTCGCAATTATGTTGCCCGATGTAAAGGCGTTACTTCACACTTATATCATGTCTCGGTCATCGTTCAGAAAATAGGATAAGAACATTTTTCGTTGAGATACATATATCAAATAAGGTAGGTCATAATTCAAATTTCAAGAATATAATTTATCACTTTTTCGCAAACTAAAACAATCGGTAGATAGAATATTTCCCTGAAAATATTTCATACTGCACAAAGAGAAATGGGAGTCACCAAACACTTTTTTACAGGTATATCAAAAAGAAAACTAAAATAATAGGGCTTTTTCTTCTCATTATCTTCCACTGAAAGATACTTTTAAAATTAATGTTATACATCTTAATGTCAAGATTTTTTTTTTTCAAAATGCGTAATTACATAGCATTTTTTTTTCTTTTTTAAGAGCTCAGAAAGCTAGGCAGGGGCTAGGGCGCTCTGCCCACAAAGCAACTGGGTTGTGTGCCCCAGGTGGTAGTATGGGGTACCCCTGGCGTGTTACATGCTTGGGTTTGTTTGTTTGTTGGGGTTTAACGTCCGAGTAGCAATATTTCAGCTATATTCAGACGATGAACATGAAATGATGATGAAATGAAAAAGGGATGGGGCACAAGGATAATGGGGTCGACAAATATTGATTGCCACCGGAAATAGGGAGAGATGGGTAGGGTCGGGCAATTTAGCCTCCTGTGGCGGAGCCCTATGGTTCCTACTCCGGGAGAATACCACAGTAGGGTTCTTTAACGTGCGAGGAACGTGGCATCTTTCCCAACACGGTGCACCACTATGGTTTGCTGTTTGTTTCTTGGGGTTTAACGTCCGAGCAGCAAAATTTCAGCTATATTCAGACAATGAACATGAAATGGATGATAAAATGAAAATGAAATGAAAAAAAGGATGGGACACAAGGACAACACGGTCGACAAACTTTGACTGCCACTGGAAAAAGGGGGGATGGGCAAGGTCAGGGCAATTCAGCCTCCTGTGGCGGAGCGCAAAGGTTCCTACTCCTATCGAATACCACAGCAGGGTTCTTTAACGTGCGAGGAACGTGGCATCTTTCCCAACACGGTGCACCACTATGGTTTGCGGTCAGGTTTTCCGTATTATAGCCTGACAACCCCAGCATGTAACACGCCAGGGGTACCCCATTCCACCACCTGGGGCACACATCCCAGTTGCTCTGTGGGCAGAGCGCCTAGCCCCCGGCTAGGTTTCTGAGCACTATTTAGTCGCCTTTTACGACAAGCTTAGCGCTGCTGCAGGCCTATTCTTTCAACACCCGGACCTGCACGGGTCTCTATGGTCTGCGGTCAGGTTTTCCTTATAGCCTATTCTTGTAACACCCGGACCTGCACGGGGCGACATTGATGATGAAATGAAAAAGGGATGGGACACAAGGACAATGGGGGGGGTCGAGAAATTTTGATTGCCACTGGAAAAAGGGAGAGGTGGGTAGGGTCGGGCAATTTAGCCTCCTGTGGCGGAGCCCTATGGTTCCTACTCCGGGAGAATGGGTTTAACGCCAGAGCAGCAATATTTCAGCTATATTGAGGCAATGAACATGAAATGTTGAAATGGGATGGGGTACAAGGATAATGGGGTCGAAAATTTTTATTGCCACTGGATATGGCAATTAAGCCTCCTGTGGCGGAGCGGAAAGGTAGCAGCGCTAAGCTTGTCGTAAAAGGCGCCTAAATAATGCTTAGAACCCTAGCCAGGGGCTAGAGCGCTCTGCCCACAGAGCAACTGGGATGTGTGCCCCAGGTTGTGGAATGAGGTACCCCTGGCGTGTTACATGCTGGGGTTGTCAGGCTACAATACGGAAAACCTGACTGCCAACCATAGTGGTGCACCGTGTTGGGAAAAATGCCACGTTCCATAGGGCTCCGCCACAGGAGGCTAAATTGCCCGATCCTACCCACCTCTCCCCATTTCCATTGGAATTGAAAATTTTTCGACCCTATTGTCCTTGTGGCCCATCCCTTTTTCATTTCATCATCGTTTCATGTTCATTTTATCATCAATTTCATGTTCATCGTCTGAATATAGCTGAAATATTGCTGCTCGGACGTTAAACCCCAACAAACAAAACACATCCCAGTTGCCCTGTGGGCAGAGCGCCTAGTCCTCGGCTAGGCTTCTGACCACTATGTAGTCGCATCTTTTGACACCCGGACCTGCACGGGTCTCCAATAAATAAGATTCAAATTTAAGTAGACATGTTTTCATACACAAGTATTTTTGAGTTACTGGTATGGTCCATTTGAGCAACTTCTTAGAAAGATATTATGGATTTTATCTTTGCTGTATCTTTTCAGACTTCAACATTTAAAGACAATTTTATTCGGAGGCGCAAAGTAGGAATCCTTGATGAGATGTCGACATGAGGACTAGAATGAAAACATGTGTTGCTGCTGAAGAAAAATCACTTTAACCGCTGAATATATGAAGCTTATTTAGATGCTAAATAATGTAAAGCAGACTAAAATGATTTAGTAGCACATCTAACAATCATGTATTCATGTCCACCTGAAATAAAGTTCCTTCTTATTTTGCGACTTAGAATTTTTACATTTAAGTATTATGAAATATTGGATCCATAGTGTGTGGCTTATTTGTCTAAGGTCCCTTCCTGGCTTCTGGATACACTATAATGAAAGACTGCCGCCCTTCTTGTTGCTTTGAGACTTTAGGTTTGTAACTATTCTCGTTGAAATACAATGCTGCACTATAATAAAAAAAGATTTTTTTTAATGTTAAAGTGTCAAATTAAAATCTAATTAAAATCAAGGAAATTTATTTAAGTATAAAATTTCCTAAAATTAGAAGTATGTTTTAGTCTAAAACTCGAATGAAAACCTAACGAAAAATTAAAAAAAATACTCAAATGTATTTCCTTAACACAACAAAATACATGAAATTCAACAATCTCATGCATTACTCTTTAGTGCAAAGTGGATTATTACAGCACGACCACCTCCGAACGTTAAGTCTGATAGACAGGCTAAACGTGTTGTAATAACGAAAGAAGCAATTCGAACATTTAACAAAATTAGAATTTAAGATGGACCATTAAAGTTGGCAGTTAGTAAAGCAGCAAAAAAAAATTGACATTACATCACCTCGGAAAGAATATGTTTGTTTGTTTGTTGGGGTTTAACGTCCGAGGAGCAATATTTCAGCTATATTCAGGCGATGAACATGAAATAGATGATAAAATGAACATGAAATGATAAAAAAAAAGGATGGGTCACAAGGACAACAGGGTCGACAAATTTTGATTGCCACTAGAAAAAGGGGGGATGGGTAAGGTCGGGCAATTTAGCCTCCTGTGGCGGAGCGCAAAGGTTCAGCTATATTCAGACAATGAACATGAAATGGATGATAAAATAAACATGAAATGATAAAAAAAAAAGGATGGGTCACAAGGACAATAGGGTCGACAAATTTTGATTGCCACTAGAAAAAGGGGGGATGGGTAAGGTCGGGCAATTTAGCCTCCTGGTTTGCCAGGGGTACCCCATTCCACCACCTGGGGCACACATCCCAGTTGCTCTGTGGGCAGAGCGCCTAGCCCCCGGCTAGGTTTCTGAGAAATATTTAGTCGCCTTTTACGACAAGCTTAGCGCTGCTGCAGGCCTATTCTTTTAAACACCCGGACCTGCACGGGGAGCGTGGCATCTTTCCCAACACGTTGCACCATTATGGTTTGCGGTCAGGTTTCCGTATTAGAGCCTGACAACCCCAGCATGTTACACGCCAGGGGTACCCCATTCCACCACCTGGGGCACACATCCCAGTTGCTCTGTGGGCAGAGCGCCCTAGCTCCCGGCTAGAGTTCTGAGCACTATTTAGTCGCCTTAACGACAAGCTTAGTGCTGCTGCAGGCCTATTCTTTTGACACCCGGACCTGCACGGGGCGAAAATAATAGTAAAGTACTATATATGTTTTTAGTGTCTTTTGAAATATATTGTCAAAGCTTACTCTTATTATATTTGTTTTCAATAGGATAGATCTAGTAGAAGTAATTGGAAAGCAAAATCGGAAAGTGCCAGTACTTTTGACCCCCTCTGCCAGAAATGGTATTGATACATTGATCAACACTAGAGATGCAGTTGGTGTACCTGTAGACAATTGATATGTATTTGCAAAGGTATTTTTGTAAACTGGAAATTATTGAATGTATTAAATTTTCAAACTGTTGAACTTTAGACACTGATAAATGCAATTTAATTTAGTTCTACCTATTTCAGTAATAATGCAAGTCTATTCTTACAGTTGGCATCCAGTCTATTTTTTCATTATCAGATCTCTACAGAAATTTTGAAATTGTCCGTTTAGCTCAATAAAACATATCTTATATACATTGTGTTCCATGTCTAAATCTGTATAATATTATGCATCAATTAAAGAAGCCCCGTACAGGTCCGGGTGTTAAAAGAGTAGGCCTGTAGCAACGCTAAGCTTGTATAAGGCGACTAAATAGTGCTCAGAAACCTAGCCGGGGTCTAGGCGCTCTGCCCACAGAGCAACTGGGATGTGTGCCCCAGGTGGTTGAATGGGGTACCCCTGGCATGTTACATGCTGGGGTTGTCAGGCTATAATACGGAAAACCTGACCGCAAACCATAGTGGTGCACCGTGTTGGGAAAGATGCCACGTTTCTCGCACATTACAGAACCCTGCTGGGGTATTCGATAGGAGTAGGAACCTTTGTGCTCCGCCACAGGAGGCTAAGTTGCCCGACCTTACCCTTCCCCTTTTTCCAGTGGCAATCAAAATTTGTCGACCCTATTATCCTTGGGCCCCATCCTTTTTTTTTCATTTCATGTTCATTTTATCATCCATTTCATGTTCATCGTCTGAATATAGCTGAAATATTGCTGCTCGGACGTTAAACCCCAACAAACAAACAAACAAACATCAATTTAAGAATCTTATATTGCGCCAAATACATGACGACTGATATTGCATATGTTTGTTTGTTTGTTGGGGTTTAACGTCCGAGCAGGATATTGATATTGCATATGATACAAATTTTACAATCTAATGGTCATTATTTTAACTATAGATAAAATATTGCAAAATTACAAAATTTTAGTAAAAGTTTTCCCTGCAACTCTACACCATGACCTCTTGATATTTGATTTCAAGCTTCATTATGACATGCTATATTATGTGTACTGAATTCAAGTATGTAGCATAACTACAAAACATATACTTCCTCTTTAACGATTTTGAGGATCTCAAAGTTTATAAGGCACATAAAAGAAATTTTTTATTGCTGTTTTCTCAGCAAGCTGCAACTATACATCACATCCTCTTGATAGTTTTTTCCGAAGCTTTTTCCATAGGTACCTAGATTAAATTCACAGATTTGTTGCTTTAACAATAAATTAGAAATAAACTTGCTTCAGTTTCCTTCTGTTAGTTCGTCCGTATGTCGGCACATTGTATTTTCAATTCCTCCTAGACTACTGGATGGATTTCAATGAAACTTTCCCAGACTCTTATTAACACAATATATTTGTGCAAATCTTACTTTAGAATTTGATTTGACTATTTTTTTTGGGGGGGAGGGGTGGGGGTTATCTTATAGTGTACTGTGCTCACTGACTTCTAGTTCTGTTTAGTACTTTGCCTGTTAATTGTTTCTTTTGTTTGTTTGGCAATGCACACTTTTTGATGAGTTTTGGTGAAACTTTCACAGAATTTTAATTAGATAATTTCATTGTGCATATCTTAATATCAGCTGTTAATTTGACTGATTTTTAAAGACAAAATATTTATACCCTAGTTTGAAAAAAGTGGGATATATAATATTTGTTATACATGTCCATCCATTTGTCCAACCTTTTTATCTGAAAAATCCTCCTAAACTACTGAATGGACTTTGATGAAACTTTCAGAGAGTCATTGCCATATAATGCCATATTTCACCTCCTATTTAAGATGCTGTTCTGACCATTTTTTTATGGTGTCCCATGGTCAGGTAATGATTTTGCTATTCATTGTAATAGGGGTACCAGTATGCCATCAGCAACTCCTCCTGGACTACTGAATAGATTTATTGAAACTATTGCAGAATATTTAATACATGACGCCTTACTGCATCTTGTATTTTAGATTTTAACATGACTTAAATTTGATGTTTGGAATAGCAAATCATGGATTGTGCCATTAATCTTTGATACATTAGAGGCAAGGGTATCAATTATTTATAATGAGCTGTACTTGCATGAATTCTACTTTAAGGAAGATTGCTGGTCTGATGTTAGAATTTTTGTCAGACTTTCGGAATTTACTGGTTTTATCTGTTCATATAATTTTGCCCAGGGACGCTACTTTAAAAAAAAATTGTTGGTCATAACATTTCACCTTGAATAAATTTTGTCAGATCCTATTTATTCCATCATATTCTTTTTGAGTAAAAACCATGCAGTGTTGAGTCTATGAAAAATCGAGAGAGATCCATTTCTTGCGAAATTTTGAGATGGCTATATTTCGAAATCTAGCACATGAGATATCAATAATTTTTGTTCAAATTGTTTCCAAGTTATACCAGTAACAATCTTTTCAAATTCTATTTATTCTTGATCTCACCAGCAAACATCCTTATACCATTTTGGCCCCGTGCAGGTCCGGGTGTTAAAAGAATAGGCCTGCAGCAGCGCTAAGCTTGTCGTATAAGGCGACTAAATAGTGCTCAGAAACCTAGCCGGGGGCTAGGCGCTCTGCCCACAGAGCAACTGGGATGTGTGCCCCAGGTGGTGGAATGGGGTACCCCTGGCGTGTTACATGCTGGGGTTGTCAGGCTATAATACGGAAAACCTGACAGCAAACCATAGTGGTGCACCGTGTTGGGAAAGATGCCACGTTCCTCGCACGTTAAAGAACCCTGCTGTGGTATTCGATAGGAGTAGGAACCTTTGCGCTCCGCCACAGGAGGCTAAATTGCCCGACCTTATCCATTCCCCCCCCCTTTTTCCAGTGGCAATCAAAATTTGTCGACCCTATTGTCCTTGTGTCCCATCCTTTTTTTTTTTCATTTCATGTTCATTTTATCATCCATTTCATGTTCATCGTCTGAATATAGCTGAAATATTGCTGCTCGGACGTTAAACCCCAACAAACAACAAACAATTATACCATTTTGTTTTCTATCTTTTTTCTCATATTTTTATCTGCATGAAATTTTATTGTGTTAATTAGGGTTTGCTGCATTCATGTCATAATTTTTTTTTATTCTACTTATATTATGTAGGAAAATGAAACATTCATAAGAGGAGCAGATGCCCAAAAAATTTATTGTTGACCAGATGGAATTAAAACAACCAGAACTGATAAAATCTCCAAAAATGCGAAAATATTTGGCCACAGTAGTGCAGGTATGAATGTAAGAAACATGCACTTTTAGTCAGACACTCAATTAAGTTGGAGATAACAATATTGCATTTTGAGATTTCCAAGAATCAGTTGGTTATTTGATGGTCGCAAATTAAGTTTACTGGCAACCTGTAGGCAGAGTCCGGAAGCAGTTTGTTTGTTGGGGTTTAACGTCCGAGCAGTAATATTTCAGCTATATTCAGACGATGAACATGAAATAATGATGAAATGAAGAAGGGATGGGAAACAAGGACAATGGGGTCGACAAATTTTGATTGCCACTGGAAATAGCGAAAGAAGGGTAGGGTCGGGCAATTTAGCCTCCTGTGGTGGAGCCCTATGGTTCCTACTCCGGGAGAATACCACAGTAGGGTTCTTTAACGTCCGAGGAACGTGGCAACTTTCCCAACACGTTGCACCACTATGGTTTGCGGTCAGGTTTTCCGTATTAGAGCCTGACAACCCCAGCATGTTACACGCCAAGGGTACCCCATTCTACCACCTGGGGCATACATCCCAATTGCTCTGTGGGCACAGCGCCTTAGCCCCCAGCTAGGGTTCTGAGCACTATTTAGTCGCCTTTTACGACAAGCTTAGCGCTGCTGCAGGCCTATTCTTTTGACACCCGGCGAAAATAATTGTAAAGTACTATATATGTTTTAGTGTCTTTTGAAATATATTATCTAAAAGTATGTAAATATTGTCAAAGCTTACTCTTATTATATCCTCGGACGTTAATCCCCAATAAAAAAAAATATTATATTTGTTTTCAATAGGATAGATTGTTTGTTTGTTTGTTGGGGTTTAAAGTCCGAGCAGCAATATTCAGACAATGAACATGAAATGGATGATAAAATGAACATGAAATGATAAAAAAAAGGATGGGTCACAAGGATAATAGGGTCGACACATTTTGATTGCTACTGGAAAAAGGGGGGATGGGTAAGGTCGGGCAATTTAGCCTCCTGTGGCGGAGCGAAAAGATTCCTACTCCTATCGAATACCACAGCAGGGTTCTTTAACGTGCGAGGAACGTGGCATTTTTTCCCAACACGGTGCACCACTATGGTTTGCGGTCAGGTTTTCCGTATTATAGCCTGACAACCCCAGCATGTAACATGCCAGGGGTACCCCATTCCACCACCTGGGGCACACATCCCAGTTGCTCTGTGGACAGAGCGCCTAGCCCCCGGCTAGGTTTCTGTGCACTATTTAGTCGCCTTATACGACAAGCTTAGCGCTGCTGCAGACATATTCTTTTAACACCCGGACCTGCACGGGGTGCCTATTTTTCAAACACCCGGACCTGCACGGGGCTGGAAATAGGGAGAGGTCGGGAGAGTCGGGCAATTTAGTCTCCTGTGGAGGAACTCTATGGATTCGGGAGAATACCACAGTAGGGTTCGAGGAACGCGGTATCTTTTCCAAGAAGTTGCAGCACTATGGTTTCCGGTCATATTTCCCGTATTATGGCCTGCCGACCCCAGCATGTAATATGCCAGGGTTACCCCATTCCACCACCTGGGGCACACAACCCAGTTGCCCTGTGGGCGGAGCGCGCCAGCCCCCGGCCAAGGTTCTGAGCAGTACTTAGTGGCCTTCTACAAGCTTAGCTCTACTGCAGGCCTATTCTTTAGACACTGGGGCCTGCACGGGGCACTCCGATTGATTTTTGGGGTTTCACGACCGAGCAGCAATATTTAAGCTATATTCAGACGATGAACATGAAACGGATGATAAAATGAAAAACGGGATGGAACACAAGGACAGTAGGGTCGACAAATTTTAATTGCCACTAGCAAAAGGGAGGGATGGGTAAGGTCGGGCAATTTAGCCTCCAGTGACGGAGCGCTAAGGTTCCTACTCCTATCGAATACCACAGCACGGAAATTCCCCAACTTGGGGTTGGACATTTTTCTGTTGAGAGGATTTGGAAGACGAAGATGATGACTGTTGGGATGGTGGAGAAGATGATTTTGAAGATGTTACGGAATTTTGAGATGACTGAGTCTAGGAACATTGGTGAGATTTTTGAGCTCAGGCCTTTTTAATTTCCTCTAAAAAGTTTTTGGATTGTTTCATATTTTTTCTGGATACCTCAGTGGGCAGTGTGACAAGACCATTGAAGTCCTCTTTCCAACTCATGATCGTCTGCACCTCAGCAGTCGAGGACAGACAAGCACGCTTAGCAACACTAGCGTATGATATTTTGCCAGATGCAAGAAAACTGTTGGAAAGGGACCACTACTAGCGACCTTCACTGTATGAAATTTAGTTTTCAGTTTTTAGCTTTAAAATATATGTTTCTTTTTTTTATAAAGAGGGCATAGATGATGACATGTGAGCTTCCTCACAGTTTCTGCATTGCAGATCTTTTTTGCAGTCAATTCCGTCGTGTCCTTCTTCAGAGGATCGGAAACAAAGCCCTTTCCATGCCCCAACTTCTGGCATTTAAAACACAGAAGTGGGTTAGGAATATACAGACTGACAGCTTTTCTGTATGGACCAATGTAGACATGAGATGGCACTGAAGTGGAACTAAATGTTAGCAGGATTGTTCTCCTTGGTGTGGTTGCATCTGCACGTCGAGAAGTAAACCTTTTCACTAACTTAACGTCTTGTGATTTCAGTTCCTCGTCTTCATCAGTCAAGACGTCGAGGTCTCGACTTGAGTATTTAAGGACACCCTGTGACTGATTAAGAGACTTGTATGCAGATGAAACCACATCAAGCTGCACCCTTGATAGTTTTCTGTATTGAAAAATGAGAAAGGTCATTAACAGTTTTGTCTTTATCTTTTGCAGAAATTACAATAAATCTTCTTATTAGCAATCTCGACAAAAGAATTGCAGACATCACTTTTTTGTTTTTTTGAATAAGAAACATTGGACTCCCCGTTGTTTTTTGTTGTCATGTTTAGTTTTATAAGTTTCATCGTCTCTGTCCCCCCTGACTCTACGGATTTCTAGCAGATAGCATAAGGGATTCCAGAGACGACATACTCGAACAGAGCGTATCTATCAATAGCGCATAGACAGCGTACTACTCGATTGACACATGAGCCACCGCCTTCTTCATTTGCCGTTTGTAAGCTTTTGAAAATCTTAAACATTGGATTAAACAAAATGTCAAGGAAAGAGTATCTAGGGGAGTACGATTGCCTAGTGGAATAGGGTTGACCAGTGGAGCACGATTGACGAGTGTGTTAGGATTGACTAGTGGAGTACGATTGACGAGTGTGTTAGGATTGACTAGTGGGTGATTGACTATTTGAATGGGATTATTTAGTGGATAATGATTGACTAGAGTCGGATAAACTACTGGAGTAGGATTAAATTGTGGGGTAGGATTGACTAGTGGATAAAGATTGACGATTGGCCCCGCGCAGGTCCGGGTGTCAAAAGAATAGGTGTGCGGCAGCGCTAAGCTTGTAGTAAAAGGCGACTAAATAGTGCTCAGAACCTTAGCCGGGGGCTAAGCGCTCTGCCCACAGAGCAACGAGGTTGTGTGCCCGAGGCGGTGGAATGGGGTACCCCTGGTGTGTAACATACTGTCGTTGTCAGGCTATGATACGGAAAACCTGACCGCAAACCTGCACTGTTGGGAAAGATGCCACGTTCCTCGCACGTTAAAGAACCCTACTGTGGTATTCGATAGGAGTAGGAACCATAGGGCTCCGCCACAGGAGGCTAAATTATCCGACTCTACCCACCTCTCCCTATTTCCAGTGGCAATCAAAATTTGTCGACCCCATTATCCTTGTGCCCATCCCATTTTTCATTTGATCATCACTTCATGTTCATTTTATCATCCCCCCTGTGGATCGCTATCCTTGTCGTGGTAGGGGGGCTTGTGTGCCTCAGTGATCCTAAGAGCTATGCCTGCTGGAGTTTATTCTCCTGGTAGGGTTACCCATGCTGAAAAGGTCAAAGGTTAGAGGCCAGACTAAAGCGATCCGAACATCGACCGTGGGCCCGGTGTTTAAAATAAAAAGTGGGTTCACCTACTTGTTTGCCATGAGTTGCAACCCGTGAGTTATTGGTGGGCGAGGAGGTCCTAGTGGATGAAGGTCGTATCTAGACTCCAGTCGTGACGTAACCCCCGTGTCATCGATGGCTGGATGATCGAGGATACGGCTGTATATGCCACTCGGCTCTTAGGTCATCTAAACGGGAGATCGGATGGACCCGGTTCGATCAATCGGCTGGTCACGCCATGCCCTTCATTTGTCCACCTGCTTTACTGATGGCATTTTGTTTAATCCAATGTTTCTAAGATTTTCAAAACCAAATGGCAAATGAAGAAGGCGGTGGCTCATGGTTCAATCGAGTAATACGCTGTCTATGCGCCATTGATAGATACGCTCTGTTCGAGTATGTCGTCTCTGGAATCCCTGATGCTATCTGCTGGAAATCCGTAGAGTCCTAGCATCGCCCGTGTTGGCACTCGGTGGCGGGTGGGGAACAGAGACGATGAAACTTATAAAAAACTTAACATGGCGACAAAAAACAACGGGGAGTCCAATGTTTCTTATTAAAAAAAAACGAAAAAGTGATGTCTGCAATTCTTCTGACGAAAGTGATAAAAACTCGCCAAGATTTATTGTAATTTCTGCAAAAGATAAAGACAAAAATGTTAATGACCTTTCTCCTTTTTTAATACAGAAAACTATCAAGGGTGTAGCTGATTATGTTAAAGATACAAAGGAAATAAGATCAGGAATTTTAATTGAATGCCTCAGACCTGGCCAATCATCAAATTTGTTAAAATTAACCAGGATTGGTGACCTTGATGTGGTTTCATCTGCACACAAGTCACTAAATCAGTCACAGGGTGTCCTTAAATACCGAGGTCGAGACCTCGACGCCTTGACTGATGAAGAGATCTGTGAGGAACTGAAATCACAAGGCGTTAAGTCAGTGAAAAGGTTTACTTCTCGACGTTGAGATGCAACCACACTAATGAGAACAATCATGTTAACATTTAGTTCCACTTCAGTGCCATCTCATGTCTACATTGGTCCATACAGGACAGCTGTCAGTCCTAACCCACTTCGGTGTTTTAAATGTCAGAAGTTTGGGCATGGAAAGGGCCAGTGTAGAGGAAAACTTGTTTTGTTTCCGATACTCTGAAGAAGGACACGAGGGAATCGACTGCAAAAAAGATCTGAAATGCAGAAACTGTGAGGAAGCTCACATGTTATCATCTAAAGATTGTTCTCTTTATAAGAAAGAAAAAGATATTTTAAAGATAAAAACTGAAAACAAAATTTCATGTAGTGAAGCTCGCCAGAAGTGGTCCCTTTCAAACAATTTTCTTGTATCTGGCAAAACATCTTATGCTAATGTTGCAAAGCGTGCTTGTCTGTCCTCGACTGTTGAGGTGCAGACGATCATGAGTTGGAAAGAGGATATCAATGGTCTCGCCAAACTGCCCACTGAGGTATCCACCAAAATAATGAAACCATCCAAAAAATGTTTAGAGGAAATTAAAAAGGCCAGAGCTAAGAAATCACCAATGTTCCCAGACTCAGTCATCCCAAAATTCCGGATCATCTTCAAAATCATCTCCATCATCACAACAGTCATCGTCTTCCAAATCTAAACAGAAGAATGTCCAACCCCCAAAAAAGGGAATTTCCGTGTGGAGGACTTGGAGAAATCTAAATCTAGGCGACAGATTGTGTCGCTTGTGGTGTCGAATTCGGATTCCGAGTCTGACATGGAAACAACAGATAATGGACTTTGTCCAGGTGAAAACTGGCTGGGTCCCGACCTTGATCAGATTGACAAAACAGATCCTGTTGCCATGAAAAAATACAAGGAGCAGCGCGCTCAGTCAATTCGTCTTGACCTTACTGGCGGCACTCGCATTAGCAGGTCATCGAGTCGTGGTCGCGGATCCAAGTCAAAGAAAATATTCCCCATTCGTCACCCATAAAAAATGGCCAGATTACTTCAATGAAATTGTCTAGGTTTAAAGGCTAATATTTTAGAATTATCTCTTCTTGTTCAGTCTATTTTACCAGTTGCATTATGTCTTCAGGAGACTCATTTAAAAGAAACGGATCAAATTTCCGTAAAGGAATATACAATCTACAGTACATTTGCTGAGGCAAAAGAACGAGCTACGGGTGGGTCTAACATTTTTGTTAGGGACAGAGTTAAACATAGTCCAGTTCCTTTAACCACCAATCTACAAGCAGTGGCCGTTCGGTTATCCCTTGATTAACCATAACCGTTTGTTCCATTTACATACCCCCCAAATTCAATATTGTGCAGAAATAAATTAGTTAATTTTGTTACAGTTATCCACACAATTTATTATTTTGGGTTACTTTGAAGGATGTTCAAGATCCCATTTTATTATTTAATGAAAGACTGACATCAATTGCTAATAAAACATTACCTATAATATCGACAAATCCAAAAAGGACTAGTAAACCATGGACTAGTAAACCATGGTTTACTGATGAGTGCGACAAACCGATCGAAGAACACAACAAGGCCCATCGTCGGTTTGACAAAAATCCTACACCAGAATATTTCGAGCAAAAGCTCGACGTACATGTAAACAAGCCAAACGAACCTGTTGGAAAAATTTTGTTTCTATTATTAATCTCCCACTGCCCTCAATGAAGTAGGGAAATTTATTAGAAAAGTAAAAGGGAAAAATTCGAATTCATAAGTGAAACACCTTAAAGTTGGTAATACCACTCCAACCACCGAATAAGATATCGCCAATAAGCTAGCCGAAACTTTCGCTAAACATTCATCTTCAACTAACTGCAAACCGGATTTTCAAAAAATCAAATCATCTGCAGAAAA
This sequence comes from Perna viridis, assembly GCA_037379345.1. NCBI lineage: Eukaryota > Metazoa > Mollusca > Bivalvia > Mytilida > Mytilidae > Perna > Perna viridis. Next base: position 5,611,378 of record CM074525.1, read on the forward strand.
GACAAAATTAAACTTCAAGTCAGATAATGTTGAATCCTTAAACTCTCAATTTTCTATAGGGGAACTAAAATCGTCACTGGGTAAAGCCCACGATACAGCTAGTGGGCTAAATAATATTCACTATCAACTTTTGAAACATCTTCCTGATCCATCTCTTCATCACTTCTTCCGTTAATGAACGAGGTATGGACTTCTGGTAACGTTCCTTCCATCTGGAAAACGGCTTCAGTTGTCCCTATCCGAAAACCAGGAAAGGATCATACGGATCCTTCAAATTATCACCCGATCGCATTGACAAGCTGCGTCTGCAAGACAATTGAACGAATGGTCAATGATCGCCTTGTGTGGTTCCTTGAGAAGCACAACTTACTCACTAATATTCAGTGTGGTTTTAGGCAAGGCAGAAGTAATCTTGACCATTTAGTCCGGTTTGAAACGCTCATCAGAAATGCATTTGCTAAAAATGAACATGTTGTGTTGGTCTTTTTCGATTTAGTAAAAGCCTATGACACGACGTGGAAATATGGTATTTTAAAAGATATATTTGATATGGGGTTCAAAGGAAGATTCCTCTGTTCTTGTCTAATTTTTTGTCAGATCGTCATTTTAATGTGAGGGTAAATTCGACTTTTTCTGAGGAGAAGGAGCAGGAAATGGGAGTTCCTCAGGGAAGTATTCTTTCTGTCACTCTCTTCAGTATTAAAATTAATAGTTAAGCCCAAGTTTGGAAGGACAATATTGACGGTTCCTTGTATGTAGACGACTTTTTGATCTGCTACGGGGACAAAATATGAGTAATATTGAAAGGCAGTTACAACTTTGCCTCAAAAGAATTTAGAAATGGGCTCCAGAGATTGGGTTTAAGTTTTCTACATCTAAAACTGTTGGTATGCACTTTTGTCGAAGGCGAAAGTTGCATCCGGACCCAGATCTCTTTGGTTAAGGTAATACAATCAAAATAGTAGAAGAAAGAAAATTCCTTGGTTTATTTTTTGATAGTAAACTTTCTTTTCTTCCTCATATCAAATTACTTAAATCTAGGTGTCTTAAGGCACTAGATATTTTAAAAAATGGTATCCAGTACCGATTGGGGTGCTGATTCCTCAATTTTATTAAATTTACATAGATATTTAGTTAGGTCTAAACATGACTATGGATCTATTGTTTATGGTTCCGCCAAAAAAATCTTACCTTAAAATTTTAGACGCTGTTCACCACCAGGGGTTGCGACTTTGCTTCGGTGCCTTCAGAACCTCTCCTATTTAAAGCCTTTATGCCGTTGTAAATGAACTATCCTTGGAGACAGACGTTTAAAATTAGGTCTTCAATATGTAAGTAAACTTATGGCCTACCCTGATAGCCCTGCCTACGACTGTGGCAATCAAAATTTGTCGACCCTGTTGTCCTTGCGACCCATCCTTTTTTTTGTCATTTCATGTTCATTTTATCATCCATTTCATGTTCATTGTCTGAATATAGCTGAAATTATGCTGCTCGGACGTTAAACCCCAACAAACAAACAAAACCCTGATAGCCCTGCCTACGACTGTGTCATTAATCCTATTTATGTCGACATTTATCGAAAATATAAAAGCTAAACCCCTCCTTTTGGAATCCGAATAAAACTTCACTTGGAAGCAATTCGTCTGGAGGCCAATGCACTGACGCCTGTTGTTACTTCGAAATGCCCTTCATGGGAGCTTCCACACCCTTCTTTCATTTTTTGATATGCGTGATTATAAAAAGTCTGATACCAATCCATTATTTTTACACCTCAAATTTTCTGAAATTAACGCAAATTATCCAGATTTTTCGAGGGTGTATACAGATGGCTCAAAAGATGGCGAAAGCGTTGCATGTGCTGCTGTTCATGGTGACAGAACTGCAAATGAACGGTTGCCATCGAACGCTTCCATATTCACAGCTGAAGCTCGAGCCGTCTTGTTAGCACTTAAATTGATTACTCAATCTAATCTTTCACAGTTAATTATTTGTTCTGACTCTTTGAGCTGTCTTTTGGCAATTAAGGGTCATAAACTGAAAAACACTCTTATTTTACAAATTTTATATTTTATTCATAGACCGGGAATTCGATAAAGAGATTGTTTTTCTCTGGGTACCTAGTCATGTTGGTATTCAGGGGAATTTAGCTGTAGCAGGGTTGCCAAGAAGGTATTAAATGAAATAATAATGGAGGTTACTTTGCCTTACACCGATTTTAAACCCTTAATATGGAAATATATTTTTAAGGAGGGGCAGGGCAGGACCGATGGGACGGTCTTGAACACAACAAACTCCATTCCGTTAAACCTGATCTAGGCGTTCATCAATCCGGATCGGGCAATAGCAAAGAGCAAGTGGTCATGACTAGATGTTGCATTGGACATTCTAGAACTGCACATGGTCATTTGCTTCTAGGTGATCCTCCACCTGAGTGTATCCCATGTGATTACCCTTTCTCTGTCAAAAATGTTCTTCTAGATTGTGTGGATTTTGCCAACACCAGGCAAAATTATTTTGACTGCGACAATATGTTTGATGTGTTCAACACCGTTTCATCAAAAGTCATTACCAATTTCTTACGGAACATCAGTTTATTTAATAAAATCTAATTTTTGATACTTTTTATTTTTAATGATTTATCAAAGTAATGTTTCTATGTGTATTTTATGTCTTAAATTTGTCCTTTACGTACTTTTTTTATATGTAAATAGCTGTTTGTTTTAATTTCATTATTTCATGAAGAGACTTTGATCTTGCTTTTATTATTTTCAAATTGTTTGTTAAATGTTCGTGATATGGCCCTGGTCGCCGAAACGGCATTAAAATACAACAGTCAATCAATCAATTATGCATGTTAAAAAAACCCACAAAATTCACTTCTATTTTTTGCCCAGAAACACCTATAGAACACATAACCAGTCTTTCATTTGATTGTTGCACTTTTGAGATAAAATTGTTGCAAACTGCCAAATATAAACTGTACATGAAATTAGCAGTTTGCAAAGGTTATCGTTATTGATTGTGGTTGATTTCAGTGGGAGATTAAAATGCAGGTTTTTTTTTTTTTTTCAAAGTACAGATCTATATACAGAAAGAATAATCAGACAAAAAAGCATCGTTTGTTCCGTGTGGTTTTTTTTTTTTTTTCTGCAGCATAAATCACTTAACTGTAAGCAGTGTCTGGATATTTTATGGACTTTATACTTTAGAACATATAGACAATTCGCCGTTTAGTCATATAAATAAGAAGCAAGGATGCAAACCGAACAAGAATCGCCAATACTAAGTGGAATAGTACATATAAATAAGCATAAGAAGAATAAATATTTATTAACGGAATTATATATATATATATATATTTATATTGTTACAAATTAAGAAGGCAATTTCATGAATTGAGCATACAAATATTTAAGACCACATTAAAAAAACCATGACTGTATATCACATTGTTACATGCCTCGTAAATAAATATAAATGTTAAAATTTAATAAATAGTAGGAGATATTTCTTATAACAACTATATTTTATAACCGTCCCAACGTTGACATCTTGAAACTAATTCATTAGATATTGGTTTATATGATTTGATTACAACATACTTTCATTTGTCTATTTTTATTTTTGACCGAAAAGGAGGAATATTTTACCTTTATTCAATATGCAGCTTTTTTGAAAAGATTTTTAAAAAGAACATATACTACACATCTTGTTGATTTATATGATTTTCTGTTAAATCTTTCTTCTAAATATTTTTGATAGGAAATCCATCAGTAATCCCCATAAAAACTGTATTCGAAAATATAAGTGCAAATGAAAGTTCTCAATGATGGTATTAACACTTAAAATTTGATTATGTTCTACTGCAGAAAATCTCCCGCAAATTGTTTTAAACTGTAACCAGACAAAAATATTTCACGATACATAGCAAATTCGATGACATAAACATATAGGACGTAATAAATGTTTTTAAACAGTGTCATTGATTATCATCAGAAATATTTAATCACCCGTTTCCTGGTGTTTAGGCAGATTCATACTTACATAGAAAATACATGGTACAAAAAAGATCATGTAAGCAGGTCATGTAATTAGATAACACGTGTTCAGCCTCATCGTTACAAGCTCTCATGTGGTAAATGTGAAAAGTTAAAATAGAAAAAAAATCTTCTAAGATATATGTTCAGCATTAAAGGACGATTTTGAAGGGGTACGGAATTAAGCGAAAAAGATATTCTTATTTCAAGCATTATTTAGTTTCTGTTTCTATATTTGTCTAAATGCAATTTCACTGAATATTTTGACAAAGTTGATAAGTGATATAATTAAAATAAATATTATCCAAACCAAAATATAACACCCATTAAATTAAAAGCAGACAAAAAACAAGATGTTATACAGTACGCTCGTATGAAACAGATGACAATATGGCGCTGCCTCAAACCTTCACATCAATCTTCTTATCTGCAAGGAGAAAAAAAAACGTTTCTCAATACAGACAATTTCCCGACCCGTTAATGACCCGTACAGGTCCGAGTTTCAGAAGAAAAGGCCTGCAGCAGCGCTAAGCTTGTCGTAAAAGGCGACTAAATAGTGCTCAGAACCTTAACCGGGGGTTAGGCTGCTCTGCCCAGAGCAACTGGGTTGTGTGCCCCAGGTGGTGGAATGGGGTATCCCTGGTATGTTACATGGTGGGTTTGTCAGACTATAATCCGGAAAACCTGACCGCAAACCATAGTGGTGCAACGTGTTGGGAAAGATGCCACGTTCCTCGCACGTTAAAGAACCCTACTGTGGTATTCTCCCGGAGTAAGAATTATAGGGCTCCGCCACAGGAGGCTAAATTGCCTGACTCTACCCACCTCTCCCTATTTCCAGTGGCAATCAAAATTTGTCGACCCCATTATCCTTGTGTCCCATCCCATTTTTCATTTCATTATCATTTCATGTTCATTTTATTATCCACTTCATGTTCATCGCCTGAATATAGCTGAAATATTACTGCTCAGGCGTTAAACCCCAACAAACAAACAAACAAACAAACCCATCCAATAATACTGATTAAGTTAAATGAACGTCATGTCATTACTAAGAATTTCTTTGTAATGTCTTACGTAGTAACTCCTGTGTAAAAACAGCAGTTTTGCTGAAGTCTGAACTATTTATTACAATGGTGAACGCCGTGTAAACAACATGAATATTCATGATATAATACGAAAAACCTGACCGCAAACCATATTGGTGCACCGTGTTGGGAAAGATGCCACGTTCCTTGCACCTTAAAAAAACCCTACTGTGGTAATATCTCGTTTCAGTGATCAAACTAAAACCCATCAAAATTAAAGGATTGAGCCAATCATGCGATGTGTTTTTAAGTGTCAGTCTTTGTAGGAATCAGGCAGTACATTGTAAGTAAAACAAATACCATTTTGAAAAATAAATGTGACTATTTGCACCATCAGAATTAGGGAAAAAAGATGTTCAATATCATTTTGGTTAATTGGTTTATAATTTCATTGAAATGCACTGGTAGATAATTCTGTCAAAAACCTCATTTTTCTCAAATTCTCTTAAAACAATATGAACCAATCCATTGATGCAGAGATCAAGTAATGGTCTTTTCAAATAGATAAAGCCTCCTTTGGAAAATTTATATTGTCAGATTGGTTGGATTTTGACGTGCATGTTTCTGATTTTTTTCCATGTTGCATGAATCTTACAAAATCTTACACTCATGCAATAAAAATGAAGTGATTACTTACTCTTTTTTTCACAACATGTTGTACAAACATATTTACGTAATACGACAGCAGCAATGATTATGTTTAGGATAAGACACACACAAACTAGAACGATGATTGCAATTTCGCTGTAAAGTGAATAAAAAGACATAATAAAATACCGTATAACAGATATTTTTTGCCGGTGTGAAATGTCGCGATTTGCTCGATAAACATTGGTATCTTCGGTCTTTATTTTTGGCCTTTTTGTGTATTCAGATCTAATTGATTGGAAATCAGACGAAAATGTAAAGCCTTAAATTTTAGAGAACTTTTATTTTTGCAATTCTTGAAACTTCGCGGCCCCGTGTAGGTCCGGGTTTAAAAGAATAGGCTTCCAGCAGCGCTAAGCTTGTCGTAAAAGGCGACTAAATAGTGTTCAGAACCCTAGCCAGGGGCTAAGGCGCTTTGCCCACAGAGCAACTGGGATGTGTGCCCCAGGTGGTGGAATGGGGTACCCCTAGAGTGTTACATGCTGGGGTTGTCAGGCTATAATACGGAAAACCTGACCGCAAACCATAGTGGTGCACCGTGTTGGGGAAGATGCCACGTTCCTCGCACGTTAAAGAACCTTACTGTGGTATTCTCCCGGAGTAGGAACCATAGGGCTCCGCCACAGGAGGCTAAATTGCCCGACCCTACCCACCTCTCCCTATTTCCAGTGGCAATCAAAATTTCTCGGCCCCATTGTCCTTGTGCCCATCCCTTTTTCATTTCATCATTATTTCATGTTCATTTTATCATCAATTTCATCGTCTGAATGTAGCTGAAATATTGCTGCTAGGACGTTAAACCCCAACAAACAAACAAACAATAAAACTTCGCGTAAATAGCGAAAATTAGATCCTCGCAAAAAAATTCCGGTAATTCATGTCAGATAAACTATGCTCATTAAATATTTATCAAAAGTTGTTAATGTTCCCTGTGTCTGTTTTATGTTTATAATAAGCCACATGGTGGTATTTTTTAAGTTTATTAAATTTATATTCTTAAAATACGCAGGCTTTTTGTATCGCGCTAGAACTCTAACAAATAGGCCTCTGCAACAGAGTTTTTTTGCTACAAGCTTGAAGTCATCACTACAGAAGTTTTATGGTCGTTATCATGAACTCGTGGATCGTTATGGTGTATCCATCAGCACCATGAAAACTGATTTATTCAACGGGTCATAGTTTTCCTTTCCTCGTTTGTCTACCCCGGACTTGACTTTTTATGAGCAACTCGGCGGGTGTTTCTAGCAAAGCAGAGGACGCTTATCCTATCGGTGCACCTGGTCCATGCTCCCAGTTTTAAGTGGAGTCCGAGTTGCTCATTTACTTTTATTACTGTGCATGTATGATTTTAGTTACTTTATGTTCTTTGTTGTGTATGTCTGTTTTCCATGTGTGGTCTTTGTCCCTGGATAACGTTCTTTTGATTACCGCAATAACCTTGGTTCCCTTGATTACTCTTTATAATATATCATAGAAAGCTTGTTTGTTTGTTTGTTTGTTTGTTGGGGTTTAACGTCCGAGCAGCAATATTTCAGCTATATTCAGACGATGAACATGAAATTGATGATAAAATGAACATGAAATGATAATATAATGAAAAAGGGATGGGACACAAGGACAATGGGGTCGACAAATTTAGATTGCCACTGGAAATAGGGAGAGGTGGGTAGGGTCGGACAATTTAGCCTCCTGTGGCGGAGCCCTATGGTTCCTACTCCGGGAGAATACCACAGTAGGGTTCTTTAACGTGCGAGGAACGTGGCATCTTTCCCAACATGGTGCACCACTATGGTTTGCGGTCAGGTTTTCCATATTATAGCCTGACAACAACAGCATGTAACACGGCAGGGGTACCCCATTCCACCACCTGGGGCACACATCCCAGTTGCTCTGTGGGCAGAGCGCCTTAGCCCCCGGCTAGGGATCTGAGCACTATTTAGTCGCCTTTTACGACAAGCTTAGGGCTGCTGCAAGCCTATTCTTTTAACACCCGGGGGTCATAGAAAGCATCTTTGGACTCAGTCTTTATAAAAATCAGACAGAAGGTGATTAATGCATGTCAAAAACACACCGAAATCGCTTCTTATTCAGAATCAGTTACAGACCACTAAACCATAGTAATAGTTTTTCATGTGGGTGTTAAAATTTATATATATTGTACATGAAATTAGCATATTTCAAGAGTTACCGTTCTTGATTTTGTTCGATTTGGTTGATTTTAGTAGGATAAAGCATTGTTTGGTCGATGACCTTTTTCTTGGCAGTGTTTAAAATCTATATGGACTGGTACTCAAGTTATTGTTCATTTGGATCTGTTTGCAATGTTCCGGTCTTACGCCTGTCTCAACGCAAATGAAGTTTTCGGAACGGAAGTGAATAAGGAAGTTGTAAGTGCTGTTTATTTACAAACTCTAAACGGAATCAATTTTAGCCTTAAAACATTTTCAAGATTTCTCGACATGTAATGTGTTAAAAATTGGAAAATTCAAGAGGAAGGTTTTGTAGAAATGGTTTGGAGCATAAACAAACGTGAGGAAAATTATTATTTTGCTCTTCATTATGCTATTATTTTTTTAATAGAAAAAACTATACAAAAATATTCATGGATACATCAGGTCTAGATTTTGCTTAAGAATGACGGTATTGTCTAAATTATTTAAAACTTACGCATTAGATAAAATCCTATCTAAAACACATTCAGCTAAAATATGAAATGAAAATGTGGTAAATTTGAATGAAGGTCAATTGTGCATTATATCATTTAAATGTATGACTTAGGAAAATAGAGGCTCTAAAGAGTCCGAATCGCTTACCCGGCTTTAGTCACATTCTATGTTTTGTAAAAGTGGCCATGCTTCTTCTGGAGTTAAAAAGAGGAGAAAAAGTTGACGGCGACGACGGACGCCAAGTGATGGCAATAGCTAGCTAAATCATATTGCAAATGTACACAGTCTACAAAGTGAATGCGTGCATAATTATGCTCATCATGGCATGCGATGTTTTTTGTTTTTGTAATATCTCATTATCGAATCATAGTCACGCGTAGTAAATATCCTTCTTTTTTGTTTCAGGTCCCATACGATGTATACCCAAATTTTTGAAATTGTCTTGAAACTATGAAAGAGTTTTACTCGTGTGAACAAAGTAACAAATTTCGCGGGTTAGAAGCAAGACTTTAGTTAACGTTTGTAGATTCTTGAATTTGATGAATGAAACAGTTTCCTTCCTTTCAAGGCAAATCCATGAAATTTGGTAGTCAACAAACAATATACTTTCCCAGTATTTAAAAATGATATACTTTGATTGGTTCAAAAGATTTAACGTACAAAAGAGGAATTGATATAAGTAAGTTGACAGTAGTATTCGATGATAAAAGAATGCTTGGAACAGAATTTGCGAAATGAACCGTTTACACCATAAACGAGTTAATATAAACATACCGATGGCATAGTCTTCTGGTGTCTTATCTTGATCTAACCCCAATTCAGCACATGAACCTAATTGAATTATGACAACAATACTGTGAGACAACGTAAACCTTGACAATTTATCCCCGGTTTGGTTAAATAAAATCAGTCTTCAAACAGGAAGTTGTTTTCACCCAAATCAGAAATTGACACATCTTTTAAGTCCTTCTCTATCTAAGAATCATTATTATTATGCATGGCCCCGTGCAGGTCCGGGTGTTAAAAGAATAGGCTTGCAGCAGCTTGTCGGATAAGGCGACTAAATAGTGCTCAGAAACCTAGCCGGGGGCTAGGCGCTCTGCCCACAGAGCAACTGAGATGTGTGCCCAAGGTGGTTGAATGGGGTACCCCTGGCGTGTTACATGCTGGGGGTTGTCAGGCTATAATACGGAAAACCTGACCGCAAACCATAGTGGTGCACCGTGTTGGGAAAGATGCCACGTTCCTCCCACGTTAAAGAACCCTGCTGTGGTATTCGGTAGGAGTAGGAACCTTTGCGCTCCGCCACAGGAGGCTAAATTGCCCGACCTTACCCATCCCCCCTTTTTCCAGTGGCAATCAAAATTTGTCGACCCTATTATCCTTGTGTCCCATCCTTTTTTTCATTTCATGTTCATTTTATCATCCATTTCATGTTCATCGTCTGAATATAGCTGAAATATTGCTGCTCGGACGTTAACCCCAACCAACAAACAAACATCTAAGAATCAGACAAAATGTATGATTTATGGCACACTAAAAAAAAACGGCAGAGATTTAATCGTATTATCCAAATATTTATACCTTTTAACCTCTAAAAATGACCATCGGAGCATTTGTTACGTTCGCCTTTTTAAGATATTGATAGATCAAATTTATTTAAAATGCACTATAGAAAAATGGCGAAATATTTTCCCAGTAAAAAAAATCGTCACAGACGCTTCAGGATAAATTAAAAACAAAATTTTGGTTGTTAATTAGATGTATTGCATATATTAAGGCAAAATACCAAATTAAGAATATGACGTGCCCCCATTGCCTGATTCTTACATAGAATGGTAGATTGTTTGCTTGTTTGTTGGGGTTTAACGTCCGAGCAGCAATATTTCAGCTATATTCAGACGATGAAACATGAAATTGATGATAAAATGAACATGAAATGGTGATGAAATGAAAAAGGGATGGGACACAAGGACAATGGGGTCGACAAATTTAGATTGCCACTGGAAATAGGGAAAGGTGGGTAGGGTCGGGCAATTTAGCCTCCTGGGGCGGTGCCCTATGGTTCCTACTCCGGGAGAATACCACAGTAGGGTTCTTTAACGTGCGAGGAACGTGGCATCTTTCCCAACACGATGCACCACTATAGTTTGCGGTCAGGTTTTCTGTATAATAGCCTGACAACCCCAGCATGCAACACGCCAGGGGTACCCCATTCCACCACCTGGGGCACACATCCCCAGTTGCTCTGTGGGTAGAGCGCCCTAGCCCCCGGCTAGGGTTCTGAGCACTATTTAGTCGCCTTTTACGACAAGCTTAGGGCTGCTGCAGGCCTATTCTTTTAACACCCGGACCTGCACGGGGCAGAATGGTAGAAAATATTTAAATGTCATGAGGGTGTGATTTGTACTGACAGACCAAACTTATGAAAAATGATCTCATAACAGACTAGCGAAATAATGGTAAAACAGTGCATCCCCTCCTACTATCGGAAATCAAATTAACTGCAGTCTTAAAAACTACTCCTTAGATGCTGTTATTTTAATAATCAGAAATGAGTTGTGGATGCAACTTTTGTAAAACTTTGGAGTAAAATGAAACATTTTTTTCCCGTAGAGTTTATTTTAAATCAACAATACAATGACAACTAGTAATGTAAAAATGTGGAATAAGCTATTATTATTTTAGATTTTGCAATGTTAGTACATATAACATCTTTGATTTTTTATTCTGTAAATTTTTCTTTCAATGCCCAGATTCACTGTTTCAGAGACTTTTGAAACATAACCAAACAAAGGGTAATCAAGGGAACCAAGGTTATAGCGGCAATCAAACGAATGTAACCCAGGGACACAGACCAAATAGGGAAAGCACACACACACCAGAGAACATAAAATAACCAAAATGATTTTTACAAAGCAACAAAAGTTTTGTTTTTACTGTGCTAGTTTAAACATCCTGCTTCGCACTTTCTATTCTCAAAAAGAGTAATCAAGGGAACTAAGGTTATAGCGGCAATCAAAAGAATGTAATCCAGGGACAAAGACCTGACATGGAAAACAGACATACAAAACAAAGAACATAAAGTAAATAAAAGTATACATACAAAGTAACAAACGTAAATAAGCAACGCGGACTCCACTAAAAACTGGGAGCATGGACCAAGTGCACCGGTAAGGTAAGCGTCACAAAAAATTATTTTCCGAATGGTAAAGGTCTTATTAAGAACAAATTTTGTACTAAATTGAAAAAAAAAATACATTTGTCGCAATGATACGGCTACAGTCTCATCAACATTTTATGACCATCTGCTGTTTTAATACTGCAGGATTTCAGTGAGTTTTTCTACCACGATAAGAACAGTCTGTCAGCACGTAGAATTATACTGACAAGATATATACAATATATACTATCCATTTTTGTTTACAAAACTGCATTCGAGAAGTAACTAAAGGTAATACAGAGTTAAAACATACCTATACGTAAAACGACCATCAAAGACACTATTACACAGGTATTGGTCGACATCTTCTCCTTGTATAATATTCCAGTTCTCTATTCCCACTATAAGACTGCTCAACTATGCAACAGCACCGACATTTGCGAGGATATAAATGAATGCATAAAATTCATTTCTGTGACTTTATTTTTTACATCACTGCTATGATTTATTTCAAATACTTTAATGAGATATTTATCTTTTTGATTTAATCACATGTCAAATGGTTTAACTGCATGTAGGTAATTGTCACAGTCAGAAAGCACTTTCCATAGGATTTAAATTTGAAATATCTTTTTATTTTAATATTACTGGACCGAAACTACTCCATGAATTACCAAAGGTATTCACTAGCTTAGTAGTCATACTTTTCCGACTTGAATCATATCAGATTTAGTTCAACTGAATTTGCGCCAAAGGTGTGTTCAATGAATAAACACGTAGCAGCGCTAAGCTTGCTTTAAAAGACAACTAAATTGTACTAAGAACCCTGGCCGAGGGCTAGAACACTATGTTCACAGAGCAACTGGGTGGTATGCCCCAGGTGGTGGAATGGGATTACCCTGGCATGCAATATATTTGGGTCGTCCGGCCATAATACGGATAATATGCCCGCAGACTTTAGTGGGGCGTTGTGTCAGGAAAAATGCACCCAAAAGAACCCTTCTGTGGTATTATATCGGAGTAGGAACCATTTGACTCTGCCACAGTAAGCTAAATTGCCCGACCCTACACACCTCTCCCTATTTCTAGCGGCCGTCAACATTTTCCCACCACATTATCCTTGTGTCCAATCCCGTTTTTTATTTCATCGTCATTTCATGTTCATCACCCTGATGTAACTGAAGTATTGCTTCTTGGCGTTTAATCCCAACAATCAATCAATCAATCATATCATGTTCATCTTATCACCCATTTCATGTTCGTCAAAGTAATGTTTCTATGTGTAATTTAAGTGTTAGATTTGCCTTTTACGTACCTTTTTATATGTAAATAGCATTTTGTTTTAATTTTAATATTTTATGAAGAGACTTGTATCTCGCTTTTAATATTTTCATATTGTTGATTTTTATTGCCGTGAAATGGCCCTGGTCGCCGAAACGGCATTAAAACACAACAATTAATCAATCAATAATCTTCTGAATATAGCTGAAATATTACTGCTCAGGCGTTAAACTCCACTAATCAATCAATCAATCAATCAATCAATCAAAACAGTCATTTGGGCGCGGACACTTGGCCAATTATGTCCTAATAAGCTGCAAAAGGCCATTTGAGTTTATGTATCTCATTGTCTGAATCAAAATTGATATCCTCACATTAATCACGTTATCAATCGCCTTGTGCTTTTATAGGATGTATTTATTTTTTATAGATAGTGACACTTTGTTCATTGCATTAATTAAGTAGGTTTTGTTTTATAGGATTTCCGACTGAGTTAAATGCATTTTGTTGCAAGTTTTTTTTTGTACTTTACGTTATACTGATTCTTCCTACAAGTTGCTTTTTTATGACAATAAAGATTTTATTCCAAGTTCCCATTTTTAAAAGTTGTTATAGTTTTACTATCTGCGGTCATCATCAATGGAACATAGCCTTATTGTAATAAAACCGTTTTCAGCTCTCTTGTGTTTCTCTCGACTATCACCTGTCCATATTATCACTTTTTGTTCCCTATCTTCCGTTTTCCTTTCGGGTAGAAGAGCTTACCCTACCGGTGCACCTGGTCCATGCACCCTGTTTTTAGTCGAGTCCGAGTTGCTCATTTGCTTTTGTTACTTTGTATGTATGATTTTAGTTATTTTATGTTCTTTGTTTTGTATGTCTGTTTTCCATGTCTGGTCTTCGTCCTTGGATTACATTCTTTTGATTGCCGCTATAACCTTGGTTCCCTTGATTACCCTTTCAATTAAGCATGTTTTCGAAAAGTTAATCTAAACATTTGTGTTGTCTTAACGAGGTGGACCTGTGATTAGGTCACAACTCTTACAAAATATTGGAATGTTATATTACATCAATCTCATGTAAGCATCAAAGTAACTCGGACTGATGCCATTCTGTTTCATGTGAAAGCTTGATAGGGTTTGGTGAAATTGAATATGATACAAATATATCACTGATTTCAAGAGTTATGTCCCTTTCCCTAAGTTTTCTTCCTTAATTTAACTGTAAAACATACGCATGCTCTTCAAAAATATAGAGTAAAAAAAAAACAAAAATATTGGAAGCAATATCTTGAACAGTTCTAACATTTTTAACATTCATCTAATTTCTCAAAAATAATTTCATTCTATTAATCTTCCAAAAGCTTTTTAAGGATATTTGTTTGAAGTTATCATATATTTTATACCGGACTTTATTGATTCATATTTATTTCATAAAAAAGTAGTTTGCCTGGCAACACTAAATGCAAATCCACTATTGTCATTATCGAACCGTTACAAACTGTAAATTCAAAACAGCTATTGCAATAAAACATTTGAAGGTAATTACGACAAAGACAACACTAACAAGTATGTACATATACAAAGACAATGAAATGGATTAATCATGTAATATGATAAAAACGCCATGAAATATCCGACGTTGTTTGTGTGTTTCAACGTTAAAATTAAGGTTTTAGCAGTATGCTAAGTGGGCGTACTAAAAGCGGTGTGAACAAATTCAGTGGATCAATTATAAATTAGGGTAGAGACCCAATGATGCATCCGAGGTTATCAAATTGTTTTGACATTATAATGAATATTGCATTAAAAGCACGTGTTTCTAAAGACGGTTCCTTATAGCGAGTTATACATGTACTAGCGATATGCGAATTTTGGCAAATTTAAAGCGGTATGTTTAAAAGCGTCAAAATAAAGTTCACGTAGTATTTACTCTGCGTTTAACTACAGTGAACCACTTAGCATCTTTCAAAATTCGAAACGAAAAGTTTTTGGCATACTTTTTGTCTTATAACTGCCAAATTTTACACCCGTCAAAATAAACCACCGAGCGGAACCAGCAGTGTAGCTGCGGTTGAAACATTAAATAATATTGATTACATTTATTGCTGAATATATAGTAATGAAATAGATTAAAAAGGTTTACATGTATTTATATCAAGTAGGCAATAAAGATTTTCACATAAATGTAGTTTCTCAATACAGTAAGTTTGATGTTTAGAACGTTTTTCATGTATATCTGATTAAGCATGTATCAAACGTTTAATGACCAATTCGAAGTATTTAAATATTATATAAATAGAATATGTGTTACTTGCTACCACGGCAACTCACCAAATGATCAAAGTGAGGGTAACCAAAATGTGTGTTATGACATACATTTCAAATAGTTTTAAAGACGGCTGCTACTTAAAGCCCTCCTATAAGTGCATATGGTACAAACTTTAACTTACGTTCAATAAAGTCAGATGCCAAATTTGCAATCAATTCATCTTTTAAGAGTCGACATAATTTCCACGAACTCGGACGGACGGAAACATTTATTTCAATATTCCATGTACTCGTTGAGTTTGAGTATGATTTTAGAACCAGTTGTTATCATTTGATAGATCAGTCTCTGTACGTATTGTTGGGGTTTAACGTCCGAGCAGCAATATTTCAGCTATATTCAGACAATGAACATGAAATGAAAAAAAAAGGATGGGTCACAAGGAAAACAGGGTCGGCAAATTTTGATTGCCACTAGAAAAAGGGGGGATGGGTAAGGTCGGGCAATTTAGCCTCCTGTGGCGGAGCGCAAAAGTTCCTACTCCTAACGAATACCACAGCAGGGTTCTTTAACGTGCGAGGAACGTGGCATCTTTCCCAACACGATGCACCACTATGGTTTGCGGTCAGGTTTTCCGTATTATAGCCTGACAAGCCCAGCATATAACATGCCAGGGGTACCCCATTCCACCACCTGGGGCACACATCCCCGTTGCTCTGTGGGCAGATCGTCCTAGCCCCCGGCTAGGGTTCTGAGCACTATTTAGTCGCCTTAAACGACAAGTTTAGCGCTGCTGCAGGCCTATTCTTTTAACACCCGGACTTGCACGGGGCTAAAAAAAAAAAAAAAAAAAAAAAAAAAAAAAAAAAAGGCCTTTGAAATGTTTTAAGTGGGACTTTGTATTAGACAAGAGTATGGTTTCTGCATTATGTTTGTTATCTTGGGTATCTTGTAAAACATTTGTTGTTTCCCGCCTTTCGCGAATGCGAGGGAGTATATAATTCGGGTTTCTGTCCGTACGTCCGTCCGTCCGAAATTGGTTTCCGGAGCGTATTGATTTTGTGGTCAAAAGTCTTCATGAAACGGATTTTTGAATTGAAATTTGGTTTCCGGAGCGTACATTTTGAACGCCATAGAATTTCACCAACATTGGATAGTTGAAGGTATATGGGGTAGGGAAAACACCTAAAGAATTTGTGGTCAGTAACTTGAAGGTCAAGGTCACACAGACTTGACATAATATAATTTCTAGGCAAAAATTGGTTTCCGTAGCGTAACCTTTCGGACACCTTCATAGAATTACACCAAACTTGCAGAGTTGAAGGTCATGGGGACAGAAAGGCACCTATGGAATTAGCCAGTAGATTAAAGGTCACACGGACTTCCCAAAAATATAATTGTGGGGCGAAAATTGGTTTGCGAAGCTTTAACGTTTGCTTGCTTTTATAGAATTTCATCAAACTTGGAGAGTTGAAGGCTTATTGAGTAAGGAAGACACCTATTGATTTTGAGATGAATAGGTTTAAGTTTAAGGTCGCACTGACTTAACAAAATATAATTTTGCATAATTCCATGAAATTGTACTTTTGTTGCGAGGCTGGGGACCTGGAGCACTGCTCTTGTTTAATATGTCTTTTAATATACAGAAAACAATGTGCTTCCAGAATGGGCATATTCATAAGTTTTACTTAAGAATAGTAGGTACCAATTATTACATGTTTTAGCATCTTATTTTAAGTGCCTTGTGGTTTTGGTCTTTAGCTATTCCAAATTTTCACTTTAAACGACTTTAAACACCACATGTGTTTCTTTGTTAAGGTTTTCTACTTAAATTAACTTGAAAGAAATAAAAAGTCTTACCTGAATGAATCTGACGCTTATTTGAATCATAAACAGTTTGTTTCCCGATAGTCTATCAGGGAAATCCATTTCTTACAAATTCTTTAACTGATCTCCAGTTGAGAACTTTAGACTAGGATGTTATCCGTTAGTTTTGTATTGTTGACGCTGTCCGTATTTGTCTTGATGAGTAAGTATAAGGTCCGTATGGAGACTTATTTCTGCCATCAAGATGTTGAGCTGTCGAGATAATTATCAAAACATGTCGACATAATTATTTCGACAAGTCGGCTTAATTTTCTTGGAAAGTCGACTTAATGCCATTTTTATGTCGATTTGTCACGAAAAATATCTCGATAAGTCGACATATTTTTCTCGACAAGTCGACATCAAATATCTCAAATTCTCATCCTGAGGTCGAGATGTTGCTCGTAGCTGCCACCGTGAAGTTGCATTTTCCAGATAATCATGTTAACTTTTCGGGATTAAGAAGTCGGATTGTCGAGATAATGATCTGAAAAAGTCGATTTCAATCTCTATTTTCACAACATGTCTACATAGCTATCTCGACAAGTCGACCAGCTCAATTATTTATTATCAAGTCATGTTTACATAATTTTCTCGACAAGGCGACATACATATTCGAATTTTCGGCAAGATGTTTATCTCGTAATTTTACCACGGTGAAGGCACACGTGCAGTGCTAGTACCGCCATGGATAATCAGGTAGGTGAAAAATGTCATGTCACTCCCTCTCCCTCTCCTGGATATTACTTCTATATTTTTTGTACAAAGCGTGGGGAAGCAGGTCCGAAAATGGTGTTCAAATTAAGGTAGCTAGGAGGACGCCAGAGAAATTCAAATGACATTTATCAAAAATGATTAAAAAAAATGTCAACAATTTTTTATTTTAAAGTAAAATAAAGAAAGGTTACCAGGAGTGTTTGGGTCCGGAAGGGAGGGGGTGCATTACAATAGGTAATATACTAGTACATGTATGTGCCGCAAAACAGGGTCTTGTTTTATCCAAATAATAAACAAGGTCGTTCGTTTAACCTTATGTCATAAGCAGGGTTTCGACTTAAATCATTGATACTTTATTGCAAAAACGGGTTGCTGACGTGAATGACAGTCAGCGTAGATAAAAAAAAATTAAAATGTAAGTACTGTTCATTTTTTTAAAAGTTATCACTATATTTGAACATTCCAACATCTTATCTATAACCTGAATGCATTAATAAAAAAGGTTAAATGGGTGTAATCATGGTTAGTATCAAGATAATTAGATAAATTTAGATTAATTGCAACTCTTGGCTTCATAGATCGCCTCTGATGAGTTTTAAATAGACAACACAGTCATGCGTAGCAAAAAATCCTTTTGCTTACAGTGTCAGTCCCCTTGCTTTGTATACCCTCACTCCAGAACTAATCATGGTAAGGCGGCAAGAGACTTTTAACCTTTTTTATTAATGCATTTAGAACGAGTTCATATTTCTAAAAAAAAATTATGACAAATATATGTGCATATTACAGATATGGGTTCCATAACAACGCATGGAAAGTTTTTATAATTTGCTACTTAGGGAAACCACAAAAATACTTCATATAAATGGTTAAAATGTCCAAAAATACTTCAAGTGATCAAGGGGCCAGTTGGGGGTAACGATTTGCCAATCAAGGCTAAACCAAGTCTTCAAACCCTGCTAACAGTCATCTGGAAATCGTTTTGTTTGTTTTGTAAGTAGGTCATCAGATTGGGAATAACCCCATAGGAATATATCCCAACTGGGATGTTATACAGGTTGGGTGTAATCATGGTAAAGATATCAAAATTGCAACTCTTGGCTTCATATATAGAGGTCTCTGGTGAGTTTAAAATAGACAACACATATGTGTCAGGCGTAGCAAATATTTTGTTGTTGCCTGAAATTTTATTGCAGTTTCGATTTTTAAAGGTAAAAATTGTCAATTTTTAACAAGTTTGTCATATTTTTGCATGATTGAGAAATTTTTTTTTTGCTTTTGCATTTTCTGCCATTACTTCTCAGCTCTTCAAGTTCAGTATCTTAAATTATACATGTTTATTGTAGTTTTGATTTCATGGAACGTCTCAAGGTTTTGTTCTTTTTTCTCATTCAAGGATAAAGTACAGATTCCGCTAAAAATATACAGTCAAAATAGAATGACAAGAAAAGCAGTTGTCGTGCACTCATTTCAAGACTTGATTAACAAATATAAGTACATTTTAGCTCACCTCACGAAGGGGGCCCCGTGCAGGTCCGGGTGTTAAAAGAATAGGCCTGCAGCAGCGCTAAGCTTGTCGTATAAGGCGACTAAATAGTGCTCAGAAACCTAGCCGGGGGCTAGGCGCTCTGCCCACAGAGCAACTGGGATGTGTGCCCCAGGTGGTGGAATGGGGTACCCCTGGCGTGTTATATGCTGGGGTTGTCAGGCTATAATACGGAAAACCTGACCGCAACCATAGTGGTGCACCGTGTTGGGAAAGATGCCACGTTCCTCGCACGTTAAAGAACCCTGCTGTGGTATTCGATAGGAGTAGGAACCTTTGCGCTCCGCCACAGGAGGCTAAATTGCCCGACCTTACCCATCCCCCTTTTTCCAGTGGCAATCAAAATTTGTCGACCCTATTATCCTTGTGACCCACCCTTTTTTTTCATTTCATGTTCATTTAATCATTCATTTCATGTTCGTTGTCTGAATATAGCTGAAATATCGCTGCTCGGACGTTAAACCCCAACAAACAAACAAAAACACGAAGGGGAGGGGGCTTATGTGATACCCCTGGCATTGGCGTCCGCACCCACTTAGAGAAGAATGGTTAAGATCCATACACGCTTACTTGCAAATGCCACATCAATAATATTGGTATGGTAGGTGCACCTAGTGATGCTAAGCACAACGCATGCTTCGGATGCTGGCTGCAACCTATATTTTCTGGATGGATGACCACTTACAGAAGAATGGTTAAAGACTGGCAAGTGGCACATAAATGATACTGGTATGGTAGGTGCATCTAGTGATGCTAAGCACAATGCATGCTTTGGATGCTGGCTGTGATCTATATTTTCTGGATGGATGACCACTTACATTACCAATATTTTACTGCTGAAAAATAGTTACTTTATACTTAATAACAAGGAGAGTTAATCGACATGTTAGGACGCTGCCTGTCAAAAGGAAAGCTTTAAGCACAATGCAGGCTTTGAATGCAGACTGCGACCTCCTTTTTCTTCGTGGATGACCAAATAAAACATTGAAAGGTTTAAGTCCATTCCTGCTTATCAAAAATACTATGTAACAAGGTGAGCAGACAGATTACCTATGTTTTTTTTCATGTATTTATATAGTTCACAAAATCACAACAATTTAGTACCCAATGAAATGGAAATTTTTCATCGATTTGAATGATAAAGTTGTCTAAACCACAAATTTATGCATCCACAAACCTTAAACAGATTTCTCGACTTCTGTTAAAGGGAAATCTGACATATTAGGTATGTGACTGACTAGGTGACTTGAGCCCCCTTCTAGGGTCAAAGGCACAACAACTTCCTGTTAACCATTAGCCTTAGTATTTTTATACCCTGCCACATCAAGTGGTGAGATATTATGTTATATCCTCCGTTTGGTTCGGTGTCTGTCTGTTCATCTGTCCCCCGCACAGTTTCCAGATGATAACTTGAAAACGTGTCAAGGGATTTGAATTGTATTTTGCACAGCTGTAAAGTACAATTAGATAAAGGTCAAGTTTAATTTCCAGGTTAATCTGAGAAATGTTTTTTGAGTTGGGTCACTTTGAAGAACTAAAGTGAATGTATTTTTGAGTGTCTATGTGATAAGTTTAAAGCACCTCAAGGCCTTTAAGGGATTGCCTTATATTTTACACAGCTGTAAAATGCAATAAAATAAAGACCAAGTTAAATTTTCAGCTTAATCTGAAAAATATTTAAAATTTCATGTAATTATTGACTTTGAATTTTGGATTTTACATGGCAGAATATCATATTATGTCCCATTAGATGCCCTATTTTTTCAGGATGTATTTACCTTATTGTAAATATCTTAATAAATTTCTCCGCTGCTACATGAGGGATACTTCCATAATTATTTTCAAAATTTTCAGACTTTAGTTAAGTATAGTTAAGTATAATTCAGATGTTTTTCATAATGTTCCAGTATAGTACAAATAAGTACAATTGAGTACCAAACCTAAATTGTTCTGCAGACTTTATTTTAACATCAACTGGCTGCAAAGAATGAAAAAATATGTTGACCTGGCCAACTCTTTGCAACCTATTTTTTCATACTTTGCAAGGCAGTTGAAGTTGAGATAAACTGAACAATTTTTTGAATAATTTGTATAGAAATATAGAGAAAATATTGCATATTTACACCCAGGGTAACCTATTTTTTGAGACAATTAAATTCCATAACTGCTTTGGATATTAGGTTCCTTTTGGTGCATATCAGATGTTAGGAGTTTTAAATTATAGCGGAAAAAAATGTAAAAATTTTTAAAGTTAGTTTGGCCAAATTTATGAATTAAAAATGAGTAATTCATTTGTACAGTAAGAAATATAAACTGAAATTAGAGAATCTGAAGAAAACATTGATGAAAATGATTTTAAAAATAACTAGTTTGATGATGCTTAATAATGTTTAATCTTTTTCAAATACATGTAGGTTCCACTGGCCAAAAGGCAAAATAATTATTCCAATCAAACAAGATTACCCAGTCTTTTCAAAAGAAACTTTTTAATCTAAAACAAAACAAAAGTTAAGCAGCTTTCATTAAAAGACATTGAAATTTATGTAAATTATATCTTTTGTTTTGTAAGATACATGTAGTATATAAAGGGAACTGAAGGAAGTAATTGAACCAGATGCACAAAAAGATACTGAATGATTTATGTAGTTTTCAATTCAGGCAAAGAAAAATTCATGACTGGTGATGAACCATTAGCAATAGTATTAAACAGTGATGGGGTGGAAATAGACGAGGATTATTTTCTACTGTTAGCAGGAAATACAGAGTTAATGCTCCTGCAAGGAGATGAAAGATGGGTTCCACAATATGTTCCTCATGGTAATTTATTTGCTAGCCAAGTGTTATAATATATATTTTAGATTTGTAATGGGATTTCCTGTGGACACAATTGGTAGATACCTGTACCAATTAAGACATGACAATTATTAAGTGGCCAGCAAAGTTTGTGTTCAACTTTATAATGTTACTCATTGTTTTGTTTATCTCACTATCCAAAACTAGAACTTTGGGCCCATACTTAGACCAGTACATATATATTTTAGGCTTTAAATTTGTTATGGATATATCATGTACATATGCATGTACATTATTCTGTGCTTGGTATCATGTTTTCTTTTGTTAATTTCTCAATGATAATTACAAATCATTTATTTTAAAAACATTTTAAATAGAACCACCAAAATTTTAATGGTAACATGACAACTACATGTAGTTATAATTAGCTCACATGACCCAAAGAATCATGTGAACTATTGCCATCACTTGAGGTCTGTCATCTGTCGCCCCGTGCAGGTCCGGGTGTTAAAAGAATAGGCCTGCAGCAGCGCTAAGCTTGTCGTATAAGGCGACTAAATAGTGCTCAGAACCCTAGCCGGGGGCTAGGACGATCTGCCCACAGAGCAACTGGGATGTGTGCCCCAAGTGGTGGAATGGGGTACCCCTGGCATGTTACATGCTGGGGTTGTCAGGCTATAATACGGAAAACCTGACCGCAAACCATAGTGGTGCACCGTGTTGGGAAAGATGCCACGTTCCTCGCACGTTAAAGAACCCTGCTGTGGTATTCGATAGGAGTAGGAACCTTTGCGCTCCGCCACAGGAGGCTAAATTGCCCGACCTTACCCATCCCCCTTTTTCCAGTGGCAGTCAAAATTTGTCGACCCTATTATCCTTGTGACCCATCCTTTTTTTTTCATTTCATGTTCATTTTATCATCCATTTCATGTTCATTGTCTGAATATAGCTGAAATATTGCTGCTCGGACGTTAAACCCCAACAAACAAACAAACCGTCATCTGTCCATTAACTTTTCTTTACATTAAAGATCTTCTTTTCTAAAACCACAGAAGGAATTCATTTATAACTTGAATACTTCATTATTAGGATGTCTTGTACAAAGTTTTTGAAATATATTGCTTCTGACCAACCAAGATGGCCACCATAGCTAAAGATAGAATATAACTCTTAAAATGCTGATTTGGCTACATTTTTACTTGATTGTCACCAATTGAACCCATCATTTTAGAATAAATATCAATAGAAAGGTTTAACAAAGAAATCCTATATGTGGAATAAGAATTGGGTGAGGCATTAGAATATATATAATGCAGACAAATACAAGTCCAGGAACCATGTGAACATTTGTTTCTCACATTTTTTTGTGTGCACAAAATCTCTGATTTCCATTCAAATTTTTAACTAGTTATTTTTTAAATAGATGATGTTTTTGAGGCAAATTGTACAGTTTGAGTCAGGTGAGCATTTCAAGCTCCTAGGAGCCTCTTGTTATATTTACAGGTGTATGTTCAGAGCAGACTTCTTGTTCCACAAGTACAGATGCAAACAGCTTACTAGAAATTGTTAAGCTTGTAAGGACAAAGAAAAATGGAAAAGAACACTCCATTTCTGTATGTACCTTATACTGTTGAAATTTCTGAATTATTAGCTCACCTACCCAAAGGGTCAGATGAGCTATTGCCATCACTTGGCGACCGTTTTCCACCTGTCATATGTTGTCTATTAACTTTTCTTTAAGAATCTTCTTCTCTGAAACCACTGAAGGGATAGCGTTGAATTTTTGTATGCCACATGTCTATAATGTCCCCTACCAAGTTCGTGAAATTTATGGCTGCTGTGTCTTAAAAAAGAAAAAGGGATCAAAACGTAGTTTTTGGCTTATAGTTCAAAAAGTATAATAGATAGAGGAACACCGAAGCAACTTTTCTTCTTCAGCATAAAAAGCTCTGCAAAATTTAGTGGAAGTTGTAACTCCTTAGAGTTATTGCCCTTTAGTCATAAAAACTCATTGTCTTAAGATCCAGTGAAGGGATTGTTTTGAAACTTTGCTGCAAAATAAAAAAAATAGTGAAATGTATGGCCGACCACCAACCAAGATGGCCAGCATAGCTAAATATAGAACATAGGGGTCAAATGCTTATTTGGCTAAATGTTGCCACCAACCATTGCTTAGAAGTGAAAAATGATATGTTTTAGTAGTAAAATTGATATGCTTAGTTGAATGTCAACGACCAAAACTTTTTCTGAGCAGCCATTTTCAAGATTGCTACCCTTTTCCCTGCCAAATTAATAAGTAAGTCAGATTTTTAAGAAACATGGTATACCAAGTTGAATGCTGATGAAACATTATTTTCTGATTAGCCATTTTCAAGTTGGCAGTCATTTAATTGCATATATTTTCATGTTGCTCATGATTCAATGAAATTTGGTATACATCGAAAACATGGTATGCTAAGTTGAATGGCAGTGACAATATTTTTTTAATTTGACATTTCCCTTCAAATTTTCAACTTGTCATTTTTTCAATAACTGACAATTTTTAGTCAAATTGTGCACTTTGAGTCAGATGAGCGATTCAGGCTTCTAAGGGCCTCTTCTTTAAATCCTAAGATTATTCTATTCTCAGACATAAGGTGCTCTTAGTTTAGAATTTGGCACCCTGTTTGTCATTTTTTTTAATTTTATATTGTGCTCATCTTCCAGTTTACTGGTGCCTTACAACTTCTGACTTGAGCATCTCTGATGAGTGTTTAACATGTTTAAGGAGGTACATGACCCTTGAGCAATTTTTTCTTGTCATTGAATTTTCTTTAAAACTAAATATGTCATGACATGTTTTTGGAATTTTGACTTCCCAACTCATTTTCATAATAAATAACTCCAAGGGTTGGTTGAATTTCATTGAAATGTTGAAGAAAATGGAAAATTTCAATAAAAAAATGGGTGTTAATAAAAATTTTGTCATTGAAATTTTGTTAGTTTTTTACATTGACTAGTACATTGCATTAGAAAAAAAGAGGATGTTTCGTTTTCAAAAGTAATCAAAATTGGCATATTTGGACACAAATTACCTCCCTTAGCAATATTGCAGGAAAATTCAATCAGTTAATGACATTTTTAACCAACTGAAATAAACAGTTACTAGAAAAATTGTTCATTTTCTCCAAGATCAAAACCAAAGTCACAGACACAAAATTAAGAATGTTTTAACAACTATTTTGAAACCTGGAAATCTTTTCTATAATAATTCTTCAATAGTCTGAAGTTTTATTTTGATCAATGTCATGCACCTCCTTATTGGATATAACACAAGACAGTGAAAGTTTTAACTTGTTTATATGAAACTGTTTTGTATTTTGGCATTTTTTTTTCACAAAACTTTGAGAAATGGTTTATTATTGTACAGACTTGGATGTAATTGATTTTCAGTTAATTTCTTCAAAAGGTATAAATTTTCAGGAAGTTAAAGGTAAAGGTGAAGATTGTTGTAACCACCACAATATATTTTGGAAGGTGTGGGGGTACTGTGATCTTGCTCACTGTGGTTCTTTCATTTTCTTTAATATAATTGCCAAATCTGTTGTAAAAAAATTGTATACCTTGTCCTATTTTGTGAAAAAATAAAACTAAAAGAACTACACCTCTTTATGTCATATGTATATTATTCTTATTTGGCTAAATAGGAAGACACCACAAAGAAAAGCTTATGTGAAGATTAGTTTAGGATGGTGTATTATGATGGTTTTCGTTATGTACAGATAAGAAGTCAAAATGGGGATGGAACTAGAGTTGTTGATTTCAGATGGGATAGCACATATGGAGATATACTTCAAAAAGGAAAGTAATTGTTTTTCCCAAATAGTAAGTTAAATAAAAGTTATTAGAAAGCCCTGTGAGCTTCTGTCATCACTTGATACCTCTACTAATTTTTTTCAAAATCTAGAAAACACTTGGTTAAATATACTAAAATTTAGTGCAGCTGTTTTCTATTGTGTCTTTTACAAAATTATTGATTGGTTTCAAAAACATGGGTGTCATAGCTGTGATTAAATGCAGTTTTTGTCACAAAGTGGGTGAAGTGGATTGAACATTAGGTGGCAGGCAGGTGTGGAAAAATATTTTTAACAGATTTCTTACTTTTACTCTGAAGGGGTTGGTTTCCAGTTTGATACACAGCACAAACACGGTGACTTGTACCATTCCTCCTCTTTCCATGTTGGTACACATCTTCTCCTCTTGCAACTAACACGATTTTAAGTGTCCATGCTCGAGTAATGGATTTTTTTCTTTTTAAATTTTTTCCAATAATGTACCTAAATTGTACTATAGTATAGTTAGTTTTTTTTCCGGACCACACATTTCATGATTTTTAACAAAAACGGGGGTATTCCATTTAAGATGACTTTCAATTCTCTAAAACAAATGTATGGCAAACCTAAATTTAGTGAGTTTTTATTTTCGTGACTGTAAGGTCATTAGAAATATAGCAAAATATAGCATCTTGCAAAATTACTGGCTACATTAAAACCTATTGTCATAATTGTAAAGGCTTAAATTCATAAGGTAAGTGTTAGGTACATCCAAATTGACTACAAAGCACAAATTGTTCAGAATCAAACTTTTTGACATGACCTCTAAAAGTGTTGGATTAAAAATACATTTTTTAATGTTTTCGCATTATAAATTGAAAACCTTTGGAGATAATAAAAAGCTTTTGCTTGCTTAAATGTCAAGCTAATTCATTTGGTAAAATTGTTTTATGTTTTGGTAGAAATTATTGCCCCCCTGTGGATCGCTATCCTTGTCGTGGTAGGGGGGCTTGCGTGCCTCAGTGATCCTAAGAGCTATGCCAGCTGGAGTTTTTTCTCCTGGTAGGGTTACCCATGCTGGAAAGGTCAAAGGTTAGAGGCCAGACTAAAGCGATCCGAACATCGACCGTGGGCCCGGTGTTTAAAATAAAAAGTGGGTTCACCTACTTGTTTGCCGTGAGTTGCAACCCGTGAGTTATTGGTGGGCGAGGAGGTCCTAGTGGATGAAGGTCGTATCTAGACTCCAGTCGTGACGTAACCCCCGTGTCATCGATGGCTGGATGATCGAGGATACGGCTGTATATGCTACTCGGCTCTTAGGTCATCTAAACGGGAGATCGGATGGACCCGGTTCGATCAATCGGCTGGTCACGCCATGCCCTTCATTTGTCCACCTGCTTTACTGATGGCATTTTGTTAAATCCAATGTTTCTAAGATTTTCAAAAGCTTACAAATGGCAAATGAAGAAGGCGGTGGCTCATGGGTCAATCGAGTAGTACGCTGTCTATGCGCCATTGATAGATACGCTCTGTTCGAGTATGTCGTCTCTGGAATCCCTGATGCTATCTGCTGGAAATCCGTAGAGTCCTAGCATCGCCCGTGTTGGCACTCGGTGGCGGGTGGGGAACAGAGACGATGAAACTTACTAAAACTTAACATGGCGACATAAAACAACGGGGAGTCCAATGTTTCTTCTTCAAAAAAACGAAAAAGTGATGTCTGCAATTCTTCTGACGAAAGTGATAAAAACTGGCCAAGATTTATTGTAATTTCTGCAAAAGATAAAGACAAAAATGTTAATGACCTTTCTCCTTTTTTAATACAGAAAACTATCAAGGGTGTAGCTGGTGATGTTAAAGATACAAAGAAAATAAGATCAGGAATTTTAATTGAATGCCTCAGACCTGGCCAATCATCAAATTTGTTAAAAATTGTTAAAATCAACCAGGATTGGTGACCTTGATGTGGTTTCATCTGCACACAAGTCACTAAATCAGTCACAGGGTGTCCCTAAATACCGGGGTCGAGACCTCGACGCCTTGACTGATGAAGAGATCTGTGAGGAACTGAAATCACAAGGCGTTAAGTCAGTGAAAAGGTTTACTTCTCGACGTGCAGATGCAACCACACCAATGAGAACAATCCTGTTAACATTTAGTTCCACTTCAGTGCCATCTCATGTCTACATTGGTCCATACAGGACAGCTGTCAGTCTGTATATTCCTAACCCACTTCGGTGTTTTAAATGCCAGAAGTTTGGGCATGGAAAGGGCCAGTGTAGAGGAAAACTGTTTTGTTTCCGATGCTCTGAAGAAGGACACGAGGGAATCGACTGCAGAAAAGATATGAAATGCAGAAACTGTGAGGAAGCTCACATGTCATCATCTAAAGATTGCCGTCTTTATAAGAAAGAAAAAGATATTTTAAAGATAAAAACTGAAAACAAAATTTCATATAGTGAAGCTCGCCAGAAGTGGTCCCTTTCCAACAATTTTCTTGCATCTGGCAAAACATCTTATGCTAGTGTTGCAAAGCGTGTTTGTCTGTCCTCGACTGTTGAGGTGCAGACAATCATGAGTTGGAAAGAGGATATCAATGGTCTTGCCAAACTGCCCACTGAGGTATTCACCAAAATAATGAAACCATCCAAAAAATGTTTAGAGGAAATTAAAAAGGCCAGAGCTAAGAAATCTCACCAATGTTCCCAGACTCAGTCATCCCAAAATTCCGGATCATCTTCAAAATCATCTCCATCATCACAACAGTCATCGTCTTCCAAATCTCAACAGAAGAATGTCCAACCCCCCAAAAAGTTGGGGAATTTTCGTGTGGAGGACTTGGAGAAATCCAAGTCTAGGCGACAGATTGTGTCGCCTGTGGTGTCGGACTCGGATTCCGAGTCTGACATGGAAACAACAGATCATGGACTTTGTCCAGGTGAAAACTGGCTGGGTCCCGACCTTGATCAGATTGACCAAACAGATCCTGTTGCCATGAAAAAATACAAGGAGCAGCGCGCTCAGTCAATTCGAATTGACCTTAATGGTGGCACTCGTACTAGAAGGTCATCGAGTAGTGGTCGCGGATCCAAGTCAGAGAAAATATCCCCCATTCGTCACCCATAAAAATGGCCAAATTACTTCAATGGAATTGTCGAGGTTTAAAGGCTAATATTTTGGAATTAACTCTTCTTGTTCAGTCTATTTTACCAGTTGCATTATGTCTCCAGGAGACTCATTTAAAAGAAACGGATCAAATTTCCGTAAAAGGATATACAATGTATAGTACATTTGCTGAGGCAAATGAACGAGCTGCTGGTGGATCTACCATTTTTATTAGGGACAGAGTAATACATAGTTCAGTTCCTTTAACTACCGATCTACAAGCAGTGGCCGTTCGGTTATCCCTTGATAAAACCATAACCGTTTGTTCCATTTACATTCCCCCAAATTCAATTTTGTGCAGAAATAAATTAGTTGATTTGGTTAAGCAGTTGCCCAAACCATTTATTATTTTGGGTGACTTTAATGCTCATAATCCTTTATGGGGAAGTAATCATACGAATGATAAAGGTAAAAAAGTTGAGGAGCTCCTTCAACAAGAAGATTTGTGCATATTTAATGACGGATCTTCAACGTTCCTTCATTCAGGCAATGGATCGTATTCTTCTATTGATTTAAGCATTTGTGATCCTCTCGTACTTTCAGAGTTTACATGGCAAATTCATGATGACTTGTGCGGGAGTGATCATTTTCCAATTATTTTGGAGCATTTATCCTCGAAAACGGAGGAACGTCAACCTCGTTTTAAACTTGAGAAAGCAGATTGGGCTTCATTTGAAGCCCACTGTCTTGAAGAATTACGATTAGAAACGATGAAGGATGTTGAAGATCCCATTTTATTATTTAATGAAAGACTGACATCAATTGCTAATAAAACAATACCTAAAACCTCTACAAATCCAAAAAGGCCTAGTAAACCATGGTTTACTGATGAGTGCGACAAAGCGATCGAAGAACGCAACAAGGCCCATCGCCGGTTTGACAAAAATCCTACACCAGCAAATCTGTCAAACTTCCGAATATTTCGAGCAAAAGCTCGACGTACATGTAAACAAGCCAGACGAACCTCTTGGAAAAATTTTGTTTCTAGTATTAAATCTCACACTCCCCTCAATAAAGTATGGAATTTTATTAGAAAAGTACAAGGAAAAAATTCGAATTCTTCAGTGAAACACCTTAAAGTTGGTAATACCACTCTAACCAACGAAAAAGATATCGCCAATAAGCTAGCTGAAACATTCGCTAAACATTCATCCTCAACTAACTACAAACCGGATTTTCAAAAAATTAAATCATCTGCAGAAAAGACAAAATTAAACTTCAAGTCAAATAATGCTGAATCCTACAACTCTCAATTTTCTATAGAGGAACTAAAATCGTCACTGGCTAAAGCCCACGATACCGCTAGTGGGCTAGATAGTATTCACTATCAACTTTTGAAACATCTTCCTGATCCATCTCTACATACACTTCTTACGTTAATGAACGAGATATGGACTTCTGGTAACGTTCCGTCCATCTGGAAAACGGCTTCAGTAGTCCCTATTCCAAAACCAGGAAAAGATCATACGGATCCTTCAAATTATCGCCCGATCGCATTGACAAGCTGCGTCTGCAAGACTATGGAACGAATGGACTTTTTGATAGTAAACTTTCTTTTCTTCCCCATATCAAATTACTTAAATCTAGGTGTCTTAAGGCACTAGATATTTTAAAAATGGTGTCCAGTACCGATTGGGGTGCTGATACCTCAATTTTATTAAATTTATATAGATCTTTGGTTAGGTCTAAACTTGATTATGGATCTATTGTTTATGGTTCCGCCAAAAAATCTTACCTTAAAATTTTAGACGCTGTTCACCACCAGGGGTTGCGACTTTGCCTTGGTGCCTTCAGAACCTCTCCTATTGAGAGCCTTTATGCCGAGGCAAATGAACCCTCCCTTGGAGACCGACGTTTGAAATTAGGTCTTCAATAAGTAAGTAAACGTATGGCCTACCCAGATAGCCCTGCCTACGACTTTGTCATTAATCCTATTTATGTCGACATTTATCGAAAACATGAAAGCAAAACCCCTCCTTTTGAAATTCGAATAAAACCTCATTTGGAAGCAATTCATCTGGAGACCAATGCAGTGACACCTGCTGTTACTTCGAAATGCCCTCCATGGGAGCTTCCACACCCTTCTTTCATTTTTGATCTGCGTGAATATAAAAAGTCCGATACCAATCCTTTATTTTTAGAAGAAAAATTTTCTGAAATTAAAGCAAATTATCTAGTTTTTTTGACGGTGTATACAGATGGCTCAAAAGATGGCGATAGCGTTGCATGTGCTGCTGTCCATGGTGACAGAACTGTAACTGAACGGTTGCCATCAAGCGTTTCCATATTCACAGCTGAAGCTCGAGCCATATTGTTAGCACTTAAATTGATTACTCAATCTAATCTGTCACAGTTTATTATTTGTTCTGACTCTTTGAGCTGTCTTTTGGCAATTAAGAATCACAAACTGAAAAACACTCTTATCTTACAAATTTTATGTTTTATTCATCGACTTCGGGAATTCGATATAGAGATTGTTTTTCTCTGGGTACCCAGTCATGTTGGTATTCAGGGGAATTCAGTTGTAGACAGGGTTGCCAAGAAGGCATTAAATGAAATAATAAAGGACGTTAGTTTGCCATACACCGATTTTAAACCTTTAATAAGGAAATATATCTTAAAGATGTGGCAGGACCGATGGGACGGTCTTGAACACAACAAGCTCAATTCCATAAAACCCGATCTAGGCGTTCATCAATCCGGGTCGAGCAATCGCAAAGAGCAAGTGGTCATGACTAGATGCCGCATTGGACATTCTAGATTTACACATGGTCATTTGCTTGTTGGTGATCCTCCACCTGAGTGTATCCCATGTGATTGCCCTTTCTCTATCAAAGATGTTCTTCTAGATTGTGTGGATTTTGCCAACACCAGGCAAAATTATTTTGACTGCGCCAATATGTTTGATTTGTTCAAGACCGTTTCATCTGAAAACATCATCGATTTCTTGCGGGACATCGGTTTATTTAATAAAATCTAAATTGGATACCTTCCTTAGTTTTTCAATATTTTAAATGTTGTATCGAATTTATGTTTCTATATGTATTGTATGTCTTAGGTTCAACTTTTATGTACCTTTTTATATGTAAATAGCTGCTTGTTTTAAGTTCATTATTTTATGAAGAGACTTTGATCTTAATTTTAATATTTTCCTTGCATTAAATGTTCTTGCCGTGATATGGCCCTGGTCGCCGAAACGGCAATAAACAACAACAATCAATCATAGAAATTATTGCTCTTGAAATATCAGGACTGTGCTGTGGAAGTTTTCGCCTTAAAATTTTAAACCAATTTACAAATATATTATTAAAAAAAATGCTCTGCTTGCTCAAATGTTCATTTGGTTGTCATTTACAGTGTCTCTTAAGTCAGGAAAGTGATGCAGGATTTTGGGAGGCTCTTGTTTTTTGGAAGGGTTTAATGATTTCTAATAGCTGTCAATATGTTCTGTAAAATTTTATAAGATTATAGATTTATCCTGTAGTTTTAGAGATGCTTTGATCTGGAGGGTTAAGTGGACAATTGTCATCACTATTGGTCAAAGCATTTTCAAAACTTGTTCAATGTTGTCTATTACCTTGTCTTTCAAAATATCGTATCTTCAGAGTAATTAAGGCCCCCTGGGCCAATGTTTTGTCTATTTCATGTAAAATAATAAATTAAAAATATGAAAATTGAAAACCTCTTAGAATTATAATTTATATTTAAATTTAATAATAATTTGAATGAAAGGTATTAAACATTTTAGATAATGATAAGATGCTGAATAAGTGTATGTGACACAACCCCTATAAGCAGTGATTTTAAAATTCAGTTTAATACTGTTCATAGGCACAAGCCGCACATTGTTGATTTCTTATTGCAAATAAATGTAAATTGCTAAAGGTTTCATGCACAATGCCAATTTTATGCAGGAATAAAACATATGATTCTGGCTAGCTTTGTTCACATGTCATGTTGCTCACATCTTGTGATACTATCTTCAATTGTTATGGGAAATAACAAGACATTCGGTTGGTAAGGTGTAATGCGAATGATAACATTGGGATAAGATAAAGAGCTACATTATATTTACTTTATATATACTTTATACATTTTGTATTTATTTTTTTCTTGTCAGGATTTTGAATTACCTGACCTGCTAGGAACTGGAATGGACGATGACCCAGTAGTGGTTACAGATAGTAGTTCTGATGATGCCCTACCTGATACTGCCATTTTTAATTCTCCAATTAGCAACCAAGAACAAGGAGCTGACATCCCAGTATTGAATTCCCAAAATAGTCAAGAAGTCCTACCTGGAATTCCTGCATTAAATTCTCCACATATTAATCCAGTAACAGTATCCAGTGATCCTGATCGGACATTACCTTTTAACCAGGACCATAGCTATGGTTCAGAATCTTCACCAGTGGTAACATTTATTTATTAATTTCCTCAAACGAAGTGGGGGGTGTTGGTGACATTGATTTGAACATTTTAAGCTCATCTGACCCAAAGGTTCATGTAAGCTATTGCCATAGCTTGTTGTCTCTTTTGTCTGTCGTCTGTATGTAATCTTCTATAAAACCACTGAAGGGATTGCTTTGAAATTTTGCACACATCGAATTATCTCTAGAATGTTCTCTATCACGATTGCACCAATCATGGCTGCTGACCAACCAACATGGTCGCTGTGGCTATAAGTTGATGGCTTCCATCTTCTCACCTGATTGTCACCAATCCTATTTATCATTTTGGATAGAAACAAATTATTGTCTTATCATTTTAGATAGAAACAAATTATTGTTTTATAATAGAAAGGTTTAACAAAGAAATCTTGGATGCGGTAAGGAACCAGAAAAGTATTAGTGATATTAATCATGAATAATGCAAACAAATACCATGAACATTTGTTTCACGCTTCTTTCATGTTCAAAATTCCCAATGGAGATTTTTAGAAGTTGGCAATTAGTGACAATGGCCATATTCTATCCAAATTTTTAACCAGTGATTTTTAAAATAGCTAGCATTTTTAGGCTTTGATTCATGTGAGCGATTCAGGCTTCTAGGAGCCTCTAGTTATTCTTCTAACCACTAAATTGTTCTTGGTGTCCTCTGAAATGGTTGAAATAATTGCTACTATACTTGGCACCAAAAAAAGACCCACCTGAAGTTGTGCAACATCGACACAGAACCGTTGGTCGTTCGACGTTTCAAAATGGCAATCGACAAAATTTTGAAAAAAAAAATATAAAAAAATTCCTAAAAATCAGCCGCTCAACCAATCAATTCCAAGTTGGTAGAAATATAGAACATAAAGATGATAAAATGTCTAACTAAGGACACATATTAACAAGTCCAGGTGGGCTGCCATTTCAAAATTGCAGACCTAATACATAAAAAGAACTGAAAAAAAATCTTCAAAAATCAGTTGCTCAACTAATAAATTCCAAACTTGGCTGAGTAACAGGACATGGTTTATCTGACTATCTACATATAATATCAACTTACGATCGTTGGCCATTTTTAAATGGTGACCATTTAATATTTTTTAAAGTTTGGAAAAAAAAATCTACAATTCAGTGGGTCAACAGAATGATTATAAACTTGGTTGTAGAAATAGGACATGATATACTTGTCTTTTCTATATAATGTCAACTTCTGACCGGTGGCAATTTTCAAAATGACCGACATTAAAACTCTATAAGGTTATTGTACCGCCAGGGGATAGTGATTGGGGTGTCTGTACTTTTGTCAATCCTAGGGGTTACTAAACTCTTATACACAACTCCTCCTACACCACTGCTTTCAATTAAATTTGAAATGAAACTTTAAAGGCTATAATATGATCTGTTATTGCACTGAAATTATGATAAAAATATGATTGCTTACTGGTACAAAAAATGTAATTGATACATTGGTGAAACCATAAAGATATGGGTTAGATACATGTTATATTTAAGATTATTTTTTATTACAGGTTGTGAAGGCTCCACCAATTCCAAAGTGTACTGTTTGTACAGACAGATTTTGTGATTCTTTTCTAAGTTGCGGTCATATAATTTGTTTCATTTGTGCTGCAGAATTGGAGGAGAGGGGGTCAAAATGCCCAGTGTGCCGAAAATTTTTTTTACAAGTATCTAAACTCTTTTATTAAAAGAAAAACAATGATCCGAGATGAGCAAGAAGAAATTGCTTTAAATTAATAACAACTTTTATTTCTACTGGTACTTTTTTTAAATACTGTTTTGTACTTAATTATTGTAGTTACATGTATTAATTATTTTAGGTTGTTTTACAGAAAAGAATCTGTGATAAACATTATTTTACACTTTTAAAGCCTAACTGTGTTATCTTAGTTAATTAACTTAGAAGATGTAAAAACTTCAACAATTATTGTTTGCCAATTTTTTATGTCCCAGAGAAGACTAGTGGTATCAAGTTGTAACCTATATTTGTACATACACATAATTGTATGCTTTTTTTACAGTAGTTTACTAATGCCATAACTTGCATAATTTATCATTTTAAGTCTGAATATTTCTAATCTTTCCCAAAAAAATACAATTCATATTACAATAAACGATAAAAAAATCAATTTTGTTCATTTTGACCCATACTTTAAAGAAATGATTGTGTTTATATACTACTTGTATATGCTCACCTAACCTGCAATGACAAGAAAGGTCATTTGAGCTATTGCTATCATTTGTACACCATCCTCTCCAAATATTGCACAAATCATGATCACTGACCAATGGACATATAGAGAGTGACTACAAATAAAACATGGCTGTCAACACAAAGTTTTTGACTTTTAACTCGAAAAATATTATAGACAGAGGAAAACGTAAGGTAATGTACTCCTTCAGCTTGATAGGCTCTACAAAACTATCCACTGGATGGCCCCTTGAAGGAGTAATTTCCACTTAATTGTCAAAATGGGCAATTTTACAGTTTTTAGCTAACCTGAAGAGTCGAATGAGCTTTTGTCATCATTTGGAGCACGTCTGTCAAAAAACATGGCTGCTGTTGCAAAAAATAGAACATAGGAGTCAAAAAGCAGGTTTTGCAAATAACTCAAAAATGGTTAGGTTTAGCCAAATTCTGGCAAATGGCAATTATGATATCTACCATTAAACAATTTTTTGTAAAAATCTAATAACCAATGTTGGAGTTATTGCCATCTCTACATACACTTCTTGCGTTAATGAACGAGATATGGACTTCTGGTAACGTTCCGTCCATTTGGAAAACGGCTTCAGTAGTCCCTATTCCAAAACCAGGAAAAGATCATACGGATCCTTCAAATTATCGCCCGATCGCATTGACAAGCTGCGTCTGCAAGACAATGGAACG
The DNA here is from genome assembly GCA_037379345.1 of Perna viridis. Taxonomy (NCBI): domain Eukaryota; kingdom Metazoa; phylum Mollusca; class Bivalvia; order Mytilida; family Mytilidae; genus Perna; species Perna viridis. Next base: position 5,647,772 of record CM074525.1, read on the forward strand.
AATGGTCAATGATCGCCTTGTGTGGTTCCTTGAGAAGCACAGCTTACTAATATTCAGTGTGGTTTTAGGCAAGGCAGAAGTACTCTTGACCATTTAGTCCGGTTTGAAACGCTCATCAGAAATGCATTTGCTAAAAATGAACATGTTGTGTCGGTCTTTTTCGATTTAGAAAAAGCCTATGACACGACGTGGAAATATGGTATTTTAAAAGATATATTTGATATGGGGTTGAAAGGAAGACTTCCTCTGTTCTTGTCTAATTTTTTGTCAGATCGTCATTTTAATGTGAGGGTAAATTCGACTTTTTCTGAGGAGAAGGAACAGGAAATGGGAGTTCCTCAGGGAAGTATTCTTTCTGTCACTCTCTTCAGTATTAAAATTAATATTTTAGCCCAAGTTTTGAAGGACAATATTGACGGTTCCTTGTATGTAAACGACTTTTTGATCTGCTACAGGGGATAAAATATGAGTAATATTGAAAGGCAGTTACAACTTTGCCTCAAAAGAATTGAGAAATGGGCTTTGGAGAATGGGTTTAAGTTTTCTACCTCTAAAATTGTTGGTATGCACTTTTGTCTTAAGCGAAAGCTGCATCCGGACCCAGAGCTCTTTCTTTATTGTAGTAAAATCAAAATAGTAGAAGAAACAAAATTCCTTGGATTACTTTTTGATAGTAAACTTTCTTTTCTTCCCCATATCAAATTACTTAAATCTAGGTGTCTTAAGGCACTAGATATTTTAAAAATGGTGTCCAGTACCGATTGGGGTGCTGATACCTCAATTTTATTAAATTTATATAGATCTTTGGTTAGGTCTAAACTTGATTATGGATCTATTGTTTATGGTTCCGCCAAAAAATCTTACCTTAAAATTTTAGACGCTGTTCACCACCAGGGGTTGCGACTTTGCCTTGGTGCCTTCAGAACCTCTCCTATTGAGAGCCTTTATGCCGAAGCAAATGAACCCTCCCTTGGAGACAGACGTTTGAAATTAGGTCTTCAATATGTAAGTAAACTTATGGCCTACCCAGATAGCCCTGCCTACGACTGTGTCATTAATTTTATTTATGTCGACATTTATCGAAAACATGAAAGTAAAACCCCTCCTTTTGGAATTCGAATAAAACCTCATTTGGAAGCAATTCATTTGGAGACCAATGCAGTGACACCGGTTGTTACTTCGAAATGCCCTCCATGGGAGCTTCCACACCCTTCTTTCATTTTTGATCTGCGTGAATATAAAAAGTCCGATACCAATCCTTTATTTTTACAAGAAAAATTTTCTGAAATTAAAGCAAATTATCCAGATTTTTTGACGGTGTATACAGATGGCTCAAAAGATGGCGATAGCGTTGCATGTGCTGCTGTCCATGGTGACAGAACTGTAACTGAACGGTTGCCATCAAGCGCTTCCATATTCACAGCTGAAGCTCGAGCCATATTGTTAGCACTTAAATTGATTACTCAATCTAATCTGTCACAGTTTATTATTTGTTCTGACTCTTTGAGCTGTCTTTTGGCAATTAAGAATCACAAACTGAAAAACACTCTTATCTTACAAATTTTATATTTTATTCATTGACTTCGGGAATTCGATATAGAGATTGTTTTTCTCTGGGTACCCAGTAATGTTGGTATTCAGGGGAATTCAGTTGTAGACAGGGTTGCCAAGAAGGCATTAAATGAAATAATAAAGAACGTTAGTTTGCCATACACCGATTTGAAACCTTTAATAAGGAAATATATTTTAAAGATGTGGCAGGACCGATGGGACGGTCTTGAACACAACAAACTCAATTCCATAAAACCCGATCTAGGCGTTCATCAATCCGGGTCGGGCAATCGCAAAGAGCAAGTGGTCATGACTAGATGCCACATTGGACATTCTAGATTTACACATGGCCATTTGCTTGTTGGTGATCCTCCACCTGAGTGTATCCCATGTGATTGCCCTTTCTCTATCAAAGATGTTCTTCTAGATTGTGTGGATTTTGCCAACATCAGGCAAAATTATTTTGACTGCGCCAATATATTTGATTTGTTCAAGACCGTTTCATCTAAAAACATTATCGATTTCTTGCGGGACATCGGCTTATTTAATAAAATCTAAATTGGATACCTTCCTTGATTTTTCAATAATTTAAATGTTTTATCGAAGTTATGTTTCTATATGTATTTTATGTCTTAGGTTCACCTTTTATGTACCTTTTTATATGTAAATAGCTGTTTGTTTTAATTTCATTATTTTATGAAGAGACTTTGATCTTGCTTTTAATATTTTCCTTGCATTAAATGTTCTTGCCGTGATATGGCCCTGGTCGCCGAAACGGCAATAAACAACAACAATCAATCAATAAATCCACCCCTCCCCTCGACCGAATTACACCCTCCTAAATGCCAAATTGCAACTTGGCCAAAAATGAAAAGCATTATCTCCCAATATTTCTTTTTGTCTTTTACTTATTCCAATATACTTGCCTGGTATCTTATTTAGTAGTTCTTGTGCCCGTTTATATCTTTTTTTCTTATCATTGGTTATTATCTCACTTGTATTATCTCACTTGTTTTAAGCGCAAAAGAAAATCATATGATTTTTAGAGGGACCAAGTTACCCAACCATTAAAAAATGATGCACTATCCTTGATTGTGATGAATCGGAATAGGATCAGTCCTTTTTTTAAATATGTATCCCTTATTTCTACATGTACTTTTTTATATTGATTATGATTTAGCAATCGACTTCACTTCATAAATTCCACTCAAACGAACAGTAAATAGGGTAAAGAAATTGGATAAGTAAACGAACAGTAAAGAAGGTAAAGAAATTGGATAGGCAAATGAACAGTAAAGAATGTAAAAAAAATGGATAAGCAAACAAACAGTAAAGAGGGTAAAGAAATTGGATAGGAAAACGAACAGTAAAGAAGGTAAAGAAATTGGATAGGCAAAAACGAACAGTAAAAAGGGTAAAGAAATTGGATAGGCAAATGAACAGTAAAGAGGGTAAAGAAATTGGATAGGCAAAGGAACACTAAAGAAGGTAAAGAAATTGGACAGGCAAACTTCCGTCCGCAATATAGATGACGCAAGATCGTTATACAATCCTAGTTACGGCGATTTTATACACTGCATCTACCCTAAAAACACTTGAGATAAAGGATACTACAAACACCGTGAAAATCAGCCTCATATCTTTACTTACACCTAGAGATTGATGAAAAAGAAAAACTATTTACCAAAGTATATGACAAAAGCGATGACTTTTCATACCGTAGTGGTAACATTACGTTAGCACCTGCGTATGAAACTTTCATATCGCAACTCACACATAATACCGTTTATGGGATAGGATTTTGTTTCTAAGTACGTGTTATTTTGGTTATTTCATGCTCTCTATGTGTGTGTGCGTTTTCGTCGTCTAGTCTTTATCCCAGCATTTTTTTTACTTCTGCTAAAATCCTGGTTCCCGTGATTAAAAAACACTAATGCAAATGTTTTAGCAGCAAAAGTAGAAACAAATCTAATGCTTGTATTTTATACTTTACTAAACGTAACTATTTGAGCTACGTTGAATATTTTTTTTCCATTTTTTTTATTTCAATGAAAATATGAACCTTAGCTCTGATATATTTAGCCCCGTGCAGGTCCGGGTGTTAAAAGAATAGGCCTGCAGCAGCGCTAAGCTTGTCGTATAAGGCGACTAAATAGTGCTCAGAAACCTAGCCGGGGGCTAGGCGCTCTGCCCACAGAGCAACTGGGATGTGTGCCCTTGGTGGTGGAATGGGGTACCCCTGGCGTGTTTCATGCTGGGGTTGTCAGGCTATAATACGGAAAACCTGACCGCAAACCATAGTGATGCACCGTGTTGGAAAAGATGCCACGTTCCTCGCACGTTAAAGAACCCTGCTGTGGTATTCGATAGGTTTGTTTGTTTGTTTGCTTGTTGGAGTTTAACGTCCGAGCAGCAATATTTCAGCTATATTCAGACGATGAACATGAAATTGATGATAAAATGAACATAAAATGATGATGAAATGAAAAAGGGATGGGACACAAGGACAATGGGGTCGACAAATTTTGATTGCCACTGGAAATAGGGAGAGGTGGGTAGAATCAGGCAATTTAGCCTCCTGTGGCGGAGCCCTGTGGTTCCTACTCCGGAAGAATACCACAGTAGGGTTCTTTAACGTGCGAGGAACGTAGCATCTTTCCCAACACGGTGCACCACTATGGTTTGCGGTCAGGTTTTCCGTATTATAGCCTGACAACCCCAGCATGTAACACGCCAGGGGTACACATCCCAGTTGCTCTGGGGGCAGAGCGCCCTAGCTCCCAGCTAGGGTTCTGAGCACTATTTAGTCGCCTTTTACGACAAGCTTAGCGCTAGGAACCTTTGCGCTCCGCCACAGGAGGCTAAATTGCCCGACCTTACATATCTCCCCTTTCTCCAGTGGCAATCAAAATTTGTCGACCCTATTATCCGTGTGTCCCATCCTTTTTTTTTCATTTCATGTTCATTTTATCATCCATTTCATGTTCATCGTCTGAATATAGCTGAAATATTGCTGCTAGGACGTGAAACCCCAACAAACAAACAAACAAACTGATATATTTAACCTATTTAGTTTCAGATGATCAATATACTGAATAATATCTTCAATAAAAAAATGGCAAAAAATTATATATATATTCTCACTCAGAATCATGAATTTGTTCGTACGTTTTCTCGTCGACCTGTTCATACCATCTTTCATCGTTTAACACGTAAGAATTAAAGGCAATAATCGCAGTTTTGTGCCGGAAGGTCGAAATCAAACGATTTATTTAGAGGTAGATCATCATCTTCAGCTCTATCAACTTCTGTCTTCTGTTTTGGTCACAAGTTTGTGTCTGATTCACTATCAATTACAATTTAAATACAATAAAAAACAAAACAAAAAAACCCCGTTATTTTAAAATGTTCAAGCATTGACATTCCACTCTGCATTAATTATCAATCTTTAAAGAATATAATTAAACAAGGAAAGAATTAACCTCATTAATAACCTCTTTCAATCACGTGATTCAATTACAGTTACAATATGTCTTGAGCGTCAATCATAACCAACTACAATTACACTGTGTTTTGAGCGTAAACTTCACAATTAATTTATAAAGTATACAAAGTAATAATGTATGTATGTTCAAAAGAAACAAATAAGAAAATAAAGGTGAACGTACCTTTTGTTTGAACTTTTCTTTTGCCCTAAAATAATATTGTTTTAGTGGTATGTGTTTCGTATTCTGTTACTTTTTTTAAACTCAGCAAATCCATTCTGCGTTTATTTAGAGGTATTTTGTTTGATTTGTTTTTTTTTTTTTTTGGTTTGTTAGGTTTGATTCAATTAGATTTAGAACTGTAGTCTATGTTTCTATGTGATAATAATCAATATTAAATTGTGTGTTTTTAAAAAGTAGGATTTGTGTCTTAGTTTCAATAATTACTCAGGGTTGATATAGAATCCCACATTTACGAAAATGTGTATGCTTGCGAATTAGACACAACAACCCTATTAATACTTTAATATAATTATTATCTGTTATAAGCTAACTTTCAAATACAGTACTTGGATTGCGTAAATTCCCACAGGTATCTGGCCTGTTCTACCATAGCGTGTATTCGGTGTAAATTATCTTAGGGGAGTTTTATTGATCGTGGATTGACAACATCATGCAGATATTCTCGTGAATGATATCAATTGAATTTCAATTATTGTTTGTTTGATGTCTATATAAAAAGTCTCATGAAACAAACTAATCTGATTAAATTTAAGACTTGTCAATTGTTCTATTAGGTCACTACATGCAGTGACTGAAAAGATGCAATAGATGAATCTGATTTTGAATTGGCAAAAAAAATCACACCAAGTCATCAATTGTGGTTGGTATTTAAACAATACTCGAGGATAGTTAAATAGTATACATTAAAGTTTCGAGGATAGAACTGTTTTATCACATTGTCATACATTTGCATAGTATATTATATTTTTACTCTCATTTATATCAGACATGAAAAATTAAATATATGAAAGGGCGAAAGGAAGAAATAAATTATAATTTCTCCAAAAAATACAAATATCGGAAAAGTGCAAGGAATTCATTTGAGAGTGAACTGTTGAAAGTTTTGGAAAATGTGCATGTATAATTGTAGCGCTATTTTCATGCATAAAATGTATATATTGTACACATAGTCAAACGAAAATTGTATTACCACTACGCCCGGTTTAAAAATATTCGTAATTGTTAATGTAAAACGTAAACAAAATTCAAGAAAATTATACAGTAAGAATTCATATATATATATATATATATATATACACGTCTCAGTATGTGACGACTATCGAACTCGTACCGCTGTGACATCTATGGCAACACCGCCTGCATGAGTGGTCTAGGGGCGCTGGACTTTGTGCAGGCAGTGTTGCCATAATGTCACAGCGGTACGAGTTCGAGTCCCGCGTCGGGAACGACCAAAAATTTGCATCGCAAATTTGACAGTTCTAACATCGTTGGGAATTTTTCAGACCCTTCTGTAAGTTTGCGTTATCTTCCCTGTATCAATTTGATCCGATGGAGCAGTGTAGCGAATAGAGTCGTCACATTCTGAGACGTTTGTATAATATTGATTTGTTGTGACATGCATCATTAATTTGATCCTCTATCCTACATAATAACACCCAGAACTATCGTGTACTAAGTTAGAGCCCTAGATAAATCCTACGAGGAGGAATGACCCGGCCAGCGAAAGCTATATTTTTATATAGCATAGCTGGTTGAGTGGTCTAGGGCACTGGACTTGGTGCAGGCGGTGTTGCCATAGATGTCACAGCGATACGAGTTCGAGTCCCGCGGAGGGAATAACCAAAAAATTGCATCGCAAATTTGACAGTTCTAACATCGTTGGGAATTTTTCAGACCTTTCTATACGTTTACATATCTTCCCTGTATCAATTTGATCCGATGGAGCAGTGTAGCGAATAGAGTCGTCACATTTATATATAAACCAAACTAAAACCTGCTAAAACCTGTAATATATTCGGATTTTCCAAAGTACCATTCATCATGTTCGATGCACGATTCACGATAGAATGGAAAGTTAACACGTTCCAAGAACTGTACATTATCCACTAGTGATACCACATGCAGTAGTCATCATTCCCGATGTGAAATAAAGAGATATGGATGTGAGATGCTTCGTGAAAATAAAAATATCTTCTAGTCTGAATAGTTACCACGTCTATTCTGACATATACAACATACTACTATATTGCATAATACAAATGTCAAACCCACGACAATCACCAGCAACCATAAAGGTGGAAGAGGTATCAAAGTTCCCTTCTGGTACTGGGAAGAGCTAACTACAAAAAATATGCAATTTAAATTAGAAAACGATCTTAACTGTTTGGTTTTTTTTCGATGATATGCCTGAACCTTGTGCAAAAATGTTAATCATAGGTGAATATAAATTTATAAAAGGATGATCGGGTCGGTATCGAACCCACGACCTCCCACACTCGAGGTAAGCACGCTACCCTGAGACCATAATATGATGCGATATGCGAAAATACACACTTTACAAATGAATGTGCTGTGTAAATAATAAACAATTTGTTATATCGTTTGTGATAAAGTGACGTTGAAGACAAATATTAACATGAAACTGCAAAGTCGTTAGTTTTTTTTGTCTGTTGGGGTTTAACGTCCGAGCAGCAATATTTCAGCTATATTCAGACGATGAACATGAAATGGATGATAAAATGAACATGAAATGAAAAAAAGGATGGGTCACAAGGATAATAGGGTCGACAAATTTTGATTGCCACTGGAAAAAGGGGGTGGGTAAGGTCGGGCAATTTAGCCTCCTGTGGCGGAGCGCAAAGGTTCCTACTCCTATCGAATACCACAGCAGGGTTCTTAAACGTGCGAGGAACGTGGCATCTTTCCTAACACGGTGCACCACTATGGTTTGCGGTCAGGTTTTCCGTATTATAGCCTGACAACTCCAGCATGTAACACGCCAGGGGTACCCCATTCCTACACCTAGGGCACACATCCCAGTTGCTCTGTGGGCAGAGCGCCCTAGCCCCCGGCTAAGGTTCTGAGCACTATTTAGTCGCCTTTTACGACAAGCTTAGCGCTGCTGCAGGCCTATTTTTTTAACACCCGGACCTGCACGGGCTGAAAAATGTAGTTTATTGCAGCTTTGGACTTATAAAGAAACCTCTTCTCTTCTGACTCAACACAAAAACCTTGTATTCTAGATTTCACTTATTGATTCTACAATACAAACGACGATAATACTGTCAAAAATTATTTTACCAGGACACTTTAATGTATTACAATCGCGTCTCTCAGTGTCGGCACCACTACAGTTAGAACCATTAAACTGAGGCTCTGGTGAATCACACATTCTTGTTCTGTTCTGGATACCTCCAGCACATGTTACGCTACACAGGTTCCAACTAGACCATTTAGACCAGCCTCCATGAACTGTTTAAATAAGCGTATGTGTCAGTATGAATACAGATATTAGATTGATCGATGTCTTTTAAATCTTTTTTGGCATCCAGGGCATGTTACGGCAAGAAAACGTTACAACATTGGAACGTACATAAAAAGTAGACTTGGTTCTGAACTTGAAAAAAATGCATATAGCTGAACACTTAATATTGTAAACATTTGATTGGTTGATTAATCGATGGAGTTTTACACCAGAGCAGAAATATTTTATATATATCCAGGCGATGAACATGAAATGGATGAAAACATGATTATCTTCATATATTTGTCAAGCCAAAGTGGACAAAAATGAATATTTTGTAATATTAGAAAACACTCATTTTGTCCACTTTAGCTTGCCATACATATATATATTTCATACTTTTGGGTAAGTATCAGCAACTCTATCGAACAAAGGAAATGTTGCAAATGTCAAGTACCTGGACAGCTTTTTAAAAAGCAGTCTTTTTGTTCTTCTCCACTTCCTCTACATTTTCGTCCCCCAAAGAGAGACGGAGGGTTGTTACGATATCTTTCCCGTCGTGATAAACTGGGACCACACGTAGTACTACACTCTGTCCAGTGGGTCCAGTGACCAAAAAGGCCATTCACTGTTCATACATGTTTGTTTGTTGGGGTTTAACGTCCGAGCAGCAATATTTCAGCTATATTCAGACGATGAACATGAAATGGATGATAAAATGAACATAAAATGAAAAAAAAGGATGGGACACAAGGACAATAGGGTCGACAAATTTTGATTGCCACTGGGAAAAGGGGGATGGGTAAGGTCGGGCAATTTAGCCTCCTGTGGCGGAGCGCAAAGGTTCCTACTCCTATCGAATACCACAGCAGGGTTCTTTAACGTGCGAGGAACATGGCATCTTTCCCAACACGGTGCACCACTATGGTTTGCGGTCAGGTTTTCCGTATTATAGCCTGACAACACCAGCATGTAACACGCCAGGGGTACCCCATTCCACCACCTGGGGCACACATCCCAGTTGCTCTGTGGGCAGAGCGCCTAGCCCCCGGCTAGGTTTTTGAGCACTATTTAGTCGCCTTATACGACAAGCTTAGCGCTGCTGCAGGCCTATTCTTTTAACACCCGGACCTGCATGGAGCCACTGTTCATACAAAAAAAAAAAAAAAAATGGTTAGTTTAAAAAAAAATGGTTAGTTTAATTTTATAGGGACTATACTACATGACAATGTCAATTAAATGTAATATAGTTAAGACTGTTCTCCAAATTGGAAAGATATTAAAAATACAAAGTGCAAATACGTATATGAAAGTGACATTGTACCAGTCAACTATTGATACATGATTAAAAGATTTTTGAAAACTGTGTAACTTACTACGTATCACTCAATATATAAACATGTAGTATAATATATTTAAGGTTTAATTGTCCCTAATGGAGCTTTGAATTTACGGTTACAAACCAATCACCCTTGATCACAGAAATAGTAGGTTTTGACCTTTTTTAGGTTACATTGCTAAAAATGTAGGGTGTTATGTGATCTCAAAAAAGGTTTCAATATTGGTTGTATATGATTTAATACATCAAGCGGTTCCAAAGCGGAAGAATACAAATTGTGGCGGGTAAATTGAAGAACAGAATGACGTCATAATCTAATTAAATCATGGAAAGGGATTACCAGAATAATGAACAGAATGACGTCATATTCTAATGAAATCATGGAAAGGGATTACCAGGATCATGTATTGGAAAAAGTGAATAACCAAATTATGATCACGAGTGCCAAAGAAAGCATTAATTTAACGCAGTTCCGCGCACGAGTTAAAACTTAATGCGTTCTTGACAGGAGTAATTCTGTTTTGATCATACATTGTTTTTTTTGTGAAAAATGAACGTGAGCAAACATTGGACAGACGTAAACGATTAAAAAGCAACCAATTCAATATTATAGATAGGTAAAAAAAATGCAGCTATTTTAAAATGACGGAAAACAATTGTTGGGGTTGTGAACAGCGGATTGATATACATGTTGTGACGTTTTGTAATGTTTTGGCGGGAAAAAGTATTAGAGTGAAATTACCAACATATTCCAGTGTGAATTATAGATTATTTTTACATAGGGAACATTCGATAAGTCACTGCTATCTACATTAACAAGTAATTGATTAGATGAAACTTTCTGTTTTGTTCGATTACTGGAAGATAGAATTATCATTGTACATGTAAGACAAAATACATATTTTTTTACAAGGCATAGGTTTTAATATTATGATGATGTAACTTAGCCCACATTGCAGACAACACGGGTGAAAAACAAATGCGAATATGGAAACTGTACTTGTTTGATTCCATAAAGGAACAAAAAAAAGAAGAGCCTGTGCCAATATTTTGCCTTTCATTATTGTTTTAGATCGATGTACCTGGACATTTTGGTTTATCACAATGACGTATGTCTGTAGATTCACTAGGGCAAAAAACACCTCCAGATGATGGTAATGGGTCATCACAGGATCTTTTCCTAGTCATGAAACCTGAACTACACGTCACACTACAGTTATTCCACATCTCCCAAGAGCTTCAACCACCATTTACTTAAACGGTCATGAAATATACAGTTGTTTTTTCGATAGAACAAAGAGTAAAATCAAAATATATTAACGAGAAATGCACGAAATATATGAAGAATTTTCTAGAAAATGATATTATCATAGTTCAAAACCTCTGTAAGGCACCGACCATTTTTATACTGAGGGGTCTTGGATTATTTCAAATTTAAGTCCCGTGCAGGTCCGGGTGTTAAAAGAATAGGCCTACAGCAGCGTTAAGCTTGTCGTAAAAGGCAACTAAGTAATGCTCAGAAACCTAGCCAGGGGCTAGGTGCTCTGCCCACAAAGCAACTGGGATGTGTGCCCCAGGTGGTGGAATGGGGTCTTTGTTTGTTGTTGGGGTTTAACGTCCGAGTAGCAATATTTCAGCTATATTCAGACAATGAACATGAAATGGATGATAAAATGAACATGAAATGAAAAAAAAGGATGGGTCACAAGGATAATAGGGTCGACAAATTTTCATTGCCACTGGAAAAAGGGGGGATGGGTAAGGTCGGGCAATTTAGCCTCCAGTGTACTCCTGGCATGTTACATGCAGGGGTTGTCAGGCTACGATACGGAAAACCTGACCGCAAACCATAGTGGTGCACCGTGTTGGAAAATATGTCGTGTTCCTCTTTCCCAACACGGTGCACCACTATGGATTGCGATCAGGTTTTCCGTATCGTAGCCTGACAACCCCTGCATGTAACATGCCAGGAGTACCCAATTCCAACTACACACTATTTTGACATTTTTTCCACAACCTACGAATTTGAACCGAAGCTTTTGACAATGGCATACACAAATGTTTCCATTTTGATGTAGGAATATATACCTGGACATTCTACTGAGTTACAATTACGGATGTCAGTCATGTCGCCCGTACATATAGATCCATTATAGGATAGTACCGGAAAATAACATGTCCGTGTTCTAACTTGAATACCACCGACACAAGTAGCATTACATCTCGCCCAAGACGACCATTTTGACCATCCACCATCAACTAAAAAAGTCATTTATCATGTTATCGAATGTATGAAAAAGCATTCTAAATATAGGAGGAAAGTATCAATTGAAATATTAAATATTTATATTTCAAAATAATATAGATTTTCGAATGTAAAATTCTTCAGTTGTTCTATTTTAATTTTTCATGATTAATCCAATTAATGCAAAATTTCTGCAATCTTATAATATGTAAACAGACAAGTCTAAATCTTCCGACATAGGTTTAAACATATCGACAAAAGAAATGAAGAGCATCTACTTAAACTATATATAATTTTAAGTACCATTCTGTGTTAGAATTAGGCAAGGGGTGGCACATCGTAATTCTCAATTTGGTCTTTTTTGCCTCAAAATATTCAAATACATCTAGAAAACAAGTATTAAGCTGTTTAAATTTATCCTGAAGCATTGGTGACGTAGATATTTTTTGACTGCTTATATAAGGAAAATCTTCGGGTAAATCTTTCCGCCATTTTCCATAGTGCTTTTCAACTAAATTAAAAGACCTATCAATATCTTAAAACGTAAACATTACAAACATTTTGATAGTAAATTCTTGAGGTTATAAGGTATAAATAATTGGATAATGTAATCAATAATCTGGGTTTTTTTCTTAATGTGCCACACCTTATTCACATTTTGCCTGATTCTTATATGGAGGAGTACGTAAATAGTTATTGTTATGTTAGTTGGGGTTTAACGTCCAAGCAGCAATATTTCAGCTATATTCAGACGATGAACATGAAATGGATGATAGAATGAACATGAAATGATGATGAAATGAAAAAGGAATGGGACACAAGGACAATGGGGTCGACACATTTTGATTGCCACTGGAAATAGGGAGAGGTGGGTATTGTTTGTTTGTTTTGTTTGTTGGGGTTTAACGTCCGAGCAGCAATATTTCAGCTATATTCAGACGATGAACATGAAATTGATGATAAAATGAACATGAAATGATGATGAAATGAAAAATGGATGGGACACAAGGACAATGGGGTCGACAACTTTTGATTGCCACTGGAAATAGGGAGAGGTGGGTAAGGTCGGGTAATTTAGCCTCCTGTGGCGGAGCCCTATGGTTCCTTCTCCGGCAGAATACCACAGCAGGGTTCTTTAACGTGCGAGGAACGTGGCATCTTTCCTAACACGGTGCACCACTATGGTTTGCGGTCAGATTTTCCGTATTATAGCCTGACAACCCCAGCATGTAACACGCCAGGGGTACCCCATTCCTACACCTAGGGCACACATCCCAGTTGCTCTGTGGGCAGAGCGCCCTAGCCCCCGGCTAAGGTTCTGAGCACTATTTAGTCGCCTTTTACGACAAGCTTAGCGCTGCTGCAGGCCTATTCTTTTAACACCCGGACCTGCACGGGGCGGGAGAGGTTGGTAGGGTCGTGCAATTTAGCCTCCTGTGGCGGAGCCCTACGGTCCTACTCCGGGAGAATACCACAGTAAGGTTCTTTAACGTGCGAGGAACGTGGGATTTTTCTCAACACGGTGCACCATTATGGTCTGCGGTCAGGTTTCTAAGCACTATTTAGTCGCCTTTTACGACATGCTTAGCGCTGCTACAGGCCTATTCTTTTGACACCCGGACCTGCACGGGACGAAAATATATGATCAGGCAAAATGTAATTAGATATTTCTCGTAACAAATATGAAGAAATGTATAAAAGATACAAACATATTGAAATGAAAAAAAAGTTTGCGACAAATATGATAGTCAACAAACTCACTTGTGCACAAGGTTAATATAATTTACCTGGACATTTTCCCATGGTACATACAATCAACTCTTCTGAAGATCCGTCACAAGTATTTCCTCCGAAAAGTAGGACCGGATCATTGTATTTTCTCTCACGTCTTGTTCTTCCATTATCACATGAAATACTACAGTCCGCCCAAACAGACCAAGAACTCCACGATCCATTTACTATATGTACATTACTACAATTTAATTTTACCAACCCAAACTTCAGTAATTATTTATAATTAATTCAATATTCAAATACATAATAATTAATCGTAAAAAAACTAATCTTTAAATATAAAGACCACCTACCACTTTATTACGCCATTTTATTTATATTTCAGTATTGCGATATATCCTCCGTTCGATGTGTTCATTTTCCTACTTATTCGTAAATTTAACATGCTAAGTAACTTGGGTGCTTCCTAAGGTATGAAAGCAGACTAACTGAATCTTTAAAAACCTGGACATTCAAATGAATTACATCCGCGAAGTTCAGTGTCATTTCCAACAAACTCAACCCCATTAAACGCTGGTTCTGGAAAGACACAATCCCTTGTTCTGTTACGGATACCACCACCACACGTTACATTACATGTACTCCATTCTGCCCAGAAAGACCATCCACCATCAACTTATTTATCAAATAAAAAACAAACAGAATTTTATTTAACCAAGCGGGATTGGCATGTATGCGAAAAAACTGCTACCTGATCCGCATGTTTGTGTACGGATAAAAATCCCCATATCAGTTCTAGACAGAATACAATATGAACGTTATTACCAAAGTGGGTTTTAATTGGTAAAGAAGTGTCAGAGGAGAATAGTATTATTGATACTGGCGGATAAAATTTACAAGAGCTAACATTGCTTTGAGCTAATAATAAAGGACGATGTGACCCCTTTTACCTCGAAAACATTTAAGATAAATTCGAAATTTGATTGATAAACAGGGCAGGAATTTTGAATAAGGAAATAAAAAGAGGCTATTCCGAATCGCTCATTTAGTCTATAAAAAGTTGTATACTAGTAAAACTAAGTATGGTCCAAATATTGCACAGATAATATTTATCATAGAACTGAAAATGTAAATATTAATTATGGTCTTTCTCATATAACTGAATAAAATGCTAAAAGTGCAAAATCATTAAAATATACAATCAACCGATATTTTACAAATTTACACCAATCATAATCTGTACCTACTTTACATATATATGTAATTCGAAGAAGTGTCAACAGACTTCTCATAAATTTGCATAAGTAAAAGATATTGGAACACTGAACATTTAATCAGTCAATTTTAATCATCAATCTGCTTTCGTTTTCTTAATAATAGGCAAAAACTGTCAAATAGGTAAAATTACAAAAAAGGGCAATAACTCCAAAATTAGTAAATCTATTATTTTGAAATGTTTAGGTTTGTTTGTTTGTTTGTTGGGGTTTAACGTCCGAGCAGCAATATTTCAGCTATATTCAGACAATGAACATGAAATGGATGATAAAATGAACATGAAATGAAAAAAAGAAAGGATGGGTCACAAGGATAATAGGGTCGACAAATTTCCATTGCCACTGGAAAAAGGGGGGATGGGTAAGGTCGGGCAATTTAGCCTCCTATGGCGGAGCGCAAAGGTTCCTACTCCTATCGAATACCACAGCAGGGTTCTTTAACGTGCGAGGAAAGTGGCATCTTTCCTAACACGGTGCACCACTATGGTTTGCGGTCAGGTTTTCCGTATTATAGCCTGACAACCCCAGCATGTAACACGCCAGGGATACCCCATTCCACCACCTGGGACACACACCTCAGTTGCTCTGTGGGCAGAGCGCCTAGCCCCCGGCTAGGTTTCTGAGCACTATTTAGTCGCCTTATACGACAAGCTTAGCGCTGCTGCAGGCCTATTCTTTTAACACCCGGACCTGCACGGGGCTGAAATGTTTAAGAAGATAGACCTCTTCGAGCCAAAGAGCCTTAGATATCTCAGATTTCTTCTATCTGTTATTTTTTTTTATTTTATTTTTTTTTTTGAAATATGAAAAAAAAATTAACGGTAATACCCCTACCTTTTTTCTAAGTTCCAGCGTCCATTTTTATTTTATTTTATTTTTTTTTTGGCGAGGGGCCACAATTATGGGAGTACACATGACAAGGATGATTGTCACCAAGTTTTATTAAATTATGTTCAGTGGTTTTAGAGGAGAAGAGATTGAAGAAAATATAACGACGGACACCAAGGGATGATAAAGAAACTCGGTCTTAGACCAAGACAAGGAGACAAGTCTACCCTAAACAGAAATTCAGAACATTATTTTAATAGTAACATATTGATATCAGAATCATCAAAATCGCATCAGCCTTGTAGCCCCTTATTTTCGAAAGGGGTGGAGGAAAAACCTTTAAAACCCTCCGTCATGTCTAGGAACGATGTGTTAAAATTTCAAAAAGACCAGATAAGAATTACTTGAGTTTTCTTGACATCATGTGCAATAGTCATCTGAAAAAAAAAACATAAACAATATGTGCGTGTCATTCAATATCAATTTAATAATTCATCAAGTTTTAAACAGTATCGTTAATATATTATACCTTAGATGTTGCAGCGATACCAATTCCAGTCCCACAGATGAAAAACCACAGATTTGAATTGCAAATTTTTTGAGCGTTCTAATTTCGATGCGAAGTTGTCATGCCTCCATATGCTTACGTTCTCTTCCCTTTATCAAACATGTTTCGATGGAGTAGCGTAGCAAACAAATTCGTAGCTTTCTGATACGTAGTGGTAATTTTATTTCATATTGGACTTTGTAAGTCAGCAATCATACTAATACTTGCCATTTGTAGCATGGTGTTTTAGAGAAGTTTTTTATGGGAATACAATGCATGAATAAGCATGATAGGCTATTGAAGACTTAATTATACATTACATATAAATCTGATGGTTTGGCAAAAAGTGTTCTGGATTTCTATTTCTGGGGACGTAGATTGGTAACCTTCATAAATCCGCCTATAATGATTTTTAAGGAGCGTTCTCTCGTTCACTTGTCACGTTATCATTTGCAGTTACTTGACATAATTCATTAAGTGTATATCTAGTGTGTCTTCGTGTATGAAGTGGACAGATATTTAACTCGATATCAAAAGCTATCACATCACCTTCTCAAATTACGGCAACAAACTTTTACAATTTATAAACACCCGTGCAGGTCCGGGTGATAAAAGAATAGACCTGCAGCAGCGCTAACCTTGTCGTAAAAGGCGACTAAATAGTGTTCAGAACCCTAGACGAGGGCTAGGGCGCTCTGCCCACAGAGCAACTGGGATGTGTGTCCAGGTGGTGGAATGGGGTACCCCTGGCGTGTTACATGCTGGGATTGTCAGGCTATAAAACGGAAAACCTGACCGCAAACCATAGTGATGCACCGTGTTAGGAAAGATGCCACGTTCCTCGCACGTTAAAGAACCCTACTGTGATATTCTCCCGTAGGAACCATAGCCCCCGCCACAGGAGGCTAAATTGCCCGACCCTACCCACCTCCCCCTATTTCCAGTGGCAATCAAAATTTGTCGACCCCATTATCCTTGTGTCCCATCCCTTCTTCATTTCATCATCATGTCATGTTCATTTATGTTCATCGTCTGAATATAGCTGAAATATTGCTGCTCGGACGTTAAACCCCAACAAACAAGCAAACAAACTTGATACAGACATTATAAAATGAAATTATAGATAAAATAAAATTTTATGACAACCTTGACCACCACTTGTATAGTGGGCATTAGAGTTTCAACGGTAGATAATTTACTGGATTAATTATTTCGAAGATAAAACGAAAACATTTGCTCCACATACCTTAGTTTGCCGAACTAAATCTGAGACAAGTTCGATGTATATTAGAAAATTATGCTATTTGACAAATCGGCCAATTCACGTCTACTTCAAACTTAATTTTGTTAGAAGCAGCTCGTTGTGTGTTTCTAGAAAAGCAACGTACGCTTAACCTACCGGTGCACCTGGTCCATATTCCCATTTATAGTGGACTCCGAGTTGCTCATTTACTTTAGTTGCTTTGTAAGTATTATTTTTGGTTATTTTATGTTCTTTGTTGTGTGTGTCTGTTTTCCATGTCTGGACTTTGTCACTCGATTACATTCTTCTGATTTCCGCTAGAATCTTAGTTTCCTTGATTACTCTTATCTAAATATATGCAAATTACTGTGACAGTGATTCAAATACTAAAATCATTGTGATTTGACCATGGCATTGTGATCCAAAAGATACATGTTGAACGTTAAAGAACAATCTAAAATACCTTACTTGAGAATCTAAAACGTGATACTGAATTGACTGTAACTCGTGCTCACGGGTCATTATTTTCTTCTTCTAGTCAATGGAGGATGTTTATACAATGTTTTTAAATAGTATGCCATGCAGTATAAATAAACAAAGACAATACAATGTACAGGAATCGGATGTAATTAGGATCTAATTTAATTAACTGTACTTATAACATTTATAAATTGTTTGTTTGTTGGGGTTTAACGTCCGAGCAGCAATATTTCAGCTATATTCAGACGATGAACATGAAATTGATGATAAAATGATTGATTGATCGATTGTTGGGGTTTAACATCCGAGCAGCAATATTTCAGCTATATTCAGACGATGAACATGAAACGGATGATAAAATGAACATGAAATGATGATGAAATGAAAAACGGGATGGGACACAAGGACAGTAGGGTCGACAAATTTTGATTGCCACTAGAAAAAGGGAGGGATGGGTAAGGTCGGGCAATTTAGCCTCCTGTGGCGGAGCGCAAAGGTTCCTACTCCTATCGAATACCACAGCAGGGTTCTTTAACGTGCGAGGAACGTGGCATCTTTCCCAACACGGTGCACCACTATGGTTTGCGGTCAGGTTTTCCGTATTATAGCCTGACAACTCCAGCATGTAACATGCCAGGGGTACCCCATTCCACCACCTGGGGCACACATCCCAGTTGCTCTGTGGGCATTATATAATATTTCAAGAATTACACTTCAAATTTGGATGTCAAGAGCCTTCGGAATTTAATATGAAGGAAGTGTGAAATACAATCGTAACATACATGATGCACTGTGATACTGATATACTCTACTGCACATCATGATATTTATTTTTACGACTATTAATATTGGGTATTTTCGGATAACATTGCCTTCAAAATGCCAATCAATTATATGTAGGTATTATTGAACATGTTGCTATATTCACAAAAAAAAAAACAAAAACAAAAATTCATATTCTACAGAACAGTATTGCAACTTCTTGATGGCGATTGATAATGGAAACGAAACGATTACTTTTTAAATGAGTGGATTTTGACATAAGTTCTCCATTCTTATGTGTGTTTTAATTTGGAAAGCATTCAGTATCAATCGCAGGTGCTTTGGATTTGAACTTTTGTGTTTATGAAGAATGTTTTCTCAATTACTAGTTCGATTGATTGATTGTTTTCTAATGCCGTATCGGAAAACAGGGCCATATCACGGCAAGAACACTGAACAAAATGAAAATATTAAAAGCAAGATCAAAGTATCTTAATAAAATAATGAAATTAAAACAAAAATCTATTTACATATCAAAAGGTACGAAAAGGTAAATCTAAGACATAAAATATACGTACAAACATTACTTCGATAAAATATTAAAAAACTGAAAAATTAAGAAATGTATCAAAATTTAGGTTTTATTAAATAAACCGTTGTCCCGTAAGAAATCGATGTTTTTAATTGGTTGATTTAATTTAATGTGATTGATTGTTGGGGTTTAACGCCCGAGCAGCAATATATCAGCTATATTCAGGCGATGAAGATGAAGTGGATGATAAAATGAACATGAAATAATGATGAAATGAAAAATGGGATGGGACACAAGGATAATGGGGTCGACAAATTTTGATTTCCACTGGAAATAGGGAGAGGTGGGTAGGGTCGGGTAAGTTAGCCTCCTGTGGCGCCCTAAGGGTCCTACTCCGGGAGAATACCACAGCAAGGTTCTTTAACGTGCGAGGAACGTGGCATCTTTCCAAATACGGGGCACCACTATGGTTTGCGGCCAGCTTGTACGTATTATAGCCTGACAACCCCAGCATGTAACACGCCAGGGGTACCCCATTCCACCACCTGGGGCACACAACCCAGTTGCTCTGTCGGCAGAGCGCCTAGCCCCCGGATAGGGTTCTGAGCAGTATTTAGTCGCCTTTTACGATAAGCTTAGCGCTGCACCATGCCTATTCTTTTGACACCCGGACCTGTTAGGGACTCCTTGTTTTCCATCGAATTTTCATCTCATCAACCATTTCATTTTCAATTTTCATCAGCCCCGTGCAGGTCCGGGTGTTAAAAGAATAGGCCTGCAGCAGCGCTAAGCTTGTCGTATAAGGCGAATGAATAGTGCTCTGAAACCTAGCCGGGGGCTAGGCGCTCTGCCCACAGAGCAACTGGAATGGGGTACCCCCTGGCGTGTTACATGCTGGGGTTGTCAGGCTATAATACGGAAACCTGACCGCAAACCATAGTGGTGCACGGTGTTGGGAAAGATGCCACGTTCCTCGCACGTTAAAGAATTCTGCTGTGGTATTTAGTAGGAGTAGGAAACTTTGCGCTCCGCCACAGGAGGCTAAATTGCCCGACCTTACCCATCCCCCTTTTTCCAGTGGCAATCAAAATTTGTCGACCCTATTATCCTTGTGACCCATCCTTTCTTTTTTTTTCCATTTCATGTTCATTTTATCATCCATTTCATGTTCATTGTCTGAATATAGCTGAAATATTGCTGCTCGGACGTTAAACCCCAACAAACAATAACAAACAAACAATTTTCATCATCAGATATAAACTTATTTCATAATTGGCAAGGTCTACTATATGGAGAAGGCGATTACTTTGGTTAATTTTGTTGTTGTTTGTTGGGATTTAACGTCCGAGCAGCAATATTTCAGCTATATTCAGACGATAAAAAGGATGATAAAATGAACATGAAATGATGATGAAATAAAAAAAAAGGATGGGACACAAGGATAATAGGGTCGACAAATCTCGACTGCCACTAGAAAAAGGGGGAGGATGGGTAGGATCGGGCAATTCAGCCTCCTTGCACCCGGACCTGCACGGGGCCCCAAGTTAAAATAAGACATAAACATGTTATAAAGTTTTGATTTTAATATATCATGAACGTAATATTCTTTGAGACGTAACGTAATGTATGAATAAAAATATCATAGCCATAACGTTCTTTGAGACGTACCGTTTTCTACTTTATTTAATAACAGTATATCTATTTGAAATCATGGATCACATGAATATATCACTGAAATATTGCTGCTTGGGCGTTAAACATCAAGCAATCAATCAATTTTTCGTCATAATATTAATATGTAAAAGTATTTAATAAATAATTGTCAAGGTATAAAATATGGAGATTGATTGATTATTGGGGTTTAACGCCCGAGCAGCAATATTTCAGCAAAATTCAGGCGATGAACATGATATGACGATAAAATGAAACCCAGTCAAACCAATTGCTCTGTGGGCAGAGCGTCCTATGCCCCTGATACGATTCTGAGCACCATTTAGTCGCTTTTTACGACAAGCTTAGCGCTGCTGCAGGCCTATTCTTTTGGCACCCGGATCTCAAAGGGGCAATGTATGGAGAGGACGGGTACTTTGGTTCATGGTATGAGGAATAAGTTACCTTGTGATTAAGTTCGAAACTTCGTTGTGTTACCTGTTTATTTTGGGCATACTCATTTAAAAGTTTTGAATTTATTGTTTGATTTTAAAATATAGCCGTAACGTTCTATAGAATGTTACGTTTTCTTCTTTATTCAATAACAGTATTTGTATTTGAAATCATGAATAGCATGAAATCTGCTGTTGTTATTTAAACGTTTTATAAGTATTTTCAACAAAGAGAAAATTGGCTTTCAAAACACCTGACACCAGGCATTTATAAGTATTTAAATTTCAGTTGTGACATAATCGGACATTTTTATATTTATCACGGCTTACCAACAACAAAAAGGGACCGAGGACAAATCAGTCAAAGATTCAAATGAAGGTAATTTATTCAATTTCTTCATATTGTATGTAAAGGGGCAAAATACATATCTTGCTAAAATGCCTCGAGCGGGTCCGGGGCAGCGCTAAGCCTGTCGTAAAAGGCGACTAAATAGTACTCAGAACCTAGGTAGTGGAATGTTTGTTTGTTTGTTGGGGTTTAACGTCCGAGCAGCAATATTTCAGCTATATTCAGACGATGAACGAGAACATGTTTGTTTGTTTGTTTGTTTGTTGGGGTTTAACGTCCGAGCAGCAATATTTCAGCTATATTCAGACGATGAACATGAAATTGATGTTAAAATGAACATGAAACGATGAAGAAATGAAAAAGGGATGGGACACAAGGACAATAGTTCGACAAATTTTGATTGCCACTGGAAATGGGGAGAGATGGGTAGGGTCGGGCAATTTAGCCTCCTGTGGCGGAGCCCTATGGTTCCTACTCCGGGAGAATACCCCAGTAGGGTTCTTTAACGTGCGAGGAACGTGGCATCTTTCCCAACACGGTGCACCACTATGGTTGGCAGTCAGGCTTTCCGTATTATAGCCTGACAACCCCAGCATGTAACACGCCAGGGGTATCCAATTCCACCACCTGGGACACGCATCCCAGTTGCTCTGTAGGCAGAGCGCTCTAGCCCCTGGCTAGGGTTCTGAGCACTATTTAGTCGCCTTTTACGACAAGCTTAATGCAGGCCTATTCTTTTAACACCGGACCTGCACGGGGGGTAGTGGAATGGGGTACCCCAGTCATGCTACGTGTTGGGGTTATCAGGCCATACGCAGGACAGTTAAGGCACTTCAAGAGTATTTTCTACTACTGTGGAAGTACTTTATGTCGTGGATACCAATTTTCATGGATAAAGGATGAAACACAAGTTCGTGGATTCTTGAATAAGTGGTTTTGAGGTTTTCAGTATACACATCGATTGGATACTCCTTTTCGTTGGGAACCAAATTTCGTGGATCGGCCTACCCACGAAAAGCACGAAAACTGGTACCCCTAGAACAAAAGTAATTTCACAGTATATAACATAAAATACTACATGTCATAATCAATGTTTACGTCAACGTCTGCAGGCGATTACAATTTTTCATTAAAAAGACGTCTATCGGAAATGCTATCTAGATATACTTGAAGAGAAAAGACAATAATTAAGGGTTTAAATCATCACTTTAGATTTCAGCTTTAACATTCTTTAGACGTTTGCTTATTTCACATTTCTTACGATTTTAGTAGGCCCGGCTTATTTTTTTTTAGTATAATTGTTTACTCAGTGTTTCATTATTATGTGAATATTACTCGCACGCCCATAATAGTTTAAACAACATTTATTTGTTTGTTTGTTGGGGTTTAACGTCCAAGCAGCAATATTTCGGCTCTATTCAGACTGATGAACATGAAATGGATGATAAAATGAACATGAAATGATGATGAAATGAAAAAGGGACGGGACACAAGGACAATGGCTCGACAAATTTTGATTGCCACTGGAAATAGGGGGAGGTGGGTAGGGTCGGGCAATTTAGCCTCCTGTGGCAGAGCCCTATGGTTCCTACTCCGGGAGAATACCACAATAGGGTTCTTTAACTTGCGAGGAACGTGGCATCTTTCCCAACACGGTGCACCACTATGGTTTGCGGTCAGGTTTTCCGTATTATAGCCTGACAACCCCAGCATGTAACACGGCAGGGGGTACCCCATTCCACCACCTGGGGCACACATCCCAGTTGCTCTGTGGACAAAGCGCCCTAGCCCCCGGAATAAATATTGGAATCTTTTCAAAGTATAAATCGACATCACTACCGTAGGTATATACGGATTTCCATAGTTTCATTTTAGTTGCCGAAAGCGCCTTAGAAACTTAAAAAAAACGGTTTTTCTATTATTTCAATCACTTCAAAGCGAAAAGTAAGATTTTGTCATAAAAGAATAAAATGTATTCCCACTGTACATTCATACATTATTTTAAAGTATCATTATAGTTTGTGCATGCGTTTTGTATCGTAAGAAATATGAGGGAGAGACGGATGATGGTGAAAGAATATTATTTTTGCAGGACATAAAAATACCATTCCATTTGAACAATTCTCCTGTATTGTTCCACCATGATAGTTGTCTAAACTACGACATAAACCAAGCTTAAAAAACACAGCAGTCTGATAAAAAGGTAGAGTTTAAAGAAATACTCATACATTTAGTCGCGGATTTCAAATTAACAAGTTGTAGACAGTGTGAATGAAATCAATGTATGCATTCATCCGATTCATGATTTTATAGTAAGTTAATTTTGGGTTTCAATGTCAACGCAGTCATTAATCACATTTAAAAAGAATGAACACTGTAATAATTTAGTTCGTAGTGATCAAGTGAACTGTTGAATATTGTAGAACGATGCGTAATTTCTTAAAGATTGATGATAAATGGGTGGAATTTCGAATCACCTTTTGATGTAGAATAAAATCAACTATAATCAGAACTTGCAACGCACGTTAAAGAACCTTGCTGTGGTATTCGATAGGAGTAGGAACCTTTGCGCTCCGCCACAGGAGGTTGAATTGCCCGACCTTACCCATCCCCCTTTTTCTAGTGGCAATCAAAATTTGTCGATCCTCTTATCCTTGTGTCCCATCCTTTTTTTTCATTTCATGTTGTAGTAGGTAGTGCTATTTAAATAGCTAGTTAATTCACTTGGCTACAGGACTAATTCTTTAGCCGAATCGGTTGGTTGCTGGCTTGTCATCGAGCGGTCTAGGGTTCGATCATCGGTGGAGGCCTAACATTTTGTGAGTCAAATCATGCTCTCCCGTTAGCAATGATATATGTGTTGTGAAGGAGATGCATTTTATTGCATTTACACGACTGTATTAATAATTTTATGGATGTTTTAAATGTTGTTTAGCCCCGTGCAGGTCCGGGTGTCAAAAGAATAGACCTGCAGCAGCGCTAAGCTTGTCGTAAAAGGCGCTCAGAACCCTAGACGGGGGCTAGGGCGCTCTGCCCAAAGAGCAACTGGGATGGGATACCCCTGGCATGTTACATGCTGGGGTTGTCAGGCTATAATACGGAAAACCTGACCGCAAACCATAGTGGTGCACCGTGTTGGGAAAGATGCCACGTTCCTCGCACGTTAAAGAACCCTACTGTGGTATTCTCCCGGAGTAGGAACCATAGGGCTCCGCCACAGGAGGCTAAATTGCCCGACTGTACCCATCTCTCCCTATTTCCAGTGGCAATCAAATTTTTTGACCCATTGTCCTTGTGTCCCACCCCTTTTTTATTTCATCATTTCATGTTCATCGTCTGAATATAGCTGAAATATTGCTGCTCGGACGTTAAACCCCAACAAACAAACAAACGACTGTTTAAGTGATAGACAGTTCATAATAGTAGGAGGGTAAGGACTGTTATGTACTGCCATGTCCTGCACCAAATAATAGCATTTTATAGTTCTTGCATAGTAATTTGACAGGAATTCACTGCTCAAGTCAGTGGGAAAATCACTGTTCCTGGGACAGACAGTACTTATTTTTGTTCATAGTGTAAGCGAGTTCCCTTTAATATTGTGAGAAATTTCAATTTTGTCCCCCGCGACGCGTAGCGTGGGGACAAAGGAAATACCGGGCGTCCGTCTGTCTCTCCGCAGTTTTTGCACATTTTCTTGTAATGATTTCACCAAATAAGTTTGTTTTTTGTATGTGGCCTTATTAAGAAAAGTTACGATTACGGTTGAATGATTTTTTACAGAAGTTACGGCGCTTGAAAATTTCAATGAATTTAAAGTTTTCCACATTTTTGGTTTACCA
This sequence comes from Perna viridis, assembly GCA_037379345.1. NCBI lineage: Eukaryota > Metazoa > Mollusca > Bivalvia > Mytilida > Mytilidae > Perna > Perna viridis. The sequence goes on from CM074525.1 coordinate 5,673,569, forward strand.
ATTGATTTTTGGTTTTTTAATGATTTTTACAGGAGTTACGGCCGTTACGTTTCAGTAAATTTAATGTTTTCCGCACTTTTTTAACGCGATGGACATTAGAATGCTGTTCATTTTGAAATCTTGCGTGATCGTCAAACATTTTCCAATGGCATTTGATCCAAATCAGCATGGTGAAACCAATTCTATTTTAAGGTATAAACATTTTAAAAATAATTTCATCTACTAGTATACTGTTGTTCATGCGTATAGAAAGTCTATTTAGCAGCTAAAAAATCTTTCGTGTGCAAGGGCGTCATCCAAGACTAAAATAGGGTAAATCCGAACCAGTGTTCTTCCTAAACACTAGTGTCTATGTGGAGTGCAGAGATTTCATCTAGACTAGTTATTAGTTTTTCTTCTTTTATTTGATTTTAGATGGAATAAAGACTAAAAGACAAGGACACTGCAATGAACAGTATAAACGAGGTATGAAGAAAAATATTTTTCAAAAATCAATATTATGTTATATTTCCATTTTGTAATAAAATTCTCTTGCAACCCTGGTCGCCAAAAAGGTAAATTAGACAATAATTATAGTATTGTTGATTGATTGTTGGGGGTTTAACGTCCGAGCAGCAATATTTCAGCCATATTTAGACAATGAACATGAAATGGATGATAAAATGAACATGAAATGAAAAAAAGGACGGGTCACAAGGGTAATAGGGTCGACAAATTTTGATTGCCACTGGGAAAAGGGGGATGGGTAAGGTCGGGCAATTCAGCATCTTTCCCAACACGGGGCACCACTATGGTTTGCAGTCAGGTTTCTGTATTATAGCCTGACAACCTCAGCATGTAACACACCAGGGGTACCCCATTCCACAACCTGGGGCACACAACCCAGTTCCTCTGTGGCCAGAGCGCCCTAGCCCCCGGTTAAGGTTCTGAGCACTATTTAGTCGCCTTTTCCGGCAAGCTTAGCGCTGCTGCAGGCAGATTCGTTTGACATCCGTACCTGCACGGGGCCATAGAATTGTTGCCAGTGTGTGGAAAAATACAACAAAATTGAGGTCCGCCGTTTTTTGTTGTAACAGAATGCTTCGTTATGACTTAACTTTTCGTTAACATTGCGTCACTTTGTCCATATCTGTAAAAAGTACAACATAGACCAGACCATGACGATTGAGCTAATACAAATTTGTTTGTTTGTTGGGGTTAACGCCCGAGCAGCAATATTTCAGCTATATTCAGGCGATGAACATGAAGTAGATGACGAAATGAAAAATGGGATGGGACACATGGATAATGGGGTCGACTAATTTTGATTGCCACTGGAAATAAGGAGAGGTGGGTAGGGTCGGGCAATTTAGCCTCCTGTGGCGGAGCGCTTTGGTTCCTACTCCGGGAGAATACCACAGCAGGGTTTTTTTTAACGTGCGAGGAACGTGGCATCTTTCCCAACACGATTCACCACTAGGGTTTGCGGTCAGGTTTTCCGTATCATAGCCTGACAATCCCAGCATGTAATTAATTAACTGCAAATTATTGCGATTTTTCCTGGCCTCCACGTATATGTCCCTAACCAAATGATTAACTTTTTGTAGGTGCGGTTGTCAAAAGAATAGACATGTAGCAGCGTTAAGCTTGCCGTAAAACTTCTTAATAGTGCTCAGGAACCTGGTCCGTGCTAGCCCGCTCTGCCTACAGAGCAAATGGGTTCTGTGCCCCATGTGGTGGAATGGGGTACCCCTGGCGTGTTACATGCTGGGATTGTCAGGCTATAATACGGAAAAACTGACCGCAAACCATAGTGGTGCACCGTGTTGGGAAAGATGCCACGTTCCTCGCACGTTAAAGAACCCTGTTGTGGTATTCAATAGGAGTAGGAACCTTTGCGCTCCGCCACAGGAGGATAGATTGCCCGATCAAACCCATCCCTCCTTTTTTCTAGTGGCAATTGAAATTTGTCGACCCTATTATCCTTGTGTCCCATTCTTCTTCTCATTTCTTCGTCATCATTTCATGTTCATCGCCTTAATATAGCTGATATATTGCTGCTCGGGCGTTGAACCCCAACAATCAATCGGTCATAGTTTTCGACGGATTTCTATGCATATGCAAAATACCATAAGAAACGTTCAAACCAATTTGTGTTCTACTCTGTCCAGCTGTATTACTAAAACCTGGTAAGAATTTACCTTGGGGTATTTTGTACAGCACTGAAGTCAGGATTTTTGTTCCATAAAAAAACAAGGCCGCCAATACAACGAAAAATGAACATACGGGTTTTTCGCTTATATCTCATAAACTGTTTGTTTCAGCCAAATTCTGACACAATAAAAGTGTTATTCATGATAAGATCTATCTGTGGTCAGATTATTGCTTTAATCTGTAACACCAACTTTAAGTTATTATCCTTTTTACTCCTATTTTAATGTTGTTTCTTCAAATATTTTCTCCTCTAATACAACTGGACCAATTAGAACTAATATTGGTATAAATGTTTCTCATGGTATTATGCATAGAACTGATCCGTCAAAAAACATGACCACCGTTACAAAAAAAAAAAAGAATACAGGGGTAGTTTTTCGCACATATCTCCAAAACCGTTAGGTTTAGCCTAATTCTTGCAAAGGTAAAAGTGTTCAGCATAAGATCTATTTGTGGTCAAATTTTCATTTTGATCTGTTAAGCCATGTTGGTTTGTTTGTTTGTTGGGTTTAACGTCCGAGCAGCAATATTTCAGCTATATTCTGACGATGAACATGAAATTGATGAAAAAAGAACATGAAATGATGATAAAATGAAAAAGGGATGGGACACAAGGACAATGGGGTCGACAAATTTTGATTGCCACTGGAAATAGGGAGAGATGGGTAGGGTCGGGCAATTTAGCCTCCTGTGGCGGAGCCCTATGGTCCTTACTCCGGGAGAATACCACAGTAGGGTTCTTTAACGTGCGAGGAACGTGGCATCTTTCCCAACACGGTGCAACACTATGCCATGTTGGAGTTATTGCCAAATTCCAACATAGGGTATAAGCGGAGAAAAGGTTATGAAAATTTAACTGGTACTATTAACAGATTAAGGAAGTTTTTCATAGCATAGATGTTTTAGTAGAATGTTTATACATTAGTAATCGAAATTTATTACCTATTTATCAGGAACTGCTACAAGCGGCTGTATTTGGAAATGTTAATGAAATAAAAAAACTGATTGAAAGAGGAGCTGATGTGAATTATGCAGAGAAAGAAACGGTAGGATATCAGATAGCGTCATTGAACATTCTAGTACATTGATTTTTGATGTTTAACATCCAAGCAGCAATATTTTAGCTATATTTGGACGATGAATTGGACACAAGGACAACAGGGCCGATAAATTATGGAGAGGTGGGGGTTCGATCAATTTAACCTCCTTTGGCGGAACGCAAAGGTTCCTTCTTTTTTTCGAGTACTACAACAGGGTTCTTTAACGTGTGAGAAACGTTATATCGAAGTTTAGTTTCTATGTTTATTTTATATCTTAAATTTACCTTTTTACTTATCTTTTTATATATTTGTTTGTTGCGGTTTAACGTCCGAGCAGCAATATTTCAGCTATATTCAGACAATGAACATGAAATGGATGATAAAATGAACGTGAAATGAAGAAAACAAGGATGGGTCACAAGGATAATAGGGTCGACAAATTTTGATTGCCACTGAAAAAAGGGGGATGGGTAAGGTCGGGCAATTTAGCCTCCTATGGCGAAGCGCAAAGGTTCCTACTCCTATCGAATACCACAGCAGGGTTCTTTAACGTGCGAGGAACGTGGCATCTTTCCCAACACGGTGCACCACTATGGTTTGCGGTCAGGTTTTCTGTATTATAGCCTGACAACCCAAGCATGCAAGACGCCAGGGGTACCCCATTCCACCACCTGGGGCACACATCCCAGTTGCTCTGTGGGCAGAGCGCCTAGCCCCCGGCTAGGTTTCTGAGCACTATTTAGTCGCCTTATACGACAAGCTTAGCGCTGCTGCAGGCCTATTCTTTTAACACCCGGACCTGCACGGGTCATCTTTTTATATATAAAGAGCATTTTGTTTTAATTTATTTTTTTGTATTAAGAGACTTCGATCTTGTTTTTATTATTTTCAGATTGTTAAATGTTCTTACCGTGATATAACCCAGGTCGCCAGAATGGCATTAAAAAGCAACAATCGATCAGTCAATTTTTCTCAACACGGTGCGCCACTTTGATTTGCGGTGAGGTTCTCTGTATTACGGACTGACGACCCCAGTATATCAGATTATGAAAGACTTCCAACACGCACTGATAATGAAATTAAGGAAGACATTGATTTGTGACCTGGAATTCTCCATCCCACAACATTTCCGAATTTAAAGCATTTCATTCTCAAGTTCCCCGTGCGGGTACGGGTGTCAAAAGAATAGGCCCGCAGCTGTGCTTACCTTGTAAAAAGCGACTAAATAGTGCTCAGAACCCTGGCCGGGGTTTAGGGTGTTCTGCCCACAGAGCAACTGGGTTGTGAGTCCCAGGTGATTGAATGGGGTAACCCTGGAATGTTACTTTTTGGGGTCGTCAGGCCATTATACGGAAAACCTGACCGCAAACCATAGAGGTGCAACGTGTTTGAAAGATGTCACGTTCTTCGCACGCTAAAGACCCCATCTGTGGTATTCTATCGGAGTAGGAACCGCCACAGGAGGCTAAATTGCCCGACCCAACCCACCTCTCCCTTTCCCCATTATCTTTGTGTCCCATCTCATTTTTTATTTCGTCACATTTCATGACCATTTTATTATCCATTTCATGTTCACCGCCTGTATATAGCTGAAGTATTGCTGCTCGGTCGTTAAACCCCTACAGTCAATCAATCGATCATTCTTAAGTTCATATATTAATGCAAGTACCATGTTGATAGCTGGCATGTCAGCTAACTGCTGTTTAGGTGTTTTTAATAGAGCAAAAATTTTTCCGCACTCTTCGCGGCTATCCTAAATCAGGAATTTTTGGCCTCTGTATGTCTTGTGTCGTTTTCATCTTCAGTTATGTCTCTTGAGCATAAAGGGCAAGATGCAGCCTGTTCTGTGGTGTGAGGGTTTCCTCATCGTTGATGACTAATGGGTGACCTTGGGCTGACACAATCATTCTTCCATTCAATATGAGCACCATTAATAACTGATGTTAAAAAATTCTGACAGATGTTTCGGAATATGTCGACACGGAACAACTGGCTTGTGTTCCCCACATGGTGGAATAGGTAATCCCTGGCATGCTACATGCTGGGGTCGTCAGGCCATGATACGGAAAACATGACAGGCAAACCAAAGTGGAGCAACATAATAAGAAATATGCCACGTTCCTCGCGTACAATAGAATCGTCCTCCGGTATTCTATATGATACATTCCTGATAATTATATACTTTATTAACATTAAGTAAAAGTGTTCTGTTTGAGATTATTTGAATCGTAGTGTGGACCAATCGACGTTGATGACGTTATAGTACCACGCTAGGTAATACAACATAACTTGGATTGCTTAATGAGAACGAATCAAAGAGAAAGCTGGGTACATTAAAATATTGAAAGAGTAATCAAGGGAGCCTAGATTCTAATGGAAATCAAAAGAAGGGAGTCCAGGAACAAAGACCACAAAATAACCATAATAACTCGGACTCCCAACAACAACAACAACTGGGAGCATGGACCAGGTGTACCGGTAGGGTAGGTGTCCTCTGCTTTTGGTCACAAAACGTCCAATCTAGGGTAGACGAAAGAGGATAGAAAAACGACGATACGTTAAACAAGTCAGTTTTCTATTGCAGATAGATACACCGTATCGATCTATGAGTTCATGATGTCGACTATAACATTTATGCAGCATCATAATCATTTTCCAGAAATAATGCGATACATAAAGTCTGCGTAGTTACGGCAAGCTCGGACATAACGTATGAGTTGTATTATGAAAACTCAATACGCAATTGCTAAAGGGATATTGCCACAACTGAAGTCAAAGTTGAAAACAAAGAAAAATGTCATCGCGTTTGTCGTATAGCTTGGTCAATAGTTGTTTTTTTTAGATCTGTAAGTGTAGGACGAAATATGAAATATGAGGCTAAAATCACATGATCTAATTGATTGATTGATTGATTGATTGTTAGGGTTTAACGCCAGAGCCGCGATGAACATGAAAGGGATGATAAAATGAACATGAAATGATGATGAAATGAAAAAAAGGATAATAGAGTCAAAACATTTTGATTGCCACAAAATGAGAGGAATGAGTAGGGTCGGGGAAATTTAGCCTCCTGTTGCGGAGCGCAAAGGTTCCATCCAACAGGGTTCTTTAACGTGCGAGGAACGTGGCATCTTTTCCAACACGGTGCACCACTATTGAAAAACCATGAAACTACGAAAACTACGAAAAACCTGACCGCAAACCATAGTGGTGCACCGTGTTGGGAAAGATGCCACGTTCCTCGCACGTTAAAGAACCCTACTTTGGTATTCTCCCGGAGTAGGAACCATAGGGTTCCGCCACAGGAGGCTAAATTGCCCGACCCTACCCATCTCCCTCTATTTCCAGTGGCAATCAAAATTTGTCGACCCCATTGTCCCTGTGTCCCATCCCTTTTTCATTTCATCATGTTCATTTTGTCATTAATTCCATGTTCATCGTCTGAATATAGCTGAAATATTGCTGCTCGGACGTTAAACCCAACAAACAAACAAACAAAACGATACATGAAAAGATAAAATTACAATAAATGAATTCATGCAAAAGGACTCAATTGATAATGATAAACAAAGACCTGGACTTGAGTTATCAACAAAATAAATAACTGATCGTGTGATTTTTCATTTCCAGGGAGACAGACCACTACACAAGGCAGCAGATAATGGTCGTGTATCTATTACATTGTGTTTACTTGATTTTAGGGCTTCTGTAAATGCACACAACGATTATGTAAGTTGCATATGTTTATGATACCTATTCAATACGAAAGTTAAGTCTTTACTTAGTGATTTATATAGAAAAATAAACGGGTATGATTTGTGCATATTTTTTGTTAATACGGACACAAGGACAATGGGATCGACAAATTTTGATTGCCACTGGAAATAGGGAGAGGTGGGTAGGGTCGGGCAATTTAGCCTCCTGCGGCGGAGTCCTATGGTTCCTACTTCGGGAGAATACCACAGTAGGGTTCTTTAACGTGCGAGGAACGTGGCATCTTTCCCAAAACAGTGCACCACTATGGTTTGCGGTAAGGTTATTCGTATTATAGCCTGACAACCCCTGCATGTAACACACCAGGGGTACCCCATTCCACCTGGGGCACACATCCCAGTTGCTCTGTGGGCAGAGCACCCTAGCCCCCTCGCCTTTTACGACAATTACGTCATTGACCAATACCGACATTTTCGAAATGATTCGTTTACTACTGTAGGAGTTATGGCTCCTGAAACAATTCTTAATTTTTCCACATTTATATGTGCAATTTTGAAAATCTTCTTCTCTAAAACCATTTAAGATTAGTTAATGGAAATAGAGAATATTAATTCTTTAGTGAATTGTGCCCGAAATGACTTGTGTTTTTTAATCCATTAAAAATGTTTATGGCTGCCTACACTAAAAATGGAACAAAGGGGTCAGAAGAGTTTTTTTTTAAATAATTCAAAAACTGCTGCCTTCAGCAAAATTCTGGTTCAGGTCATAAAATGCTAGTAAAAGCATTTCCTGCATTTGACTATTCAGTTAATTTTATCTTAGCCTGTCTCATTGCCATTTTTCGGATAAACAAATGGTAAACCAGGTGAACGATTCAGACTCTTTTAAGCCTCTAGTTATCCATTTATAATGCTTCTATAATATATGATAAATGTTGATTTTCCAATTGTTCTTATCTAAATTTCTGGCACAAAATCCCATGCTGAGTAAGTCACAGTATTGTGACATTATGTTTAAACAACAAAATTATAAATCATTTTGAAATATTCTGTAAACAAGAACCTACATGTTCATGTTTAGAAGAGTAATCATGGAAACCAAGATTCTAGCGGAAATCAGAAGAATGTAATCCTGGGACATTTTGATAAGAAGATGTGCATTTCAGTAAAACAGTAGTTAAAAAAAAGGAAATGGGATATATTGTCAAGAGTTGATCAACAAAAGCAAGAAATATTATTTTTGGGTCTGATGGAATTCTCTCAAAATACAAAAATTAATAAAAACAATTTAGTATCAGTCATATGACATCTGTCCTCATTAACACTCATCAAGTCAAAAGTTGATATGTTATTTGACCATGAGGTCAAAAGTCAAGTTCAAATGTCAACCAATCTAGTACGAGGCGCCTCGCCTTGAGAAAACATAACCCCATACCAAATATCAGATGTCCAAGTAAAAAGAAAATTATGGCCTGGCCAAAATTTTTTATGTCATTTGACCTTGGAGTCCTGTTTTGTTTGTTGGGGTTTAACGTCCGAGCAGCAGTATTTCAGCTATATTCAGACGATGAACATGAAATTGGTGATAAAATGAACATGAAATGATGATGAAATGAAAAAGGGATGGGACACAAGGACAATGGGGTCAAGAATTTTGATTGCCACTGGAAATAGAGGGAGAGGTGGGTAGGGTGGAGCAATTTAGCCTCCTGTGGCGGAGCCCTATTATTCCTACTCCGGGAGAATACCACAGTAGGGTTCTTTAATGTGCGAGGAGCGTGGCATCTTTCCTAACACGGTGCACCACTACGGTTTGCGGTCAGGTTTTCCGCATTATAGCCTGATAACCCCAGCATGTAACACGCCAGGGGTACCCCATTCCTTCACCTGGGGCACACATCCCAGTTGCTCTGTTGGCAAAGTACACTAGCCCCCGGCTTGGATTCTGAGCACTATTTAGTCGCCTTTTACAAGCTTAGCGCTGCTGCAGGCCTATTCTTTTAACACCCGGACCTGCACGGGCTACCTTGGAGTCAAATGTACTTAGATATCTGACCTGTTTGACATATTAGTAAATCATATCAAGTTAGAGTGAAATGTTTTAGATTGGATGACTTTTGACCTTGGAGCCAAGGTCAGATATCTAAGTACAAAGACCAAAAAGTAATGGCACAGACAAAATTGTGTATCGTATTTTGCCAAAATTTGTATGTTATTTGACCTTGAGTTTAAAGGTCAAGGTCAAAGGTCACTCACTCTGGTACGCGACACTCCACCCTGAGAGGATATACCAACATACCAAATATTAGAAGTCTAGATCAAAAGACAACAAGGTTATGGTCTGGTCAAAGTTTGTATGAAAAAAATTAAGAAGAAAAGTCCTTACAGGGGGTGATTTAAGGTCCAAATGAGCAGAAAACAAAGATATGCTACATATTTTTATTTTTGATATGTTTCAGTGGAGAGCATCTACTACACATCCATGAATACATTTAATTAATGTCTTCTTGCTCTTGTTAGCAAAATTGGTCTGAAGATAGCGTATTTTCGTATATTTCAAATTGCCAAAAATTAAGAATTTTGGTTGCTATGGTAACCAGATCTTAACCAATCAGATTGCTTTGTACTTTTTTGTAAATTGTTTTCCATAAGACACACTTCATTAATTTAATTATTTAGTTTGGTAAATTTCCACCATTAGATACAAAAAATATACAATCAAATTGTGATGTTTTTGTGATTATTAGGCCCTAAATTAGTGGTTGCTAAGGAGTGGTTGTTGCTATGGTAACGGTGAAAACATTTTTCATTTTTTCCATTTTATTCATTGTTTTTCTTATATATCCAACTGATTTAAAGTCAATTTGGATAAAATATCTGACATCAATAAATCACTTTCAGTGAAAATTGCATGATTCTTAAAAACATTTACACTCACAGACATTGTTTTTTTTTTTTTTTTTGTCTTGGGTATATTGATATCGTTGTTGTAACTCATCAGACAAATAATGATTCCTTTGCCATGGAAAATTCTGATAAAAAGGGCTCTTGTAACAGTAGTATAATGAAGAAAAAAGAAACAGCAACCTGTTTGAAAAGGCAGGTGTATGATCGATTTTGAAGCTCACAAAGATGACTCTTGAATTTTATAAACAATATAACACAGATAAATTATTAAAATGTCACCTTTGCTATTAAAATCTGATATATTGCATTATTTATATGTGATAAGTATTGTTATATTTATAAACCATTGGATTATTGAGACTGTAGTTTGATGAAATGTTTCCGAGGGTTTTCAACTACCCATTAGTCTGACTCTACACGCATGAATTATATTATAAATTATAACTTAAACTTACTGATAACAATGATATATCATTATTTCCATGGTAGAACGTCTGGATTAGATTCCCATTTCGATTTATTGGGTTGTGACTATATATTCTTATGTAATTGGTTCTATTTCTTCTGCCGAGAGGTTAATCCTTAAAATACGTGTCCGCATAACAAAATTTTGAAAATGAATATTAAAATATGTATGTATTTTTTAATGAATAAAAAGAAGTTTAACGTTATATAGTTAACATATATATTATTTTATTAACAGAGCAAGACAAACTGACAAACAATTAACGATCGACAAAAGTGTTTGTGTTCTATTCTCATTAACTGAGTAGACACTCGAACTGAATGTGTCATTTTATTTACTGAGTTAGCGGTAAACGGTCGTTAAATGGAGTGTAATGTATTTTACAGAGATTAACACCTCTCCACAATGCAGCATATCATGGTTTCGACTCTATTGTTTCCGTTTTATTGGATAAAGGGGCAAAGATCAATGCAAAAGACAAGAATGTAAGTCTCATAAATACGCAAAAGTATTATTTGAATTAAGGAGGTGGACTTAGAGTAAGGGACATAAATCATGAATTCAGTGATATGTTTGTATCATATTCAATTTCAACAAAGCCTGTCAAGCTTTTATTTGAAACAAAATGAAATAAGTCGATTGATTGATTGTTGGGGTTTAACATGAAAGGGATGCAGCTGCAGGCCTATTCTTTTGACACCCGGATCTGCACGGTTCTGAAATAAGTCGAGGTTATTCTGATGCTTACATGAGGTTGATGTTAAATGCTGACTACAAACGTTCCAACGATTTTTATGAATTCTGTCCAATACCCTAGGTCTACCTCCTTAATTGTCATATAATCTGAATGTAGAATCCATGTCGAACATTCTTAATGTTAAGGACATGTAAACATTATTTGTTAGTCTTACGGGAAGAATTGACGTAAGATTTAAAAGAAAATTTCAATTGTTTAAATATGCTGATTCTAACTCTTCTAAAGAATCATTGAATCTATGGCGATATACAGACCGTTATATATATAAATAAAAGCATGATTCGACTATTACCCAATTTTACTGACTTGCAAAACGACGGGTACCTCTGTCGGACGATTCGCTGATAACATTTTCGGATTCAAGTTATAACTGCTTTAGATTGTTTAATGCTTTCTGGTTTTCCTTATCTTAAATTTCCATATGTTATTGTAAATTATTTTGTTATCTATTACAATGGGAAAAAAATCATAAGAGAAAATCAAATGTTTTCGTTGGAAATTATAATCACAAACGTCGCTATTTCACAATATCAGATCTGTGAATTCGTTTTTCGCACCACCTTTCTGTTTTGCTATGACTTTTCAGTTCCCATTGAAATCAGGATGTTTATGAAATGGGAGTAAATCATTAGTGTGTTAAATGAAGTGAACCTTATTGTTTTTGAATTATTAAACTCGAAAAGAGTGCTTTTTTTCCATGTTAAAATAATATAACCTGAAAAGAAACCAACTTGAACAAGAGTGAAGTTATAACAAAAAAGTTAAAATACTTCACTATGTAGTATAATGGATTAATGCTATGTTTAAAATCGATGATTTTTTTTTAATTGAAAATTATCATTTTCCTACATGATATTTTATATGATTTTATTTATATCAAGTCATGTCATGTATTTTCTGAAAGGGTTCCAGACCTTTACACCTAGCAGTACTAAATAACAACGATCTTACAGCTTCGCTTCTATTAAATAAAGGGGCGTCGGTTAATTCCAAAGACAATTGTGTGAGTGTGCTTTAAGTGGATAGTGTCCAAATACTTTTTTTTTCGTGAATCCCTTATGTGTACATACATAATTTGTTGACATTGTCGTGAAGAATATCTTCAATTTATTTTTCTTAAATGCGTCAATTCATAGATTCAATGTAAACATGAAATTGTTAACAATACAATACTAGTAACACTTAGTTGGATATGTACTCGCATAGTTTTCTTTATATATTCGATAACATATTAGACAAACTGTTGAAAATGTCTGAAATCTTTGTTATAAAAATAGAATCATATGGTGTATTAATTGCAGGGAGAAACACCAATGCATAAGGCAGTAGAAAGATGTTACAAGTCAATGGTTTCCTGTCTTCTAGAAAATAATTCCTCTTTAAATTCACGTACCCAGAAGGTTAGTAGTGTTAAGTGAAGTGCCTTATGTTTGTTTGTTTGTTTGTTGGGGTTTAACGTCAGGCCTTCCCTATCATAGCCTGACAACCCCTGCATGAAGTGCCTTATACTTATCACTATATTTCAATCAAATTATGCTGTTATATTATGTTGCCCCGTGCAGGTCCGGGTGTCAAAAGAATAGACCTGCGCTAAACTTGTCGTATAAGGCGACTAAATAGTGCTCAGAACCCTAGCCGGGGCTAGGGCGCTCTGCCCACAGAGCAACTGGGATGTGTGCCCCAGATGGTGGAATGGGGTACCCCTGGCGTGTAACATGCTGGGGTTGTCAGGCTATAATACGGAAAACCTGACCACAAACCATAGTGGTGCAACGTGTTGGGGAAAGATGCCACGTTCCTCGCACGTTAAAGAACCCTATTGTGGTATTCTCCCGGATATTTCTGTTATATAAGTATGCATAGTTATCAATTAAACCTGACCATATATATTCTTTTACATCTTTACACTTTTAACATAATATAACAGTTTTGTTTGTTTGTTGGGGTTTAACGTCCGAGCAGCAATGTTTCAGCTATATTCAGACAATGAACATGAAATTGATGATAAAATGAACATGAAATGATGGAATGAAAAAGGGGTGGGACACAAGGACAAAGGGGTCGACAAATTTCGATTGCCACTGGAAATGGGGAGAGGCGGGCAGGGTCGGGCAATTTAGCCTCCTGTGGCGGAGCCCTATGGTTCCTACTCCGGGAGAATACCACAGTAGGGTTCTTTAACGTGCGAGGAACGTGGCATCTTTCCCAACACGGTGCACCACTATGGTTAGCGGTCAGGTTTTCCGTATTATAGCCTGACAACCTGACAACATCTTCAGATTGCAAGTTTCTTCTCGTTATTTTTACTAAGTATGAATACATTTACTAACGACGAATCAGGGTGGTTCCATTATACATGAAGCAGATCGTGTTTTTTTTCTGTTTAATATTTGTATTTGTTGTTGTTTTTTTTTATTTTGCAATTGAATAAAATAAGATTTGAATGTGTCATGAAACTCCATTTAGAAGTTCCTGAATAAAAGATGCTCCACTCCCTCCCTCGATCAACCAATCAACGGGAAACCCAAAAAGGGTTTGTTTGTTTGTTGGGGTTTAACCTCCGACTCCGAGCAGCAATATTTCAGCTACATTCAGACAATGAACATGAAATGGATGATAAAATGAACATGAAATGAAAAAAAAGGATGGGTCACAAGGATCGACAAATTTTGATTGCCACTGGAAAAAGAGGGGATGGGTAAGGCCGGGCAATTTAGCCTCCAGTGGCGGAGCGCAAAGGTTCCTACTCCTATCGAATACCACAGCAGGGTTCTTTAACGTGCGAGGAACGTGGCATCTTTCCCAACACAGTGCACCACCATGGTTTGCGGTCAGGTTTTCCGTATTATAGCCTGACAACCCCAGCATGTAACACGCCAGGGGTACCCCATTCCACCACCTGAGGCACACATCCCAGTTGCTCTGTGGGCAGAGAGCCTAGCCGCCGGCTAGGTTTCTGAGCACTATTTAGTCGCCTTATACGACAAGCTTAGCGCTGCTGCAGGCCTATTCTTTTAACACCCGGACCTGCATTGGGCCCCAAAAAGGGACTAAGATGGAAAAACAAAGAAAGAAGGTGCACAAAAGCATCATGTGGTAAAAATTGTATGTAAGTTTCCTCAAATTCCATTCAGCGATTACGGTCTGATAGACGAACGGGCGGACAGCATGTTCACATTTCAAGCTGGTTGTGTAATAAGGGTCAGCATTTTAGGCAATGTCCAATCTTAGTAAAGTATTTGATGTAGTGTAAATAAAATACCACAAAAGAGGTGAAGAAATGGGACCCATTTTAACAAAATTGTAAATGACAGTTAAAACATAAATGGGAGTCCGGAAGTTAAAAATAATACGACCGCAGTAGCCCTAAGCTTGTGGTAAAGGCGACTTAATGCTCAAAACACTCTTCCTACAGAGCAACTGGGTTGTTTTATCCAAGGTGGTTGAATGGGGTACGCTTAGCATACCTCATGCTGGGGTTGTCAGGCTATAATGCGGAAAACATCATTGCAAACCATAGTGATTCAACGTGATGGGAAAGATGCTACGTCCCTCACATGTGAAAGAACCCAGTTGTGGTATTCGATAGGAGTAAGAACCTTTGCGCTTCGCAACAGGAGGTTAAATTGCCCGACCCTACCCATCCCTCCCTTTTCTTGTGGCGTGTTACATGCTGGGGTTGTCAGGCTATAATACGGAAAACCTGACCGCAAACCATAGTGGTGCACCGTGTTGGGAAAGATGCCACGTTCCTCGCACGTTAAAGAACCCTACTGTGGTATTCTCCCGAAGTAGGAACCATAGGGCTCCGCCACAGGAGGCTAAATTGCCCAACCCTACCCATCTCTCCCTATTTCCGGTGGCAATCAAAATTTGTGGACCCTACTGTCCTTTTGTCCCATCCCTTTTTTCATTTCATCATCATTTCATGTTCATTTTATCATCAATTCCATGCTCGGACGTTAGACTCCAACAATCAATCTTTTGGCAATCAAAATTCGTCGACCATATTATCCTTGTGCCATATCCCCTTTTCTCATTTCATCTCCATCATTTCACGTTCATTTTATCATCCATTCATGTTCCTCGCCTGAATATAGCTGAAATATTGCTGCTCGGGCGTTAAAACCCTATAATCAATATCAATCAATCAAAAGAAAATTACCACTTAATGGAAGATATACGCATCAATGAACCAATTTAAAATATTTATTCAATACTTGAATATCCGAGTTTAAAAAGAGCGGATTTGCTTAAGGGTGACATCTTAGCTCAAGTAATTGAACCCTTGTTTGGAATTGTTGTCATGTAATATCAGTGTCACTTGGAAACTTGCATACTGTAAGTCATTCTAATGTTCTAGTGACGTAATTCTTTCAATTAGAATTTCCTGCCTTACCGTAAGTCTACTACTGAAATAGTATATTTTGTGTTTTTATGTTTTCTGAGATTTCATCAATTTAAAACATGTTTTACCTATATTATCAATATATACGTAGCGTGGACTAATTGTCCGGGTGTTAAAAGAATAGGCCTGCAGCAGCGCTAAGCTTGTCGTAACAGGCGACTAAATAGTGCTCAGAACCTTAGCCGGGGGCTAGGGCGCTCTGCCCACAGAGCAACTGGGATGTGTGCCCCAGGTGGTGGAATTGGGTACCACTGGCGTGGTACATGCTGGGGTTGTCAGGCTATAATACGGAAAACCTGACCGGAAACCATAGTGGTGCATCGTGTTGGGAAAGATGCCACGTTCCTCGCAAGTTAATGAACCCTACTGTGGTATTCTCCCGGAGTAGGAACCACAGGGCTCCGCCACAGGAGGCTAAATTGCCTGACCCTACCCACATCTCCCTATTTCCAGTAGCAATCAAAATTTGTCGACCCCATTGTCCTTGTGTCCCATCCCTTTTTCATTTCATCATCATTTCATGTTCATTCTATCATCAATTTCATGTTCATCGTCTGAATATAGCTGAAATATTGCTGCTCGGACAAACAAACTCAATAGGAGAGGTTCTGAAGATACTAAGGCAAAGTCGCAACTTCTGGTGGTGAACAGCATCTAAAATTTTAAGGGTAGAGTTTTTGGTGGAACCATCAACAATAGATCCATAATCAGACGATTAATATTGAAGTATCAGCACCCCAATCGGTACTGGACACCATTTTTAAAATATCTAGTGCCTTAAGACACCTAGATTTAAGTAATTTGATATGGGGAAGAAAAGAAAGTTTACTATTGAAAAGTAAACCAAGGAATTTTGTTTCTACTATTTTGATTTCATTACCATAAAGAAAGAGATCTGGGTCCGGATGCAGCTTTCGCTTTCGACAAAAGTACATACAAACAGTTTTAGATGTACAAAACTCTAAAGCCCATTTCTCAATTCTTTTGAGGAAAAGTTGTAACTGCCTTTCAATATTACTCATATTTTGTATCTTGCAGCAGATGCAAAAGTCGTCTACATACAAGGCACCGTCAATATTGTCCTTCAAAACTTGGGCTTAACTATTAATTTTAATACTGAAGAGAGTGACAAAAAGAATACTTCCCTGAGGAACTCCCATTTCCTATTCCTTCTCAGAAAAAGTCGAATTTACTCTTACATTAAAATGACGATCTGACAAAAAATTAGACAAGAACGGAGGAAGTCTTCCTTTCAACCCCATATCAAATATATCTTTTAAAATACCATATCTCCACGTCGTGTCATAGGCTTTTTCTAAATCGAAAAGGAACGACACAACATGTTCATTTTTAGCAAATGCATTTCTGATGAACGTTTCAAACCGGACTAAATGGACAAGAGTACTTCTGCCTTGCCTAAAACCACACTGAATATTAGTGAGTAAGTTGTGCTTCTCAAGGAACCACACAAGGCGATCATTGACCATTCGTTCCATTGTCTTGCAGACGCAGCTTGTCAATGCAATCGGGCGATAATTTGAAGTATGATCCTTTCCTGGTTTTGGGATAGGGGCAACTGAAGCCGTTTTCCAGATGGACGGAACGTTACCAAAAGTCCATACCTCGTTCATTAACGCAATAAGTGTATGTCGAGATGGATCAGGAAGATGTTTCAAAAGTTGATAGTGAATATTATCTAGCCCACTAGCTGTATCGTGGGCTTTAGCCAGTGACGAATTTAGTTCCTCTACAGAAAATTGAGAGTCGTAGGATTCAGCATTATTTGACTTTAAGTTTAATTTTGTCTTTTCTGCAGATGATTTAATTTTTTGAAAATCCGGTTTGTAGTTAGTTGAGGATGAATGTTTAGCGAATGTTTCGGCTAGCTTATTGGCGATATCTTTTTCGGTGGTTAGAGTGGTATTACCAACTTTAAGGTGTTTCACTGAAGAATTCGAAGTTTTTCTTTTACTTTTCTATTAAAATTCCTTACTTTATTGAGGGGAGTGTGAGATTTAATACTAGAAACAAAATTTTTCCAAGAGGTTCGTCTGGCTTGTTTACATGTACGTCGAGTTTTTGCTCGAAATATTCGGAAGTTTGACAGATTTGCTGGTGTAGGATTTTTGTCAAACCGGCGATGGGCGTTCTTCGATCGCTTTATCGCACTCATCAGTAAACCATGGTTTACTAGGCCTTTTTGGAATTGTCGAGGTTTTAGGTAACTTTATGGTATCCATATGATAATTCTATAAAAATTAACTTCTGATGATTATCATATGCCAATTCTGGCCTGAAAACTAATCGTAACTGAAATATGTGATTATTTATTATGCTCGATTCATTTGATTATCATATATTGCAAGTGATATGATTTTCATGTATGGCACATTTGATTGCATAGACGACTCATATAATTATATTAGTCCTTATTTTTGTCCCGGCTAATTATTGTCATTTCAAGCTGAACAAATTAATTAGGCCGTCTGAATTCATTATTTAATAGAAAATAGAAAACTTAACTTACCCTTGACCTTTTCAACTACAACATTAAAATTGGTTCTTGGTAGGTCATTAAACAGAAACGTCAAGTCTCTTGAAAATCCTCGATTCTTTAAGCAATCTGGAAATTAGGTGCATGATATAAGTGTTAAAATTTATAGATAATCTACATTCAGGGTATAGAGATACGTTAAATACAAAGGAAGTGTAATACTGAGAAAGTGACAGTTTCATACCGCCAGCTATAGTGTTGAAATATATTTTGGTGAGAACTGGTTGAAGCCATTATTATTTGCATTCAATATATACGGATCTTTCACCAATGTTTTAACAAATTATACCTTCCGATTGTGTTGACAAAGTTTCAATTTATTAATACTATGATAAGTGAGTAACACAAGTACAGTTTCTGCGAAAGTCGTCGCAATTCACTGAAATCAGGTCCGGGTGTCAAAAGAATAGGCATGCAGCAGCGCTAAGCTTGTCGTTAAAGGCGACTAAATAGTGCTCAGGAACCTAGCGGGGGCTAGGCGCTCTGCCCACAGAGCAACTGGGATGGGTACTCCTGGCGTAATACATGCTGGGGTTGTCAGGCTATAATACGGAAAACCTGACCGGAAACCATAGTGGTGCACCGTGTCGGGAAAGATGCCACGTTCCTTGCACGTTAAAGAACCCTGCTGTGGTATCCAATAGAAGTAGGAACCTTTGCACTCCGTTACAGGGGGTTAAATTCCCCGACCTTACCCATCCCTCCCTTTTTCATGTGGCAGTCAAAATTTATCGACCCTATTATCCTTGCGTCCCATCCCTTTTTTCATTTTGATTGCCACTGGAAAAAGACAAAACGAAGAACATAAAATAACTAAAATAATACACTGCCTTTCTAGAAATACCCGCCGATTTGTTCGTTAAACGTTAAGTCAGGCGTAGACGAAAGAGGAAATGAAAGCGAAGATACGACGTTGAACAATTCAGTTTTCATGGTGTAGATGTCACACCTTTGCGCTCCGAGACAGGAGGCTAAATTGCTCTACCCTAACCACCTCTCCTTATTTCCAGTGGCGCCCCGTGCAGGTCCGGCTGTCAAAAGAATAGGCATAGAAATTTGTCGACCCTATTATCCTTGTGACCTTTTTTTTCATTTCATGTTCATTTTATCATCCATTTCATGTTCATTGTCTGATTATAGCTGAAATATTGCTGCTCGGACGTTAAACCCCAACAAGCAAACACACGTTTTGTTTGTCTGTTTTTCATGTCTGGTCTTTGTCCCTGGATAAAATTCTTTTGATATCCGCTAGAATCTTGGTTTCCTTGATTACATAGAGACGACATATAGCAAAACATTACTCAAACAATGAACCAATCAAAATACAAGAAGTTTACATGGAGTATGTTAATATTAAATGTTACTGTTCGTATAACATCTTCTATAATAATAATTACAACAACCAAAAAAAACAAAAACAAAAAACAAATTTCAAAACCGTTAAAAAGAAACTTAATGAATAGAAATGATACTTCACCTATTTTTTTATTGAGCAATGGGAGAACGTGTCCACCATCACTGGTTCCAAAACCAGCTACGACCAACCCTGTGGACTTCCCGTTCGTCAGATTTTCTGCAATATTAAAACGTTTATGAGATACGACAGTTGTAAAGTTTATTGAGGTTACTTGACTTACTTGACAAGTTTCTTTACTCTTTGGATGGGCAAAGGCCACAAACAATCATCTTCCGCCTGATTCTATTATAGGCACTACGAACAAGTTCATGATAATAGTAGCCTATTGATGACCTCCTCCAGGAGTTTTTAGATCTGCTTTTTTGTAAATTTCACTGCGGATTCCATTGAGAGGACTCTTTAGTGAAAAGGTGATGGAAGTTTGTTAGCATTCTGCCAGAGGTCAGAGTTAAAAATAAGATTTGGCCGGAAAATTTACAAATAATTTCTCTCTACAGATATGTTTCAATAAACGCTTGGATCTTCTTGTCGTTCTCCCCTAGCTTTTTTTAACCTAAGTAAATATTACACAACTCGTATCCGTCATATTTAAAGTGTTAGTTCCTATTTTTTTCCAAATTGTGTATATGCATTTGGAACACTATACTGACCATTAAAACCAACTCTTAAATCTCAAATATTTATAATAAGTATGAAATTGGCATCGAAATATCAGTTTGTTTGTTTGTTGGAGTTTAACGTCCGAGCAGCAATATTTCAGCTATATTCAGACAAAGAACATGAAATGGATGATAAAATGAACATGAAATGATAAAAAAAAGGATGGGTCACAAGGATAATAGGGTTGACAAATTTTGATTGCCACTAGAAAAAGGGGGGGATGGGTAAGGTCGGGCAATTTAGCCTCCTGTGGCGGAGCACAAAGGTTCCTACTCCTATCGAATACCACAGCAGGGTTCTTTAACGTGCGTGGAACGTGGCATCTTTCCCAACACGGTGCACCACTATGGTTTGCGGTCAGGTTTTCCGTATTATAGCCTGACAACCCCAGCATGTAACATACCACGGGTACCCCGACCTTACCCATCCCCCCCTTTTTCCAGTGGTAATCAAAATTAGTCGACCCTATTATCCTTGTGACCCATCCTTTCTTTTTTTCATTTCATGTTCATTTTATCATCCATTACATGTTCATTGTCTGAATATAGCTGAAATATTGCTGCTCGGACGTTAAACCCCAACAAACAAACAAACAATTGACTGCTTTTAGCCAAGTTATGCTTACAGGGCATCTCACCCTTTAAATATCATTTACAAATCACTCAGATCCCAATTATTCAGGCTATTGTAACAATATCCATTGTTCGTCTTTTAATTTAGGTTTTATTTCATATTAAATTTTTAATAACAAAATGTGTTTTTTTTTTATTTAAAATTTCATGAATACAAAAATATCAATAAATGATATATAATAGCAATGTAAAAAATGTTTTAAAAAAAGAACAAGAATAGAAAAAGTACAAAAAAATATTTTTCACGATAACAATTGCTTGTATATTTCGGATACATCGGTCTCATGTTGTTCAGCTAATTTTTCGGTCTTTAGATGTATGTAATATTGCCGGGAGTTTAACCGGAGTTATTTCCCCTTTTGAATGCTTGTGATGTCATAAGCATAAAAATGGCGGGAACAGAGAACCAGAGACTATACGATAGAAAAATACTAATATCTTCCTTTTTTGATCTTTGCAATGTAATACTTTGCATTGTTACCTTTTTCGGCTATCTGAATCTACTTAATCCTACTTGTAAAAGTGGCGAACTTACACTTTTAAATGCAGTCAATAATGAATAAAGGAAGAATTTTGCACATGCCTAAAACTGGTTCTGTGTAGAAGCACCATCTGTTCGGAGTGAACATTGGTTACATATTTAGCGTACTCTGAATATGACTTCTCACCACTACTTGTACTAAATATGGCATTCATCTTATGATTTACTGACTACTTATGATTTGCCAACGTCTATACGTATCTTTGACCTGAAAATAAAGGATAATTCTAAAATAAACAATGAAGCTGATGTTAGTATAACTGAATAATGTCATACTGGAAACAACAACAATTTTTTTATTTTAGTTTTCATTAATTTAACTATTTCAATTATGAACGTATGAAAATATCTTAACCATACAAATCTTGACATACACATAACGAAATGGTTCCTAAAAATATGAACTTTGCTCATTTTTTACAACATTTGTCAAGCATTGTAAAATTATTATTTTAATTGTAACAAACTATCTGACTTGTTTCTTTGGCAAACCAGATTACTTTGTATCAGTCGCTTTGATACTTTTATCCCATTGCCTTCGATTCGGAAAGATGCCACGTTCCTCGCACGTTAAAGAACACTGCTGTGGTATTCGATAGTAGTAGGAACCTTTGCGCTCCGCCACAGGAGGCTAAATTGCCCGACCTTACCCATCCCCCTTTTTTTCCAGTGGCAATCAAAATTTGTCGACCCTATTATCCTTGTGACCCATCCTTTTTTTTCATTTCATGTTCATTTTATCATCCATTTCATGTTCATTGTCTGAATATAGCTGAAATATTGCTGCTCGGACGTTAAACCCCAACAATCAATCATTAAAAATCGATTCAAATAATTCCAAACAAAAATTTGAAAAAAAGTTTTTATTTGAAAAAATCATATTTTGGTTTCAATTGACCAGAAAATAAGTTCAGGAATGTTTCTTATTCTGAACAGGATGTACGAAATAGATGGTTTGTGCCAGTTTGAATCATATTGTACAAATCGCTTCCCGGTTTACAAGAGTTATTACTGGAAAGATTGATTGATTGTTGGGGTTTAACGTCCGAGCAGCAATATTTCAGCTATATCCAGAAAATGAACATGAAATGATGATGAAATGAAAAACGGGATGGGACACAAGGACAGTAGGGTCGACAAATTTTGATTGCCACTAGCTAAAGGGAGGGATGGGTAAGGTCGGGCAATTTAGCCTCCTGTGGCTGAGCGCACAGGTTCCTACTCCTATCGAATACCACAGCAGGGTTCTTTAACGTGCGAGGAACATGGCATCTTTCCCAACACGGTGCACCACTATGGTTTGCGGTCAGGTTTTCCGTATTATAGCCTGACAACCCCAGCATGTAACACGCCAGGGGTACCCCATTCCACCACCTGGGGCACACATCCCAGTTGCTCTGTGGGCAGAGCGCCTAGCCCCCGGCTAGGTTTCTGAGCACTATTTAGTCGCCTTTTACGACAAGCTTAGCGCTGCTGCAGGCCTATTCTTTTGACACCCGGACCTGCACGGGGCCTCGTTATATGGATATCTGCCTCAATATTTTTAAAAATATAGTTAAATCATATCGTTTTCATGTTTGATTTTGAACTAGGTTTTGGATATTATCCTACCTTTCTAATATTCAGCGTCTCCTCTCTTTAGCCAACATGTACAACAGAGAATATTATTATACTTAATATTCTTACACAACCGAGTTTGAAATTTGCATTTTTAAATTTACATTTTTCAGAACCTAAAACGGATGCAATAAAATTGAATTCACAATAAGTGTGAATGCTTTTATCTGTTGAAAAATTAACATATGCTGTACGTATTGGTTAATTTTCGTGTGTCTGCATTTAGATGTTACAAACAGATGTAGATATAGAATGCGTTAAAACTACTGACAAAACTTGTCTTGAACGAATTTAGTTTGGAATGAAGGAAATATTTTAAACAATTTTACCATGGTTAAAAATAGTTTAAACTGTGTCCAAGTGATTATAAAAACTAACTGGTTTAGCTTTCAGGATTATTCTTTTTATCCTTGTGACCCATCCTTTTTTTTTTCATTTCATATTCATTTTATCATCCATTTCATGTTCATTGTCTGAATATAGCTGAAATATTGCTGCTCGGACGTTAAACGCCAACAAACAAACAAATATTCTTTTTACAAAATCTAAAATGTATATTAACATTTTAAATATGTAATTCGACCCGTCCAGGTCCGGGGTCAAAAGAATATGCCTGCAGCAGCGCTAAACTTGTCGAAAAACTGGACCAAATAGTGCTGAGAACCTTAGCCGGGGCCTAGGGCACTCTGCCCACAGAGCAACTGGGATAGGTACCCCTGGCGTGTGACATGCTGGGGTTGTCAATCGGTGCACCGTGTTGGGTTTGTTTGTTTGTTTGTTGGGGTTTGACGTCCGAACAGCAATATTTCAGCTATATTCAGACGATGAACATGAAATTGATGATAAAATGAATATGAAATGGTGATGAAATGAAAAAGGGATCGGATACAAGGACAATGGGGTCGACAAATTTAGATTGCCACTGGAAATAGGGAGATGTGGGTAGGGTCGGGCAATTTAGCCTCCTGTGGCGGTGCCCTATGGTTCTTACTCCGGGAGAATACCACAGTAGGGTTCTTTAACGTGCGAGGAACGTGGCATCTTTCCCAACACGATGCACCACTATAGTTTGCGGTCAGGTTCTCTGTATTATAGCCTGACAACCCCAGCATGCAACACGCCAGGGGTACCCCATTCCACCACCTGGGGCACACATCCCCAGTTGCTCTGTGGGTAGAGCGCCCTAGCCCCCGGCTAGGGTTCTGAGCACTATTTAGTCGCCTTTTACGACAAGCTTAGGGCTGCTGAAGGCCTAATCTTTTAACACCCGGACCTGCACGGGGCAGAATGGTAGAAAATATTTAAATGTCAAGAGGATGTGATTTGTACTGACAGACTAAACTTATGAAAAATGATCTCATAACAGACGAGCGAAATAATGGTAAAACAGTGCATCCCCTCCTTCTATCGGAAATCAAATTAACTGCAAACTTAAAAATTACTCCTTAGATGCTGTTATTTTAATAATCAGAAATGAGTTGTGGATGCAACTTTTGTAAAACTTTGGAGTAAAATGAAACATTTTTTTTTCCGTAGAGTTTATTTTAAATCAACAATACAATGACAACTAGTAACGTAAAAATGTGGAATAAGCTATTATTATTTTAGATTTTGCAATGTTAGTACATATAACATCTTTGATTTTTTTTATGTAAATTTTTCTTTCAATGCCCAGATTCACTGTTTCAGAGACTTTTGAAACATAACCAAACAAAGGGTAATCAAGGGAACCAAGGTTATAGCGGCAATCAAACGAATGTAACCCAGGGACACAGATCAAATAGGGAAAGCACACACACACCAGAGAACATAAAATAACCAAAATGATTTTTACAAAGCAACAAAGGTTTTGTTTTTATTGTGCTAGTTTAAACATCCTGCTTCGCACTTTCTATTCTCAAAAAGAGTAATCAAGGGAACTAAGGTTATAGCGGCAGTCAAAAGAATGTTATCCAGGGACAAAGACCAGACATGGAAAACAGACATACAAAACAAAGAACATAAAGTAAATAAAAGTATACATACAAAGTAACAAACGTAAATAAGCAACGCGGACTCCACTAAAAACTGGGAGCATGGACCAAGTGCACCGGCAAGGTAAGCGTCACAAAAAATTATTTTCCGAATGGTAAAGGTCTTATTAAGAACAAATTTTGTACTAAATTGAAAAAAAAATACATTTGTCGCAATGATACGGCTACAGTCTCATCAACATTTTATGACCACCTG
Organism: Perna viridis; assembly: GCA_037379345.1. Lineage (NCBI taxonomy): Eukaryota > Metazoa > Mollusca > Bivalvia > Mytilida > Mytilidae > Perna > Perna viridis. Next base: position 5,698,703 of record CM074525.1, read on the forward strand.
CTGTTTTAATACTGCAGGATTTCAGTGAGTTTTTCTACCATGATAAGAACAGTCTGTCAGCACGTAGAATTATACTGACAAGATATATACAATATATACTATCTATTTTTGTTTACAAAACTGCATTCGAGAAGTAACTAAAGGTAATATAGAGTTAAAACATACCTATACGTTAAACGACCATCAAAGACACTATTACACAGGTATTGGTCGATATCTTCTCCTTTTATAATATTCCAGTTATCTATTCCCACTATAAGACTGCTCAACTAAGCAACAGCACCGACATTTGCGAGGATATAAATGAATGCATAAAATTCATTTCTGTGACTCTATTTTTTACATCACTGCTATGATTTATTTCAAATACTTTAATGAGATATTTATCTTTTTTGATTCCCCCCTGTGGATCGCTATCCTTGTCGTGGTAGGGGGGCTTGCGTGCCTCAGTGATCCTAAGAGCTATGCCAGCTGGAGTTTTTTCTCCTGGTAGGGTTACCCATGCTGGAAAGGTCAAAGGTTAGAGGCCAGACTAAAGCGATCCGAACATCGACCGTGGGCCCGGTGTTTAAAATAAAAAGTGGGTTCACCTACTTGTTTGCCGTGAGTTGCAACCCGTGAGTTATTGGTGGGCGAGGAGGTCCTAGTGGATGAAGGTCGTATCTAGACTCCAGTCGTGACGTAACCCCCGTGTCATCGAAGGCTGGATGATCGAGGATACGGCTGTATATGCCACTCGGCTCTTAGGTCATCTAAACGGGAGATCGGATGGACCCGGTTTCGATCAATCGGCTGGTCACGCCATGCCCTTCATTTGTCCACCTGCTTTACTGATGGCATTTTGTTAAATCCAATGTTTCAAATATTTTCAAAAGCTTACAAATGGCAAATGAAGAAGGCGGTGGCTCATGGGTCAATCGAGTAGTACGCTGTCTATGCGCCATTGATAGATACGCTCTGTTCGAGTATGTCGTCTCTGGAATCCCTGATGCTATCTGCTGGAAATCCGTAGAGTCCTAGCATCGCCCGTGTTGGCACTCGGTGGCTGGTGGGGAACAGAGACGATGAAACTTACTAAAACTTAACATGGCGACAAAAAACAACGGGGAGTTCAATGTTTCCTATTCAAAAAAAACGAAAAAGTGATGTCTGCAATTCTTCTGACGAAAGTGATAAAAACTGGCCAAGATTTATTGTAATTTCTGCAAAAGATAAAGACAAAAATGTTAATGACCTTTCTCCTTTTTTAATACAGAAAACTATCAAGGGTGTAGCTGGTGATGTTAAAGATACAAAGAAAATAAGATCAGGAATTTTAATTGAATGCCTCAGACCTGGCCAATCATCAAATGTGTTAAAATTAACCAGGATTGGTGACCTTGATGTGGTTTCATCTGCACACAAGTCACTAAATCAGTCACAGGGTGTCCTTAAATACCGGGGTCGAGACCTCGACGCCTTGACTGATGAAGAGATCTGTGAGGAACTGAAATCACAAGGCGTTAAGTCAGTGAAAAGATTTACTTCTCGACGTGCAGATGCAACCACACCAATGAGAACAATCCTGTTAACATTTAGTTCCACTTCAGTGCCATCTCATGTCTACATTGGTCCATACAGGACAGCTGTCAGTCTGTATATTCCTAACCCACTTCGGTGTTTTAAATGCCAGAAGTTTGGGCATGGAAAGGGCCAGTGTAGAGGAAAACTGTTTTGTTACCGATGCTCTGAAGAAGGACACGAGGGAATCGACTGCAGAAAAGATCTGAAATGCAGAAACTGTGAGGAAGCTCACATGTCATCATCTAAAGATTGCCCTCTTTATAAGAAAGAAAAAGATATTTTAAAGATAAAAACTGAAAACAAAATTTCATATAGTGAAGCTCGCCAGAAGTGGTCCCTTTCCAACAATTTTCTTGCGTCTGGCAAAACATCTTATGCTAGTGTTGCAAAGCGTGCTTGTCTGTCCTCGACTGTTGAGGTGCAGACGATCATGAGTTGGAAAGAGGATATCAATGGTCTTGCCAAACTGCCCACTGAGGTATCCACCAAAATAATGAAACCATCCAAAAAATGTTTAGAGGAAATTAAAAAGGCCAGAGCTAAGAAATCTCACCAATGTTCCCAGACTCAGTCATCCCAAAATTCCGGATCATCTTCAAAATCATCTCCATCATCACAACAGTCATCGTCTTCCAAATCTCAACAGAAGAATGTCCAACCCCCAAAAAAGTTGGGGAATTTCCGTGTGGAGGACTTGGAGAAATCCAAGTCTAGGCGACAGATTGTGTCGCCTGTGGTGTCGGACTCGGATTCCGAATCTGACATGGAAACAACAGATCCTGGACTTTGTCCAGGTGAAAACTGGCTGGGTCCCGACCTTGATCAGATTGACCAAACAGATCCTGTTGCCATGAAAAAATACAAGGAGCAGCGCGCTCAGTCAATTCGAATTGACCTTAATGGTGGCACTCGTACTAGAAGGTCATCGAGTCGTGGTCGCGGATCCAAGTCAGAGAAAATATCCCCCATTCGTCACCCATAAAAATGGCCAAATTACTTCAATGGAATTGTCGAGGTTTAAAGGCTAATATTTTGGAATTAACTCTTCTTGTTCAGTCTATTTTACCAGTTGCATTATGTCTCCAGGAGACTCATTTAAAAGAAACGGATCGAATTTCCGTAAAAGGATATACAATGTATAGTACATTTGCTGAGGCAAATGAACGAGCTGCTGGTGGATCTACCATTTTTATTAGGGACAGAGTAATACATAGTTCAGTTCCTTCAACTACCGATCTACAAGCAGTGGCCGTTCGGTTATCCCTTGATAAAACCATAACCGTTTGTTCCATTTACATTCCCCCAAATTCAATTTTGTGCAGAAATAAATTAGTTGATGTGGTTAAGCAGTTGCCCAAACCATTTATTATTTTGGGTGACTTTAATGCTCATAATCCTTTATGGGGAAGTAATCATACGAATGATAAAGGTAAAAAAGTTGAGGAGCTCCTTCAGCAAGAAGATTTGTGCATATTTAATGACGGATCTTCAACGTTCCTTCATTCAGGCAATGGATCGTATTCTTCTATTGATTTAAGCATTTGTGATCCTCTCGTACTTTCAGAGTTTACATGGCGAGTTCATGATGACTTGTGCGGGAGTGATCATTTTCCAATTAATTTGGAGCATTTATCCTCCAAAACGGAGGAACGTCAACCTCGTTTTAAACTTGAGAAAGCAGATTGGGCTTCATTTGAAGCCCACTGTCTTGAAGAATTACGATTAGAAACGATGAGGGATGTTGAAGATCCCATTTTATTATTTAATGAAAGACTGACATCAATTGCTAATAAAACAATACCTAAAACCTCGACAAATCCAAAAAGGCCTAGTAAACCATGGTTTACTGATGAGTGCGACAAAGCGATCGAAGAACGCAACAAGGCCCATCGCCGGTTTGACAAAAATCCTACACCAGCAAATCTGTCAAACTTCCGAATATTTCGAGCAAAAGCTCGACGTACATGTAAACAAGCCAGACGAACCTCTTGGAAAAATTTTGTTTCTAGTATTAAATCTCACACTCCCCTCAATAAAGTATGGAATTTTATTAGAAAAGTAAAAGGAAAAAATTCGAATTCTTCAGTGAAACACCTTAAAGTTGGTAATACCACTCTAACCACCGAAAAAGATATCGCCAATAAGCTAGCTGAAACATTCGCTAAACATTCATCCTCAACTAACTACAAACCGGATTTTCAAAAAATTAAATCATCTGCAGAAAAGACAAAATTAAACTTCAAGTCAAATAATGCTGAATCCTACAACTCTCAATTTTCTATAGAGGAACTAAAATCGTCACTGGCTAAAGCCCACGATACAGCTAGTGGGCTAGATAATATTCACTATCAACTTTTGAAACATCTTCCTGATCCATCTCTACATACACTTCTTGCGTTAATGAACGAGATATGGACTTCTGGTAACGTTCCGTCCATCTGGAAAACGGCTTCAGTTGTCCCTATTCCAAAACCAGGAAAGGATCATACGGATCCTTCAAATTATCGCCCGATCGCATTGACAAGCTGCGTCTGCAAGACTATGGAACGAATGGTCAATGATCGCCTTGTGTGGTTCTTTGAGAAGCACAACTTACTCACTAATATTCAGTGTGGTTTTAGGCAAGGCAGAAGTACTCTTGACCATTTAGTCCGGTTTGAAACGCTCATCAGAAATGCATTTGCTAAAAAAGAACATGTTGTGTCGGTCTTTTTCGATTTAGAAAAAGCCTATGACACGACGTGGAAATATGGTATTTTAAAAGATATATTTGATATGGGGTTGAAAGGAAGATTTCCTCTGTTCTTGTCTAATTTTTTGTCAGATCGTCATTTTAATGTGAGGGTAAATTCGACTTTTTCTGAGGAGAAGGAACATGAAATGGGTGTTCCTCAGGGAAGTATTCTTTCTGTCACTCTCTTCAGTATTAAAATTAATAGTTTAGCCCAAGTTTTGAAGGACAATATTGACGGTTCCTTGTATGTAGACGACTTTTTGATCTGCTACAGGGGACAAAATATGAGTAATATTGAAAGGCAGTTACAACTTTGCCTCAAAAGAATTGAGCAATGGGCTTTGGAGAATGGGTTTAAGTTTTCTACATCTAAAACTGTTGGTATGCACTTTTGTCGAAAGCGAAAGCTGCATCCGGACCCAGATCTCTTTCTTTATGGTAATAAAATCAAAATAGTAGAAGAAACAAAATTCCTTGGATTACTTTTTGATAGTAAACTTTCTTTTCTTCCCCATATCAAATTACTTAAATCTAGGTGTCTTAAGGCACTAGATATTTTAAAAATGGTGTCCAGTACCGATTGGGGTGCTGATACCTCAATTTTATTAAATTTATATAGATCTTTGGTTAGGTCTAAACTTGATTATGGATCTATTGTTTATGGTTCCGCCAAAAAATCCTACCTTAAAATTTTAGACGCTGTTCACCACCAAGGGTTGCGACTTTGCCTTGGTGCCTTCAGAACCTCTCCTATTGAGAGCCTTTATGCCGAGGGAAATGAACCATCCCTTGGAGACAGACGTTTGAAATTAGGTCTTCAATATGTAAGTAAACTTATGGCCTACCCAGATAGCCCTGCCTACGACTGTGTCATTAATCCTATTTATGTCGACATTTATCGAAAACATGAAAGCAAAACCCCTCCTTTTGGAATTCGAATAAAACCTCATTTGGAAGCAATTCATCTGGAGACCAATGCAGTGACACCTGTTGTTACTTCGAAATGCCCTCCATGGGAGCTTCCACATCCTTCTTTCATTTTTGATCTGCGTGAATATAAAAAGTCCGATACCAATCCTTTATTTTTACAACAAAAATTTTCTGAAATTAAAGCAAATTATCCGGATTTTTCGACGGTGTATACAGATGGCTCAAAAGATGGCGATAGCGTTGCATGTGCTGCTGTCCATGGTGACAGAACTGTAACTGAACGGTTGCCATCGAGCGCTTCCATATTCACAGCTGAAGCTCGAGCCATATTGTTAGCCCTTAAATTGATTACTCAATCTAATCTGTCACAGTTTATTATTTGTTCTGACTCTTTGAGCTGTCTTTTGGCAATTAAGAATCACAAACTGAAAAACACTCTTATTTTACAAATTTTGTATTTTATTCATCGACTTCGGGAATTTGATAAAGAGATTGTTTTTCTCTGGGTACCCAGTCATGTTGGTATTCAGGGGAATTCAGTTGTAGACAGGGTTGCCAAAAAGGCATTAAATGAAATAATAAAGGACGTTAGTTTGCCATACACCGATTTTAAACCTTTAATAAGGAAATATATTTTAAAGATGTGGCAGGACCGTTGGGACGGTCTTGAACACAACAAACTCAATTCCATAAAACCCGATCTAGGCGTTCATCAATCCGGGTCGGGCAATCGCAAAGAGCAAGTGGTCATGACTAGATGCCGCATTGGACATTCTAGATTTACACATGGCCATTTGCTTGTTGGTGATCCTCCACCTGAGTGTATCCCATGTGATTGCCCTTTCTCTATCAAATATGTTCTTCTAGATTGTGTGGATTTTGCCAACATCAGGCAAAATTATTTTGACTGCGCCAATATGTTTGATTTGTTCAAGACCGTTTCATCTGAAAACATCATCGATTTCTTGCGGGACATCAGTTTATTTAATAAAATCTAAATTGGATACCTTCCTTAATTTTTCAATATTTTAAATGTTTTATCGAATTTATGTTTCTATATGTATTTTATGTCTTAGGTTCACCTTTTATGTACCTTTTTATATGTAAATAGCTGCTTCTTTTTAATTTCATTATTTTATGAAGAGACTTTGATCTTAATTTTAATATTTTCCTTGCATTAAATGTTCTTGCCGTGATATGGCCTTGGTCGCCGAAACGGCAATAAATAGCAATAATCAATCAATCAATCAATCTTTTTTGATTTAATCACATGTCAAATGGTATAACTGCATGTAGGTAATTGTCACAGTTGGAAAGCACTTTCCATAGGATTTAAATTTGAAATATCTTTTTATTTAAATATTACTGGACCGAAACTACTCCATGAATTACCAAAGGTATTCACTAGCTTAGTAGTCATACTTTTCCGACTTGAATCATATCAGATTTAGTTCAACTGAATTTGCGCCAAAGGTGTGTTCAATGAATAAACACGTAGCAGCGCTAAGCTTGCTTTAAAAGACAACTAAATTGTACTAAGAACCCTGGCCGAGGGCTAGAACACTATGTTCACAGAGCAACTGGGTGGTATGCCCCAGGTGGTGGAATGGGATAACCCTGGCATGCAATATATTTGGGTCGTCCGGCCATAATACGGATAATATGCCCGCAGACTTTAGTGGGGCGTTGTGTCAGGAAAAATGCACCCAAAAGAACCCTTCTGTGGTATTATATCGGAGTAGGAACAATTTGACTCTGCCACAGTAAGCTAAATTGCCCGACCCTACACACCTCTCCCTATTTCTAGCGACCGTCAACATTTTCCCACCCCATTATCCTTGTGTCCAATCCCGTTTTTTATTTCATCATCATTTCATGTTCATTTTATCATCCATTTCATGTTCATCACCCTGATGTAACTGAAGTATTGCTTCTTGGCGTTTAATCCCAACAATCAATCAATCAATCAATCGATCATATCATGTTCATCTTATCACCCATTTCATGTTCGTCGAAGTAATGTTTCCATGTGTAATTTAAGTGTTAGATTTGCCTTTTACGTACCTTTTTATATGTAAATAGCATTTTGTTTTAATTTTAATATTTTATGAAGAGACTTGTATCTCGCTTTTAATATTTTCATATTGTTAATTTTTATTGCTGTGATATGGCCCTGGTCGCCGAAACGGCATTAAAACATAACAATCAATCAATCAATAATCTTCTGAATATAGCTGAAATATTACTGCTCAGGCGTTAAACTCCAATAATCAATCAATTAATCAAACCAGTTAGTCATTTGGGCGCGGACACTTGGCCAATTATGTCCTACTAAGCTGCAAAAGGCCGTTTGAGTTTATGTATCTCATTGTCTGAATCAAAATTGATATCGTCACATTAATCACGTTATCAACCGCCTTGTGCTTTTATAGGATGTATTTAATTTTTATAGATAGTGACACTTTATTCATTGCATTGATTAAGTAGGTTTTGTTTTATAGGATTTCCGACTGATTTTGTTGCAAATTTTTTTTTGTACTTTACGTTATACTGATTCTTCCTACAAGTTGCTTTTTTATGACAATAAAGATTTTATTCCAAGTTCCCATTTTTAAAAGTTGTTATAGTTTTACTATCTGCGGTCATCATCAATGGAACATAGCCTTATTGTAATAAAACCGTTTTCAGCTCGACTATTACCTGTCCGTATTATCACTTTTTGTTCCCTATCTTCCGTTTTCCTTTCAGGTAGAAGAGCTTACCCTACCGGTGCACCTGGTCCAATGACCCTGTTTTAGTCGAGTCCGAGTTGCTCATTTGCTTTTGTTACTTTGTATGTATGATTTTAGTTATTTTATGTTCTTTGTTTTGTATGTCTGTTTTCCATGTCTGGTCTTCGTCCCTGGATTACATTCTTTTGATTGCCGCTATAACCTTGATTCCCTTGATTACCCTTTCAATTAAGCATGTTTGCGAAAAGATAATCTAAACATTTGTGTTGTCTTAACGAGGTGGACATGTGATTAGGTCACAACTCTTACAAAATATTGGAATGTTATATTACATCAATCTCATGTAAGCATCAAAGTAACTCGGACTGATGCCATTCTGTTTCATGTGAAAGCTTGATAGGGTTTGGTGAAATTGAATATGATACAAATATATCACTGATTTCAAGAGTTATGTCCCTTTCCCTAAGTTTTCTTCCTTAATTTAACTGTAAAACATACGCATGCTCTTCAAAAATATAGAGTAAAAAAAAACAAAAATATTGGAAGCAATATCTTGAACAGTTCTAACATTTTTAACATTCATCTAATTTCTCAAAAATAATTTCATTCTATTAATCTTCCAAAAGCTTTTTAAGGATATTTCTTTGAAGTTATCATATATTTTATACCGGACTTTATTGATTCATATTTATTTCATAAAAAAGTAGTTTGCCTGGCAACACTAAATGCAAATCCACTATTGTCATTATCGAACCGTTACAAACTGTCAATTCAAAACAGCTATTGCAATAAAACATTTGAAGGTAATTACGACAAAGACAACACTAACAAGTATGTACATATACAAAGACAATGAAATGGATCAACCATGTAATATGATAAAAACGCCATGAAATATCCGACGTTGTTTGTGTGTTTCAACGTTAAAATTAAGGTTTTAGCAGTATGCTAATTGGGCGTACTAAAAGCGGTGTGAACAAATTCAGTGGATCAATTATAAATTAGGGTAGAGACCCAATGATGCATCCGAGGTTATCAAATTGTTTTGACATTATAATGAATATTGCATTAAAAGCACGTGTTTCTAAAGACGGTTCCTTATAGCGAGTTATACATGTACTAGCGATATGCGAATTTTGGCAAATTTAAAGCGGTATGTTTAAAAGCGTCAAAATAAAGTTCACGTAGTATTTACTCTGCGTTTAACTACAGTGAACCACTTAGCATCTTTCAAAATTCGAAACGAAAAGTTTTTGGCATACTTTTTGTCTTATAACTGCCAAATTTTACACCCGTCAAAATAAACCACCGAGCGGAACCAGCAGTGTAGCTGCGGTTGAAACATTAAATAATATTGATTACATTTATTGCTGAATATATAGTAATGAAATAGATTAAAAAGGTTTACATGTATTTATATCAAGTAGGCAATAAAGATTTTCACATAAATGTAATTTCTCAATACAGTAAGTTTGATGTTTAGAACGTTTTTCATGTATATCTGATTAAGCATGTATCAAACGTTTAATGACCAATTCGAAGTATTTAAATATTATATAAATAGAATATGTGTTACTTGCTACCACGGCAACTCACCAAATGATCAAAGTGAGGGTAACCAAAATGTGTGTTATGACATACATTTCAAATAGTTTTAAAGACGGCTGCTACTTAAAGCCCTCCTATAAGTGCATATGGTACAAACTTTAACTTACGTTCAATAAAGTCAGATGCCAAATTTGCAATCAATTCATCTTTTAAGAGTCGACATAATTTCCACGAACTCGGACGGACGGAAACATTTATTTCAATATTCCATGTACTCGTTGAGTTTGAGTATGATTTTAGAACCAGTTGTTATCATTTGATAGATCAGTCTCTGTACGTATTGTTGGGGTTTAACGTCCGAGCAGCAATATTTCAGCTATATTCAGACAATGAACATGAAATGAAAAAAAAAGGATGGGTCACAAGGAAAACAGGGTCGGCAAATTTTGATTGCCACTAGAAAAAGGGGGGATGGGTAAGGTCGGGCAATTTAGCCTCCTGTGGCGGAGCGCAAAAGTTCCTACTCCTAACGAATACCACAGCAGGGTTCTTTAACGTGCGAGGAACGTGGCATCTTTCCCAACACGATGCACCACTATGGTTTGCGGTCAGGTTTTCCGTATTATAGCCTGACAAGCCCAGCATATAACATGCCAGGGGTACCCCATTCCACCACCTGGGGCACACATCCCCGTTGCTCTGTGGGCAGATCGTCCTAGCCCCCGGCTAGGGTTCTGAGCACTATTTAGTCGCCTTAAACGACAAGCTTAGCGCTGCTGCAGGCCTATTCTTTTAACACCCGGACTTGCACGGGGCTAAAAAAAAAAAAAAAAAAAAAAAAAAAAATAAAAGGGCCTTTGAAATGTTTTAAGTGGGACTTTGTATTAGACAAGAGTATGGTTTCTGCATTATGTTTGTTATCTTGGGTATCTTGTAAAACATTTGTTGTTTCCCGCCTTTCGCGAATGCGAGGGAGTATATAATTCGGGTTTCTGTCCGTACGTCCGTCCGTCCGAAATTGGTTTCCGGAGCGTATTGATTTTGTGGTCAAAAGTCTTCATGAAACGGATTTTTGAATTGAAATTTGGTTTCCGGAGCGTACATTTTGAACGCCATAGAATTTCACCAACATTGGATAGTTGAAGGTATATGGGGTAGGGAAAACACCTAAAGAATTTGTGGTCAGTAACTTGAAGGTCAAGGTCACACAGACTTGACATAATATAATTTCTAGGCAAAAATTGGTTTCCGTAGCGTAACCTTTCGGACACCTTCATAGAATTACACCAAACTTGCAGAGTTGAAGGTCATGGGGACAGAAAGGCACCTATGGAATTAGCCAGTAGATTAAAGGTCACACGGACTTCCCAAAAATATAATTGTGGGGCGAAAATTGGTTTGCGAAGCTTTAACGTTTGCTTGCTTTTATAGAATTTCATCAAACTTGGAGAGTTGAAGGCTTATTGAGTAAGGAAGACACCTATTGATTTTGAGATGAATAGGTTTAAGTTTAAGGTCGCACTGACTTAACAAAATATAATTTTGCATAATTCCATGAAATTGTACTTTTGTTGCGAGGCTGGGGACCTGGAGCACTGCTCTTGTTTAATATGTCTTTTAATATACAGAAAACAATGTGCTTCCAGAATGGGCATATTCATAAGTTTTACTTAAGAATAGTAGGTACCAATTATTACATGTTTTAGCATCTTATTTTAAGTGCCTTGTGAAGGTTTTGGCCTTTAGCTATTCCAAATTTTCACTTTAAACGACTTTAAACACCACATGTGTTTCTTTGTTAAGGTTTTCTACTTAAATTAACTTGAAAGAAATAAAAAGTCTTACCTGAATGAATCTGACGCTTATTTGAATCATAAACAGTTTGTTTCCCGATAGTCTATCAGGGAAATCCATTTCTTACAAATTCTTTAACTGATCTCCAGTTGAGAACTTTAGACTAGGATGTTATCCGTTAGTTTTGTATTGTTGACGCTGTCCGTATTTGTCTTGATGAGTAAGTATAAGGTCCGTATGGAGGCTTATTTCTGCCATCAAGATGTTGAGCTGTCGACATAATTATTTCGACAAGTCGGCTTAATTTTCTTGGAAAGTCGACTTAATGCCATTTTTATGTCGATTTGTCACGAAAAATATCTCGATAAGTCGACATATTTTTCTCGACAAGTCGACATCAAATATCTCAAATTCTCATCCTGAGGTCGAGATGTTGCTCGTAGCTGCCACCGTGAAGTTGCATTTTCCAGATAATCATGTTAACTTTTCGGGATTAAGAAGTCGGATTGTCGAGATAATGATCTGAAAAAGTCGATTTCAATCTCTATTTTCACAACATGTCTACATAGCTATCTCGACAAGTCGACCAGCTCAATTATTTATTATCAAGTCATGTTTACATAATTTTCTCGACAAGGCGACATACATATTCGAATTTTCGGCAAGATGTTTATCTCGTAATTTTACCACGGTGAAGGCACACGTGCAGTGCTAGTACCGCCATGGATAATCAGGTAGGTGAAAAATGTCATGTCACTCCCTCTCCCTCTCCTGGATATTACTTCTATATTTTTTGTACAAAGCGTGGGGAAGCAGGTCCGAAAATGGTGTTCAAATTAAGGTAGCTAGGAGGACGCCAGAGAAATTCAAATGACATTTATCAAAAATGATTAAAAAAAATGTCAACAATTTTTTATTTTAAAGTAAAATAAAGAAAGGTTACCAGGAGTGTTTGGGTCCGGAAGGGAGGGGGTGCATTACAATAGGTAATATACTAGTACATGTATGTGCCGCAAAACAGGGTCTTGTTTTATCCAAATAATAAACAAGGTCGTTCGTTTAACCTTATGTCATAAGCAGGGTTTCGACTTAAATCATTGATACTTTATTGCAAAAACGGGTTGTTGCTGACGTGAATGACAGTCAGCGTAGATAAAAAAAAATTAAAATGTAAGTACTGTTCATTTTTTTAAAAGTTATCACTATATTTGAACATTCCAACATCTTATCTATAACCTGAATGCATTAATAAAAAAGGTTAAATGGGTGTAATCATGGTTAGTATCAAGATAATTAGATAAATTTAGATTAATTGCAACTCTTGGCTTCATAGATCGCCTCTGATGAGTTTTAAATAGACAACACAGTCATGCGTAGCAAAAAATCCTTTTGCTTACAGTGTCAGTCCCCTTGCTTTGTATACCCTCACTCCAGAACTAATCATGGTAAGGCGGCAAGAGACTTTTAACCTTTTTTATTAATGCATTTAGAACGAGTTCATATTTCTAAAAAAAAATTATGACAAATATATGTGCATATTACAGATATGGGTTCCATAACAACGCATGGAAAGTTTTTATAATTTGCTACTTAGGGAAACCACACAAATACTTCATATAAATGGTTAAAATGTCCAAAAATACTTCAAGTGATCAAGGGGCCAGTTGGGGGTAACGATTTGCCAATCAAGGCTAAACCAAGTCTTCAAACCCTGCTAACAGTCATCTGGAAATCGTTTTGTTTGTTTTGTAAGTAGGTCATCAGATTGGGAATAACCCCATAGGAATATATCCCAACTGGGATGTTATACAGGTTGGGTGTAATCATGGTAAAGATATCAAAATTGCAACTCTTGGCTTCATATATAGAGGTCTCTGGTGAGTTTAAAATAGACAACACATATGTGTCAGGCGTAGCAAATATTTTGTTGTTGCCTGAAATTTTATTGCAGTTTCGATTTTTAAAGGTAAAAATTGTCAATTTTTAACAAGTTTGTCATATTTTTGCATGATTGAGAAATTTTTTTTTTTGCTTTTGCATTTTCTGCCATTACTTCTCAGCTCTTCAAGTTCAGTATCTTAAATTATACATGTTTATTGTAGTTTTGATTTCATGGAACGTCTCAAGGTTTTGTTCTTTTTTCTCATTCAAGGATAAAGTACAGATTCCGCTAAAAATATACAGTCAAAATAGAATGACAAGAAAAGCAGTTGTCGTGCACTCATTTCAAGACTTGATTAACAAATATAAGTACATTTTAGCTCACCTCACGAAGGGGGCCCCGTGCAGGTCCGGGTGTTAAAAGAATAGGCCTGCAGCAGCGCTAAGCTTGTCGTATAAGGCGACTAAATAGTGCTCAGAAACCTAGCCGGGGGCTAGGCGCTCTGCCCACAGAGCAACTGGGATGTGTGCCCCAGGTGGTGGAATGGGGTACCCCTGGCGTGTTATATGCTGGGGTTGTCAGGCTATAATACGGAAAACCTGACCGCAACCATAGTGGTGCACCGTGTTGGGAAAGATGCCACGTTCCTCGCACGTTAAAGAACCCTGCTGTGGTATTCGATAGGAGTAGGAACCTTTGCGCTCCGCCACAGGAGGCTAAATTGCCCGACCTTACCCATCCCCCTTTTTCCAGTGGCAATCAAAATTTGTCGACCCTATTATCCTTGTGACCCACCCTTTTTTTTCATTTCATGTTCATTTAATCATTCATTTCATGTTCGTTGTCTGAATATAGCTGAAATATCGCTGCTCGGACGTTAAACCCCAACAAACAAACAAAAACACGAAGGGGAGGGGGCTTATGTGATACCCCTGGCATTGGCGTCCGCACCCACTTAGAGAAGAATGGTTAAGATCCATACACGCTTACTTGCAAATGCCACATCAATAATATTGGTATGGTAGGTGCACCTAGTGATGCTAAGCACAACGCATGCTTCGGATGCTGGCTGCAACCTATATTTTCTGGATGGATGACCACTTACAGAAGAATGGTTAAAGACTGGCAAGTGGCACATAAATGATACTGGTATGGTAGGTGCATCTAGTGATGCTAAGCACAATGCATGCTTTGGATGCTGGCTGTGATCTATATTTTCTGGATGGATGACCACTTACATTACCAATATTTTACTGCTGAAAAATAGTTACTTTATACTTAATAACAAGGAGAGTTAATCGACATGTTAGGACGCTGCCTGTCAAAAGGAAAGCTTTAAGCACAATGCAGGCTTTGAATGCAGACTGCGACCTCCTTTTTCTTCGTGGATGACCAATTAAAACATTGAAAGGTTTAAGTCCATTCCTGCTTATCAAAAATACTATGTAACAAGGTGAGCAGACAGATTACCTATGTTTTTTTTCATGTATTTATATAGTTCACAAAATCACAACAATTTAGTACCCAATGAAATGGAAATTTTTCATCGATTTGAATGATAAAGTTGTCTAAACCACAAATTTATGCATCCACAAACCTTAAACAGATTTCTCGACTTCTGTTAAAGGGAAATCTGACATATTAGGTATGTGACTGACTAGGTGACTTGAGCCCCCTTCTAGGGTCAAAGGCACAACAACTTCCTGTTAACCATTAGCCTTAGTATTTTTATACCCTGCCACATCAAGTGGTGAGATATTATGTTATATCCTCCGTTTGGTTCGGTGTCTGTCTGTTCATCTGTCCCCCGCACAGTTTCCAGATGATAACTTGAAAACGTGTCAAGGGATTTGAATTGTATTTTGCACAGCTGTAAAGTACAATTAGATAAAGGTCAAGTTTAATTTCCAGGTTAATCTGAGAAATGTTTTTTGAGTTGGGTCACTTTGAAGAACTAAAGTGAATGTATTTTTGAGTGTCTATGTGATAAGTTTAAAGCACCTCAAGGCCTTTAAGGGATTGCCTTATATTTTACACAGCTGTAAAATGCAATAAAATAAAGACCAAGTTAAATTTTCAGCTTAATCTGAAAAATATTTAAAATTTCATGTAATTATTGACTTTGAATTTTGGATTTTACATGGCAGAATATCATATTATGTCCCATTAGATGCCCTATTTTTTCAGGATGTATTTACCTTATTGTAAATATCTTAATAAATTTCTCCGCTGCTACATGAGGGATACTTCCATAATTATTTTCAAAATTTTCAGACTTTAGTTAAGTATAGTTAAGTATAATTCAGATGTTTTTCATAATGTTCCAGTATAGTACAAATAAGTACAATTGAGTACCAAACCTAAATTGTTCTGCAGACTTTATTTTAACATCAACTGCCTGCAAAGAATGAAAAAATATGTTGACCTGGCCAACTCTTTGCAACCTATTTTTTCATACTTTGCAAGGCAGTTGAAGTTGAGATAAACTGAACAATTTTTTGAATAATTTGTATAGAAATATAGAGAAAATATTGCATATTTACACCCAGGGTAACCTATTTTTTGAGACAATTAAATTCCATAACTGCTTTGGATATTAGGTTCCTTTTGGTGCATATCAGATGTTAGGAGTTTTAAATTATAGCGGAAAAAAATGTAAAAATTTTTAAAGTTAGTTTGGCCAAATTTATGAATTAAAAATGAGTAATTCATTTGTACAGTAAGAAATATAAACTGAAATTGGAGAATCTGAAGAAAACATTGATGAAAATGATTTTAAAAATAACTAGTTTGATGATGCTTAATAATGTTTAATCTTTTTCAAATACATGTAGGTTCCACTGGCCAAAAGGCAAAATAATTATTCCAATCAAACAAGATTACCCAGTCTTTTCAAAAGAAACTTTTTAATCTAAAACAAAACAAAAGTTAAGCAGCTTTCATTAAAAGACATTGAAATTTATGTAAATTATATCTTTTGTTTTGTAAGATACATGTAGTATATAAAGGGAACTGAAGGAAGTAATTGAACCAGATGCACAAAAAGATACTGAATGATTTATGTAGTTTTCAATTCAGGCAAAGAAAAATTCATGACTGGTGATGAACCATTAGCAATAGTATTAAACAGTGATGGGGTGGAAATAGACGAGGATTATTTTCTACTGTTAGCAGGAAATACAGAGTTAATGCTCCTGCAAGGAGATGAAAGATGGGTTCCACAATATGTTCCTCATGGTAATTTATTTGCTAGCCAAGTGTTATAATATATATTTTAGATTTGTAATGGGATTTCCTGTGGACACAATTGGTAGATACCTGTACCAATTAAGACATGACAATTATTAAGTGGCCAGCAAAGTTTGTGTTCAACTTTATAATGTTACTCATTGTTTTGTTTATCTCACTATCCAAAACTAGAACTTTGGGCCCATACTTAGACCAGTACATATATATTTTAGGCTTTAAATTTGTTATGGATATATCATGTACATATGCATGTACATTATTCTGTGCTTGGTATCATGTTTTCTTTTGTTAATTTCTCAATGATAATTACAAATCATTTATTTTAAAAACATTTTAAATAGAACCACCAAAATTTTAATGGTAACATGACAACTACTTGTAGTTATAATTAGCTCACATGACCCAAAGAATCATGTGAACTATTGCCATCACTTGAGGTCTGTCATCTGTCGCCCCGTGCAGGTCCGGGTGTTAAAAGAATAGGCCTGCAGCAGCGCTAAGCTTGTCGTATAAGGCGACTAAATAGTGCTCAGAACCCTAGCCGGGGGCTAGGACGATCTGCCCACAGAGCAACTGGGATGTGTGCCCCAAGTGGTGGAATGGGGTACCCCTGGCATGTTACATGCTGGGGTTGTCAGGCTATAATACGGAAAACCTGACCGCAAACCATAGTGGTGCACCGTGTTGGGAAAGATGCCACGTTCCTCGCACGTTAAAGAACCCTGCTGTGGTATTCGATAGGAGTAGGAACCTTTGCGCTCCGCCACAGGAGGCTAAATTGCCCGACCTTACCCATCCCCCTTTTTCCAGTGGCAGTCAAAATTTGTCGACCCTATTATCCTTGTGACCCATCCTTTTTTTTTCATTTCATGTTCATTTTATCATCCATTTCATGTTCATTGTCTGAATATAGCTGAAATATTGCTGCTCGGACGTTAAACCCCAACAAACAAACAAACCGTCATCTGTCCATTAACTTTTCTTTACATTAAAGATCTTCTTTTCTAAAACCACAGAAGGAATTCATTTATAACTTGAATACTTCATTATTAGGATGTCTTGTACAAAGTTTTTGAAATATATTGCTTCTGACCAACCAAGATGGCCACCATAGCTAAAGATAGAATATAACTCTTAAAATGCTGATTTGGCTACATTTTTACTTGATTGTCACCAATTGAACCCATCATTTTAGAATAAATATTAATAGAAAGGTTTAACAAAGAAATCCTATATGTGGAATAAGAATTGGGTGAGGCATTAGAATATATATAATGCAGACAAATACAAGTCCAGGAACCATGTGAACATTTGTTTCTCACATTTTTTTGTGTGCACAAAATCTCTGATTTCCATTCAAATTTTTAACTAGTTATTTTTTAAATAGATGATGTTTTTGAGGCAAATTGTACAGTTTGAGTCAGGTGAGCATTTCAAGCTCCTAGGAGCCTCTTGTTATATTTACAGGTGTATGTTCAGAGCAGACTTCTTGTTCCACAAGTACAGATGCAAACAGCTTACTAGAAATTGTTAAGCTTGTAAGGACAAAGAAAAATGGAAAAGAACACTCCATTTCTGTATGTACCTTATACTGTTGAAATTTCTGAATTATTAGCTCACCTACCCAAAGGGTCAGATGAGCTATTGCCATCACTTGGCGACCTTTTTCCACCTGTCATATGTTGTCTATTAACTTTTCTTTAAGAATCTTCTTCTCTGAAACCACTGAAGGGATAGCGTTGAATTTTTGTATGCCACATGTCTATAATGTCCCCTACCAAGTTCGTGAAATTTATGGCTGCTGACCAACCAAGATGGCCACTGTGTCTTAAAAAAGAAAAAGGGATCAAAACGTAGTTTTTGGCTTATAGTTCAAAAAGTATAATAGATAGAGGAACACCGAAGCAACTTTTCTTCTTCAGCATAAAAAGCTCTGCAAAATTTAGTGGAAGTTGTATGACAACTCCTTAGAGTTATTGCCCTTTAGTCATAAAAACTCATTGTCTTAAGATCCAGTGAAGGGATTGTTTTGAAACTTTGCTGCAAAATAAAAAAAATAGTGAAATGTATGGCCGACCACCAACCAAGATGGCCAGCATAGCTAAATATAGAACATAGGGGTCAAATGCTTATTTGGCTAAATGTTGCCACCAACCATTGCTTAGAAGTGAAAAATGATATGTTTTAGTAGTAAAATTGATATGCTTAGTTGAATGTCAACGACCAAAACTTTTTCTGAGCAGCCATTTTCAAGATTGCTACCTTTTTCCCTGCCAAATTAATAAGTAAGTCAGATTTTTAAGAAACATGGTATACCAAGTTGAATGCTGATGAAACATTATTTTCTGATTAGCCATTTTCAAGTTGGCAGTCATTTAATTGCATATATTTTCATGTTGCTCATGATTCAATGAAATTTGGTATACATCGAAAACATGGTATGCTAAGTTGAATGGCAGTGACAATATTTTTTTAATTTGACATTTCCCTTCAAATTTTCAACTTGTCATTTTTTCAATAACTGACAATTTTTAGTCAAATTGTGCACTTTGAGTCAGATGAGCGATTCAGGCTTCTAAGGGCCTCTTCTTTAAATCCTAAGATTATTCTATTCTCAGACATAAGGTGCTCTTAGTTTAGAATTTGGCACCCTGTTTGTCATTTTTTTAAATTTTATATTGTGCTCATCTTCCAGTTTACTGGTGCCTTACAACTTCTGACTTGAGCATCTCTGATGAGTGTTTAACATGTTTAAGGAGGTACATGACCCTTGAGCAATTTTTTCTTGTCATTGAATTTTCTTTAAAACTAAATATGTCATGACATGTTTTTGGAATTTTGACTTCCCAACTCATTTTCATAATAAATAACTCCAAGGGTTGGTTGAATTTCATTGAAATGTTGAAGAAAATGGAAAATTTCAATAAAAAAATGGGTGTTAATAAAAATTTTGTCATTGAAATTTTGTTAGTTTTTTACATTGACTAGTACATTGCATTAGAAAAAAAGAGGATGTTTCGTTTTCAAAAGTAATCAAAATTGGCATATTTGGACACAAATTACCTCCCTTAGCAATATTGCAGGAAAATTCAATCAGTTAATGACATTTTTAACCAACTGAAATAAACAGTTACTAGAAAAATTGTTCATTTTCTCCAAGATCAAAACCAAAGTCACAGACACAAAATTAAGAATGTTTTAACAACTATTTTGAAACCTGGAAATCTTTTCTATAATAATTCTTCAATAGTCTGAAGTTTTATTTTGATCAATGTCATGCACCTCCTTATTGGATATAACACAAGACAGTGAAAGTTTTAACTTGTTTATATGAAACTGTTTTGTATTTTGGCATTTTTTTTTCACAAAACTTTGAGAAATGGTTTATTATTGTACAGACTTGGATGTAATTGATTTTCAGTTAATTTCTTCAAAAGGTATAAATTTTCAGGAAGTTAAAGGTAAAGGTGAAGATTGTTGTAACCACCACAATATATTTTGGAAGGTGTGGGGGTACTGTGATCTTGCTCACTGTGGTTCTTTCATTTTCTTTAATATAATTGCCAAATCTGTTGTAAAAAAATTGTATACCTTGTCCTATTTTGTGAAAAAATAAAACTAAAAGAACTACACCTCTTTATGTCATATGTATATTATTCTTATTTGGCTAAATAGGAAGACACCACAAAGAAAAACTTATGTGAAGATTAGTTTAGGATGGTGTATTATGATGGTTTTCGTTATGTACAGATAAGAAGTCAAAATGGGGATGGAACTAGAGTTGTTGATTTCAGATGGGATAGCACATATGGAGATATACTTCAAAAAGGAAAGTAATTGTTTTTCCCAAATAGTAAGTTAAATAAAAGTTATTAGAAAGCCCTGTGAGCTTCTGTCATCACTTGATACCTCTACTAATTTTTTTCAAAATCTAGAAAACACTTGGTTAAATATACTAAAATTTAGTGCAGCTGTTTTCTATTGTGTCTTTTACAAAATTATTGATTGGTTTTAAAAACATGGGTGTCATAGCTGTGATTAAATGCAGTTTTTGTCACAAAGTGGGTGAAGTTGATTGAACATTAGGTGGCAGGCAGGTGTGGAAAAATATTTTTAACAGATTTCTTACTTTTACTCTGAAGGGGTTGGTTTCCAGTTTGATACACAGCACAAACACGGTGACTTGTACCATTCCTCCTCTTTCCATGTTGGTACACATCTTCTCCTCTTGCAACTAACACGATTTTAAGTGTCCATGCTCGAGTAATGGATTTTTTTCTTTTTAAATTTTTTCCAATAATGTACCTAAATTGTACTATAGTATAGTTAGTTTTTTTTCCGGACCACACATTTCATGATTTTTAACAAAAACGGGGGTATTACATTTAAGATGACTTTCATTTCTCTAAAACAAATGTATGGCAAACCTAAATTTAGTGAGTTTTTATTTTCGTGACTGTAAGGTCATTAGAAATATAGCAAAATATAGCATCTTGCAAAATTACTGGCTACATTAAAACCTATTGTCATAATTGTAAAGGCTTAAATTCATAAGGTAAGTGTTAGGTACATCCAAATTGACTACAAAGCACAAATTGTTCAGAATCAAACTTTTTGACATGACCTCTAAAAGTGTTGGATTAAAAATACATTTTTTAATGTTTTCGCATTATAAATTGAAAACCTTTGGAGATAATAAAAAGCTTTTGCTTGCTTAAATGTCAAGCTAATTCATTTGGTAAAATTGTTTTATGTTTTGGTAGAAATTATTGCCCCCCTGTGGATCGCTATCCTTGTCGTGGTAGGGGGGCTTGCGTGCCTCAGTGATCCTAAGAGCTATGCCAGCTGGAGTTTTTTCTCCTGGTAGGGTTACCCATGCTGGAAAGGTCAAAGGTTAGAGGCCAGACTAAAGCGATCCGAACATCGACCGTGGGCCCGGTGTTTAAAATAAAAAGTGGGTTCACCTACTTGTTTGCCGTGAGTTGCAACCCGTGAGTTATTGGTGGGCGAGGAGGTCCTAGTGGATGAAGGTCGTATCTAGACTCCAGTCGTGACGTAACCCCCGTGTCATCGATGGCTGGATGATCGAGGATACGGCTGTATATGCTACTCGGCTCTTAGGTCATCTAAACGGGAGATCGGATGGACCCGGTTCGATCAATCGGCTGGTCACGCCATGCCCTTCATTTGTCCACCTGCTTTACTGATGGCATTTTGTTAAATCCAATGTTTCTAAGATTTTCAAAAGCTTACAAATGGCAAATGAAGAAGGCGGTGGCTCATGGGTCAATCGAGTAGTACGCTGTCTATGCGCCATTGATAGATACGCTCTGTTCGAGTATGTCGTCTCTGGAATCCCTGATGCTATCTGCTGGAAATCCGTAGAGTCCTAGCATCGCCCGTGTTGGCACTCGGTGGCGGGTGGGGAACAGAGACGATGAAACTTACTAAAACTTAACATGGCGACATAAAACAACGGGGAGTCCAATGTTTCTTCTTCAAAAAAACGAAAAAGTGATGTCTGCAATTCTTCTGACGAAAGTGATAAAAACTGGCCAAGATTTATTGTAATTTCTGCAAAAGATAAAGACAAAAATGTTAATGACCTTTCTCCTTTTTTAATACAGAAAACTATCAAGGGTGTAGCTGGTGATGTTAAAGATACAAAGAAAATAAGATCAGGAATTTTAATTGAATGCCTCAGACCTGGCCAATCATCAAATTTGTTAAAAATTGTTAAAATCAACCAGGATTGGTGACCTTGATGTGGTTTCATCTGCACACAAGTCACTAAATCAGTCACAGGGTGTCCCTAAATACCGGGGTCGAGACCTCGACGCCTTGACTGATGAAGAGATCTGTGAGGAACTGAAATCACAAGGCGTTAAGTCAGTGAAAAGGTTTACTTCTCGACGTGCAGATGCAACCACACCAATGAGAACAATCCTGTTAACATTTAGTTCCACTTCAGTGCCATCTCATGTCTACATTGGTCCATACAGGACAGCTGTCAGTCTGTATATTCCTAACCCACTTCGGTGTTTTAAATGCCAGAAGTTTGGGCATGGAAAGGGCCAGTGTAGAGGAAAACTGTTTTGTTTCCGATGCTCTGAAGAAGGACACGAGGGAATCGACTGCAGAAAAGATATGAAATGCAGAAACTGTGAGGAAGCTCACATGTCATCATCTAAAGATTGCCGTCTTTATAAGAAAGAAAAAGATATTTTAAAGATAAAAAACTGAAAACAAAATTTCATATAGTGAAGCTCGCCAGAAGTGGTCCCTTTCCAACAATTTTCTTGCATCTGGCAAAACATCTTATGCTAGTGTTGCAAAGCGTGTTTGTCTGTCCTCGACTGTTGAGGTGCAGACAATCATGAGTTGGAAAGAGGATATCAATGGTCTTGCCAAACTGCCCACTGAGGTATTCACCAAAATAATGAAACCATCCAAAAAATGTTTAGAGGAAATTAAAAAGGCCAGAGCTAAGAAATCTCACCAATGTTCCCAGACTCAGTCATCCCAAAATTCCGGATCATCTTCAAAATCATCTCCATCATCACAACAGTCATCGTCTTCCAAATCTCAACAGAAGAATGTCCAACCCCCCAAAAAGTTGGGGAATTTTCGTGTGGAGGACTTGGAGAAATCCAAGTCTAGGCGACAGATTGTGTCGCCTGTGGTGTCGGACTCGGATTCCGAATCTGACATGGAAACAACAGATCATGGACTTTGTCCAGGTGAAAACTGGCTGGGTCCCGACCTTGATCAGATTGACCAAACAGATCCTGTTGCCATGAAAAAATACAAGGAGCAGCGCGCTCAGTCAATTCGAATTGACCTTAATGGTGGCACTCGTACTAGAAGGTCATCGAGTAGTGGTCGCGGATCCAAGTCAGAGAAAATATCCCCCATTCGTCACCCATAAAAATGGCCAAATTACTTCAATGGAATTGTCGAGGTTTAAAGGCTAATATTTTGGAATTAACTCTTCTTGTTCAGTCTATTTTACCAGTTGCATTATGTCTCCAGGAGACTCATTTAAAAGAAACGGATCAAATTTCCGTAAAAGGATATACAATGTATAGTACATTTGCTGAGGCAAATGAACGAGCTGCTGGTGGATCTACCATTTTTATTAGGGACAGAGTAATACATAGTTCAGTTCCTTTAACTACCGATCTACAAGCAGTGGCCGTTCGGTTATCCCTTGATAAAACCATAACCGTTTGTTCCATTTACATTCCCCCAAATTCAATTTTGTGCAGAAATAAATTAGTTGATTTGGTTAAGCAGTTGCCCAAACCATTTATTATTTTGGGTGACTTTAATGCTCATAATCCTTTATGGGGAAGTAATCATACGAATGATAAAGGTAAAAAAGTTGAGGAGCTCCTTCAACAAGAAGATTTGTGCATATTTAATGACGGATCTTCAACGTTCCTTCATTCAGGCAATGGATCGTATTCTTCTATTGATTTAAGCATTTGTGATCCTCTCGTACTTTCAGAGTTTACATGGCAAATTCATGATGACTTGTGCGGGAGTGATCATTTTCCAATTATTTTGGAGCATTTATCCTCGAAAACGGAGGAACGTCAACCTCGTTTTAAACTTGAGAAAGCAGATTGGGCTTCATTTGAAGCCCACTGTCTTGAAGAATTACGATTAGAAACGATGAAGGATGTTGAAGATCCCATTTTATTATTTAATGAAAGACTGACATCAATTGCTAATAAAACAATACCTAAAACCTCGACAAATCCAAAAAGGCCTAGTAAACCATGGTTTACTGATGAGTGCGACAAAGCGATCGAAGAACGCAACAAGGCCCATCGCCGGTTTGACAAAAATCCTACACCAGCAAATCTGTCAAACTTCCGAATATTTCGAGCAAAAGCTCGACGTACATGTAAACAAGCCAGACGAACCTCTTGGAAAAATTTTGTTTCTAGTATTAAATCTCACACTCCCCTCAATAAAGTATGGAATTTTATTAGAAAAGTACAAGGAAAAAATTCGAATTCTTCAGTGAAACACCTTAAAGTTGGTAATACCACTCTAACCAACGAAAAAGATATCGCCAATAAGCTAGCTGAAACATTCGCTAAACATTCATCCTCAACTAACTACAAACCGGATTTTCAAAAAATTAAATCATCTGCAGAAAAGACAAAATTAAACTTCAAGTCAAATAATGCTGAATCCTACAACTCTCAATTTTCTATAGAGGAACTAAAATCGTCACTGGCTAAAGCCCACGATACCGCTAGTGGGCTAGATAATATTCACTATCAACTTTTGAAACATCTTCCTGATCCATCTCTACATACACTTCTTACGTTAATGAACGAGATATGGACTTCTGGTAACGTTCCGTCCATCTGGAAAACGGCTTCAGTAGTCCCTATTCCAAAACCAGGAAAAGATCATACGGATCCTTCAAATTATCGCCCGATCGCATTGACAAGCTGCGTCTGCAAGACAATAGAACGAATGGTCAATGATCGCCTGGTGTGGTTCCTTGAGAAGCACAACTTACTCACTAATATTCAGTGTGGTTTTAGGCAAGGCAGAAGTACTCTTGACCATTTAGTCCGGTTTGAAACGCTCATCAGAAATGCATTTGCTAAAAATGAACATGTTGTGTCGGTCTTTTTCGATTAAGAAAAAGCCTATGACACGACGTGGAAATATGGTATTTTAAAAGATATATTTGATATGGGGTTGAAAGGAAGACTTCCTCTGTTCTTGTCTAATTTTTTGTCAGATCGTCATTTTAATGTGAGGGTAAATTCGACTTTTTCTGAGGAGAAGGAACAGGAAATGGGAGTTCCTCAGGGAAGTATTCTTTCTGTCACTCTCTTCAGTATTAAAATTAATAGTTTAGCCCAAGTTTTGAAGGACAATATTGACGGTTCCTTGTATGTAGACGACTTTTTGATCTGCTACAGGGGACAAAATATGAGTAATATTGAAAGGCAGTTACAACTTTGCCTCAAAAGAATTGAGAAATGGGCTTTGGAGAATCGGTTTAAGTTTTCTACATCTAAAACTGTTGGTATGCACTTTTGTCGAAAGCGAAAGCTGCATCCGGACCCAGATCTCTTTCTTTATGGTAATAAAATCAAAATAGTAGAAGAAACAAAATTCCTTGGATTACTTTTTGATAGTAAACTTTCTTTTCTTCCCCATATCAAATTACTTAAATCTAGGTGTCTTAAGGCACTAGATATTTTAAAAATGGTGTCCAGTACCGATTGGGGTGCTGATACCTCAATTTTATTAAATTTATATAGATCTTTGGTTAGGTCTAAACTTGATTATGGATCTATTGTTTATGGTTCCGCCAAAAAATCTTACCTTAAAATTTTAGACGCTGTTCACCACCAGGGGTTGCGACTTTGCCTTGGTGCCTTCAGAACCTCTCCTATTGAGAGCCTTTATGCCGAGGCAAATGAACCCTCCCTTGGAGACAGACGTTTGAAATTAGGTCTTCAATATGTAAGTAAACGTATGGCCTACCCAGATAGCCCTGCCTACGACTTTGTCATTAATCCTATTTATGTCGACATTTATCGAAAACATGAAAGCAAAACCCCTCCTTTTGAAATTCGAATAAAACCTCATTTGGAAGCAATTCATTTGGAGACCAATGCAGTGACACCTGCTGTTACTTCGAAATGCCCTCCATGGGAGCTTCCACACCCTTCTTTCATTTTTGATCTGCGTGAATATAAAAAGTCCGATACCAATCCTTTATTTTTACAAGAAAAATTTTCTGAAATTAAAGCAAATTATCCAGTTTTTTTGACGGTGTATACAGATGGCTCAAAAGATGGCGATAGCGTTGCATGTGCTGCTGTCCATGGTGACAGAACTGTAACTGAACGGCTGCCATCAAGCGCTTCCATATTCACAGCTGAAGCTCGAGCCATATTGTTAGCACTTAAATTGATTACTCAATCTAATCTGTCACAGTTTATTATTTGTTCTGACTCTTTGAGCTGTCTTTTGGCAATTAAGAATCACAAACTGAAAAACACTCTTATCTTACAAATTTTATATTTTATTCATCGACTTCGGGAATTCGATATAGAGATTGTTTTTCTCTGGGTACCCAGTCATGTTGGTATTCAGGGGAATTCAGTTGTAGACAGGGTTGCCAAGAAGGCATTAAATGAAATAATAAAGGACGTTAGTTTGCCATACACCGATTTTAAACCTTTAATAAGGAAATATATCTTAAAGATGTGGCAGGACCGATGGGACGGTCTTGAACACAACAAGCTCAATTCCATAAAACCCGATCTAGGCGTTCATCAATCCGGGTCGAGCAATCGCAAAGAGCAAGTGGTCATGACTAGATGCCGCATTGGACATTCTAGATTTACACATGGTCATTTGCTTGTTGGTGATCCTCCACCTGAGTGTATCCCATGTGATTGCCCTTTCTCTATCAAAGATGTTCTTCTAGATTGTGTGGATTTTGCCAACACCAGGCAAAATTATTTTGACTGCGCCAATATGTTTGATTTGTTCAAGACCGTTTCATCTGAAAACATCATCGATTTCTTGCGGGACATCGGTTTATTTAATAAAATCTAAATTGGATACCTTCCTTAGTTTTTCAATATTTTAAATGTTGTATCGAATTTATGTTTCTATATGTATTTTATGTCTTAGGTTCAACTTTTATGTACCTTTTTATATGTAAATAGCTGCTTGTTTTAATTTCATTATTTTATGAAGAGACTTTGATCTTAATTTTAATATTTTCCTTGCATTAAATGTTCTTGCCGTGATATGGCCCTGGTCGCCGAAACGGCAATAAACAACAACAATCAATCATAGAAATTATTGCTCTTGAAATATCAGGACTGTGCTGTGGAAGTTTTCGCCTTAAAATTTTAAACCAATTTACAAATATATTATTAAAAAAAATGCTCTGCTTGCTCAAATGTTCATTTGGTTGTCATTTACAGTGTCTCTTAAGTCAGGAAAGTGATGCAGGATTTTGGGAGGCTCTTGTTTTTTGGAAGGGTTTAATGATTTCTAATAGCTGTCAATATGTTCTGTAAAATTTTATAAGATTATAGATTTATCCTGTAGTTTTAGAGATGCTTTGATCTGTAGGGTTAAGTGGACAATTGTCATCACTATTGGTCAAAGCATTTTCAAAACTTGTTCAATGTTGTCTATTACCTTGTCTTTCAAAATATCGTATCTTCAGAGTAATTAAGGCCCCCTGGGCCAATGTTTTGTCTATTTCATGTAAAATAATAAATTAAAAATATGAAAATTGAAAACCTCTTAGAATTATAATTTATATTTAAATTTAATAATAATTTGAATGAAAGGTATTAAACATTTTAGATAATGATAAGATGCTGAATAAGTGTATGTGACACAACCCCTATAAGCAGTGATTTTAAAATTCAGTTTAATACTGTTCATAGGCACAAGCCGCACATTGTTGATTTCTTATTGCAAATAAATGTAAATTGCTAAAGGTTTCATGCACAATGCCAATTTTATGCAGGAATAAAACATATGATTCTGGCTAGCTTTGTTCACATGTCATGTTGCTCACATCTTGTGATACTATCTTCAATTGTTATGGGAAATAACAAGACATTCGGTTGGTAAGGTGTAATGCGAATGATAACATTGGGATAAGATAAAGAGCTACATTATATTTACTTTATATATACTTTATACATTTTGTATTTATTTTTTTCTTGTCAGGATTTTGAATTACCTGACCTGCTAGGAACTGGAATGGACGATGACCCAGTAGTGGTTACAGATAGTAGTTCTGATGATGCCCTACCTGATACTGCCATTTTTAATTCTCCAATTAGCAACCAAGAACAAGGAGCTGACATCCCAGTATTGAATTCCCAAAATAGTCAAGAAGTCCTACCTGGAATTCCTGCATTAAATTCTCCACA
Source organism: Perna viridis (assembly GCA_037379345.1). Classification (NCBI taxonomy): domain Eukaryota; kingdom Metazoa; phylum Mollusca; class Bivalvia; order Mytilida; family Mytilidae; genus Perna; species Perna viridis. The sequence continues at coordinate 5,727,089 of CM074525.1, forward strand.
TATTAATCCAGTAACAGTATCCAGTGATCCTGATCGGACATTACCTTTTAACCAGGACCATAGCTATGGTTCAGAATCTTCACCAGTGGTAACATTTATTTATTAATTTCCTCAAACGAAGTGGGGGGTGTTGGTGACATTGATTTGAACATTTTAAGCTCATCTGACCCAAAGGTTCATGTAAGCTATTGCCATAGCTTGTTGTCTCTTTTGTCTGTCGTCTGTATGTAATCTTCTATAAAACCACTGAAGGGATTGCTTTGAAATTTTGCACACATCGAATTATCTCTAGAATGTTCTCTATCACGATTGCACCAATCATGGCTGCTGACCAACCAACATGGTCGCTGTGGCTATAAGTTGATGGCTTGCATCTTCTCACCTGATTGTCACCAATCCTATTTATCATTTTGGATAGAAACAAATTATTGTCTTATCATTTTAGATAGAAACAAATTATTGTTTTATAATAGAAAGGTTTAACAAAGAAATCTTGGATGCGGTAAGGAACCAGAAAAGTATTAGTGATATTAATCATGAATAATGCAAACAAATACCATGAACATTTGTTTCACGCTTCTTTCATGTTCAAAATTCCCAATGGAGATTTTTAGAAGTTGGCAATTAGTGACAATGGCCATATTCTATCCAAATTTTTAACCAGTGATTTTTAAAATAGCTAGCATTTTTAGGCTTTGATTCATGTGAGCGATTCAGGCTTCTAGGAGCCTCTAGTTATTCTTCTAACCACTAAATTGTTCTTGGTGTCCTCTGAAATGGTTGAAATAATTGCTACTATACTTGGCACCAAAAAAAGACCCACCTGAAGTTGTGCAACATCGACACAGAACCGTTGGTCGTTCGACGTTTCAAAATGGCAATCGACAAAATTTTGAAAAAAAAAATATAAAAAAATTCCTAAAAATCAGCCGCTCAACCAATCAATTCCAAGTTGGTAGAAATATAGAACATAAAGATGATAAAATGTCTAACTAAGGACACATATTAACAAGTCCAGGTGGGCTGCCATTTCAAAATTGCAGACCTAATACATAAAAAGAACTGAAAAAAAATCTTCAAAAATCAGTTGCTCAACTAATAAATTCCAAACTTGGCTGAGTAACAGGACATGGTTTATCTGACTATCTACATATAATATCAACTTACGATCGTTGGCCATTTTTAAATGGTGACCATTTAATATTTTTTAAAGTTTGGAAAAAAAATCTACAATTCAGTGGGTCAACAGAATGATTATAAACTTGGTTGTAGAAATAGGACATGATATACTTGTCTTTTCTATATAATGTCAACTTCTGACCGGTGGCAATTTTCAAAATGACCGACATTAAAACTCTATAAGGTTATTGTACCGCCAGGGGATAGTGATTGGGGTGTCTGTACTTTTGTCAATCCTAGGGGTTACTAAACTCTTATACACAACTCCTCCTACACCACTGCTTTCAATTAAATTTGAAATGAAACTTTAAAGGCTATAATATGATCTGTTATTGCACTGAAATTATGATAAAAATATGATTGCTTACTGGTACAAAAAATGTAATTGATACATTGGTGAAACCATAAAGATATGGGTTAGATACATGTTATATTTAAGATTATTTTTTATTACAGGTTGTGAAGGCTCCACCAATTCCAAAGTGTACTGTTTGTACAGACAGATTTTGTGATTCTTTTCTAAGTTGCGGTCATATAATTTGTTTCATTTGTGCTGCAGAATTGGAGGAGAGGGGGTCAAAATGCCCAGTGTGCCGAAAATTTTTTTTACAAGTATCTAAACTCTTTTATTAAAAGAAAAACAATGATCCGAGATGAGCAAGAAGAAATTGCTTTAAATTAATAACAACTTTTATTTCTACTGGTACTTTTTTTAAATACTGTTTTGTACTTAATTATTGTATTTACATGTATTAATTATTTTTGGTTGTTTTACAGAAAAGAATCTGTGATAAACATTATTTTACACTTTTAAAGCCTAACTGTGTTATCTTAGTTAATTAACTTAGAAGATGTAAAAACTTCAACAATTATTGTTTGCCAATTTTTTATGTCCCAGAGAAGACTAGTGGTATCAAGTTGTAACCTATATTTGTACATACACATAATTGTATGCTTTTTTTACAGTAGTTTACTAATGCCATAACTTGCATAATTTATCATTTTAAGTCTGAATATTTCTAATCTTTCCAAAAAAAATACAATTCATATTACAATAAACGATAAAAAAATCAATTTTGTTCATTTTGACCCATACTTTAAAGAAATGATTGTGTTTATATACTACTTGTATATGCTCACCTAACCTGCAATGACAAGAAAGGTCATTTGAGCTATTGCTATCATTTGTACACCATCCTCTCCAAATATTGCACAAATCATGATCACTGACCAATGGACGTATAGAGAGTGACTACAAATAAAACATGGCTGTCAACACAAAGTTTTTGACTTTTAACTCGAAAAATATTATAGACAGAGGAAAACATAAGGTAATGTACTCCTTCAGCTTGATAGGCTCTACAAAACTATCCACTGGATGGCCCCTTGAAGGAGTAATTTCCACTTAATTGTCAAAATGGGCAATTTTACAGTTTTTAGCTAACCTGAAGAGTCGAATGAGCTTTTGTCATCATTTGGAGCACGTCTGTCAAAAAACATGGCTGTTGCAAAAAATAGAACATAGGAGTCAAAAAGCAGGTTTTGCAAATAACTCAAAAATGGTTAGGTTTAGCCAAATTTTGGCAAATGGCAATTATGATATCTACCATTAAACAATTTTTTGTAAAAATCTAATAACCAATGTTGGAGTTATTGCCATCTCTACATACACTTCTTGCGTTAATGAACGAGATATGGACTTCTGGTAACGTTCCGTCCATTTGGAAAACGGCTTCAGTAGTCCCTATTCCAAAACCAGGAAAAGATCATACGGATCCTTCAAATTATCGCCCGATCGCATTGACAAGCTGCGTCTGCAAGACAATGGAACGAATGGTCAATGATCGCCTTGTGTGGTTCCTTGAGAAGCACAGCTTACTAATATTCAGTGTGGTTTTAGGCAAGGCAGAAGTACTCTTGACCATTTAGTCCGGTTTGAAACGCTCATCAGAAATGCATTTGCTAAAAATGAACATGTTGTGTCGGTCTTTTTCGATTTAGAAAAAGCCTATGACACGACGTGGAAATATGGTATTTTAAAAGATATATTTGATATGGGGTTGAAAGGAAGACTTCCTCTGTTCTTGTCTAATTTTTTGTCAGATCGTCATTTTAATGTGAGGGTAAATTCGACTTTTTCTGAGGAGAAGGAACAGGAAATGGGAGTTCCTCAGGGAAGTATTCTTTCTGTCACTCTCTTCAGTATTAAAATTAATATTTTAGCCCAAGTTTTGAAGGACAATATTGACGGTTCCTTGTATGTAAACGACTTTTTGATCTGCTACAGGGGATAAAATATGAGTAATATTGAAAGGCAGTTACAACTTTGCCTCAAAAGAATTGAGAAATGGGCTTTGGAGAATGGGTTTAAGTTTTCTACATCTAAAATTGTTGGTATGCACTTTTGTCGAAAGCGAAAGCTGCATCCGGACCCAGAGCTCTTTCTTTATTGTAGTAAAATCAAAATAGTAGAAGAAACAAAATTCCTTGGATTACTTTTTGATAGTAAACTTTCTTTTCTTCCCCATATCAAATTACTTAAATCTAGGTGTCTTAAGGCACTAGATATTTTAAAAATGGTGTCCAGTACCGATTGGGGTGCTGATACCTCAATTTTATTAAATTTATATAGATCTTTGGTTAGGTCTAAACTTGATTATGGATCTATTGTTTATGGTTCCGCCAAAAAATCTTACCTTAAAATTTTAGACGCTGTTCACCACCAGGGGTTGCGACTTTGCCTTGGTGCCTTCAGAACCTCTCCTATTGAGAGCCTTTATGCCGAAGCAAATGAACCCTCCCTTGGAGACAGACGTTTGAAATTAGGTCTTCAATATGTAAGTAAACTTATGGCCTACCCAGATAGCCCTGCCTACGACTGTGTCATTAATTTTATTTATGTCGACATTTATCGAAAACATGAAAGTAAAACCCCTCCTTTTGGAATTCGAATAAAACCTCATTTGGAAGCAATTCATTTGGAGACCAATGCAGTGACACCGGTTGTTACTTCGAAATGCCCTCCATGGGAGCTTCCACACCCTTCTTTCATTTTTGATCTGCGTGAATATAAAAAGTCCGATACCAATCCTTTATTTTTACAAGAAAAATTTTCTGAAATTAAAGCAAATTATCCAGATTTTTTGACGGTGTATACAGATGGCTCAAAAGATGGCGATAGCGTTGCATGTGCTGCTGTCCATGGTGACAGAACTGTAACTGAACGGTTGCCATCAAGCGCTTCCATATTCACAGCTGAAGCTCGAGCCATATTGTTAGCACTTAAATTGATTACTCAATCTAATCTGTCACAGTTTATTATTTGTTCTGACTCTTTGAGCTGTCTTTTGGCAATTAAGAATCACAAACTGAAAAACACTCTTATCTTACAAATTTTATATTTTATTCATTGACTTCGGGAATTCGATATAGAGATTGTTTTTCTCTGGGTACCCAGTAATGTTGGTATTCAGGGGAATTCAGTTGTAGACAGGGTTGCCAAGAAGGCATTAAATGAAATAATAAAGAACGTTAGTTTGCCATACACCGATTTGAAACCTTTAATAAGGAAATATATTTTAAAGATGTGGCAGGACCGATGGGACGGTCTTGAACACAACAAACTCAATTCCATAAAACCCGATCTAGGCGTTCATCAATCCGGGTCGGGCAATCGCAAAGAGCAAGTGGTCATGACTAGATGCCGCATTGGACATTCTAGATTTACACATGGCCATTTGCTTGTTGGTGATCCTCCACCTGAGTGTATCCCATGTGATTGCCCTTTCTCTATCAAACATGTTCTTCTAGATTGTGTGGATTTTGCCAACATCAGGCAAAATTTTTTTGACTGCGCCAATATATTTGATTTGTTCAAGACCGTTTCATCTAAAAACATTATCGATTTCTTGCGGAACATCGGCTTATTTAATAAAATCTAAATTGGATACCTTCCTTGATTTTTCAATAATTTAAATGTTTTATCGAAGTTATGTTTCTATATGTATTTTATGTCTTAGGTTCACCTTTTATGTACCTTTTTATATGTAAATAGCTGTTTGTTTTAATTTCATTATTTTATGAAGAGACTTTGATCTTGCTTTTAATATTTTCCTTGCATTAAATGTTCTTGCCGTGATATGGCCCTGGTAGCCGAAACGGCAATAAACAACAACAATCAATCAATAAATCCACCCCTCCCCTCGACCGAATTACACCCTCCTAAATGCCAAATTGCAACTTGGCCAAAAATGAAAAGCATTATCTCCCAATATTTCTTTTTGTCTTTTACTTATTCCAATATACTTGCCTGGTATCTTATTTAGTAGTTCTTGTGCCCGTTTATATCTTTTTTTCTTATCATTGGTTATTATCTCACTTGTATTATCTCACTTGTTTTAAGCGCAAAAGAAAATCATATGATTTTTAGAGGGACCAAGTTACCCAACCATTCAAAAATGATGCACAATCCTTGATTGTGATGAATCGGAATAGGATCAGTCCTTTTTTTAAATATGTATCCCTTATTTCTACATGTACTTTTTTATATTGATTATGATTTAGCAATCGACTTCACTTCATAAATTCCACTCAAACGAACAGTAAATAGGGTAAAGAAATTGGATAAGTAAACGAACAGTAAAGAAGGTAAAGAAATTGGATAGGCAAATGAACAGTAAAGAATGTAAAAAAAAAATGGATAAGCAAACAAACAGTAAAGAGGGTAAAGAAATTGGATAGGAAAACGAACAGTAAAGAAGGTA